>JAEIFN010000574.1:0-550787 GCA_018903675.1 Zaprionus capensis | reverse complement strand
CATTCTAGCTATCTTGGTGGTCAGACGTGTTTAGCCTTTGCTCCCTGTTATTTTAATAATTCTTGCGATTATATTTCCCTAAGTGGTGTAATTATTAGTGCGGTATTCTATTAGTGCTAACCTTGTAAGTACAACCGTAGAAGTAACACACTAATTCTTTTATTAGTCAATTCTCAAACTAATCTTAAATTTTTCACTTGCGCGTCTTTGGCGTCAAGTTTTTGGTTTCTGTTTTGATTAACACTCCCACGCTCTTCCGCTCTCCCGAAATTATATTTCTCTCTGAGTAAGCTGTGTAGTGCTGTTGTTGTAAACGCCACAGCTGTTGTTGTTTTGTTTACTTCGTTGCGCTCGCTAGTTTTGCAGTTTTATTGTCGTACTTGCTTGCTTGCCTGGTTCGGCGCAGTAACTGTTTCTTGCTCTCTCAAGAAATTTATTTCATTACTCTGTCTTCTATTTGCTCTTCGTTGTCACCTACATTTTAAAGGCATATTAATTCTCACAACCATGGTGTCGTGCTGCGCAGCAATTTGCTTATGCTCTTCTGATCCTACGGCGGATCACATTGGTTGCTGGCTCTGTGATAATTTTTGTCACTTAAAATGCTGTGGCCTAACTGTGCGGGTTATGGACGCCGTCCAAGCCAATACTGGTCTCAAATGGTCGTGTGAAACGTGTCGTATGGCTGAATCCGAGTTACGGAAAATCCATAGAAGAACCAAAATGGGGTTTTATAAGATACGCACAGCATTCTCTAATCTCCAATCTGAATTTCTGGAGATGGAGGCCAATTTTAACGCCTTCAAGGTTTCTAGCAAACCACCGGCTCCTTTGAGTGTTCCTGTAGTTTCGGTCCCTACGAATTCAAAGGTCACCAACCTACCTTCCTCTCAGGCTTCTTCTCCTGATCTTCTAAGCCTACTCTCCCCTATACCGTCTTGCTCTTCTAATGGCACAAAAAAAAAAAAAACCTAGCAGCAAAGTTACCGCACCCAAACCTCTTGCTCCTCCTCTTGTGCCTACTCCCATTACGAGCAATGACACGAACATAAAGGGAAATGTTCCCGCAATAATGCCTGCTACAAAGGCACAGAGTATAAAACCTCTGATTGCGATTAAGCCCAAGAAATTGGTGTTTATCTCTCGTTTGGCGCCGGACACTACCACAGAGGATGTACAATCGTACATCCTCGCAAAGCTGCCTTTTAATAACTTCACAGTTGAAAAATTCAACTTTAAATTCAAGCGCGACATTTCTTCTTTCAAAATTAGTCTCCCAGCAGAACAGTTTAAAGACGTTTGCGCTACTTCCTTTTGGCCGCCGGACCTTATTGTTAAGGAGTTTACTCCTAAACAAAAAAGCCGAACTGCCGTTAATCTTCCCACGTTGGCCGTTACATCGCCAAAAATTGCAAACAATTCTAAGTCTTCAAAAAACTGAACTTTTCTTTTCTTCATGCCTCCGAAAATGTCAGGTGTCCTACAAAAAAACTTTCTTCTTTAATTCTTTCCTATCAAAATGTTAGAGGTCTCTGTAGTAAAATCACTAGTCTTTATCTTAATAGTCTTGCCTTTTCTTCCCAAATTATTGCTTTTACCGAAACCTGGTTAAAACCAGAGATCCTAAGCTCTGAAGTCTTTCCAGATAGGTATACAACATACAGGCTTGATCGACCTGACCGACGAGGTGGTGGAGTACTGATTGCAGTAGACTCCAACATTGAGTCGGACCTTTTACAACCGGAGTTTCAATTTGACATTGAACTAATTTGTGTAAAACTACACTTTCCCGGTTTTTTCATGTATATAACCTGCTCCTATATTCCGCCGTCATCGGAATTATCAGTCTACTTGCAACACTTGTCTGCAATTAAGACTATTTTTAACCTGTTATCAGACAGAGATCACTTCATAGTCCTGGGTGACTTTAATATCCCAGAATGTAATTGGACATCTAGTGCTGAAGGAAACTTCCTTTTGCCTTCCCGGCAACATGACCTATTTGACGGGTTGTTTGACATGTCTTTGTCGCAGGTCAATCATGTCAAAAACTCTCTCAACAGATTGCTTGACTTATGTTTCACCTCTGATCCTTCCAAGGTGATTGTAGACAGGGTACAACCCCTTTCCCTTCCGGAAGATCCTTATCATCCCACTTTCGAAGTGAATTTCGACTTGGGTATTAGTATTGTGGATAAAAATGAAAGGCCGTGTAATCGCGTGCGCTGCTTTAGGAAAGCAGACTTTGAAAATTTAAATTGTTTAATTTCACATTGTGATTGGTCTGAATTTTATGCATCAACTGATATGTCAGTTGCGACTAATATATTTTATAACACCCTAAACTCTGCTTTTGATATCTGTGTTCCGTTATCCTATCCGACATGCTCAAGCAAACCTCCTTGGTTTTCAAAAGAGCTGTCTCGCTTAAAAAACTTAAAGAGTAGCTTATTCAAGAAATATAAGCATAAAAACTCACCGCTTATCTTTTCCCGCTACCTAACTGCTCGGGCAAATTTTACCGTGCTTAACGCGAAATGTTATAAAAACTATTTGAACAGATGTAGGTTTCAGTTTTTTCAGAATCCTAAAAAGTTTTATAGTTTTGTTAACATGAAGCGTAAGTCAGCGGTCTTTCCTTCTAAACTTTCGTTTGATAACGCTGTGGCGGACACAGATCAGGCCATGGCCGATATGTTTGCTAAGTTTTTTCAAACAACTTATTCTCCTTCTACGCCCAGCATTCATTCTTATCCATATAGTGTACCAAGTTCAAATGGCATCTTCACACCGTTACTGAACGAAAGTTCACTTTTTAAGGATCTTAGCTTAGTTAAACCAGTTTTTTCACCAGGTCCCGATGGTATCCCCGCCTGTGTACTTAGATATTGTGCCAACTCCTTATGTAAGCCATTGCTCAAATTATTTTCGCTGTCCTTAGACACCGCCTCCTTTCCTTCCATATGGAAGGAATCATTCATTATCCCTTTACTCAAAAAGGGCAGCAAGGCTGATGCAAGTAATTATAGAGGTATCTCTAAATTATCGGCTATACCTAAATTCTTCGAGAATGTTATAACTCCTCACTTGCAACACTTTAGCAGATCCGTTATATCCCCTTTTCAACACGGATTCGTGAAACGTCGTTCTACCACGACAAATTTGCTTGAGCTGACATCCTTTGTGGTAAAAGGATTTCAGAAAAATCTTCAAACTGATGTCATTTATACTGATTTCAGTAAGGCATTTGACTCAGTCAACCATTCTCTTCTTGCACATAAGCTGAATCTCCTCGGTTTCTCACCAAAACTTCTTAGTTGGATTGTGAGTTATTTGGGTGACAGAACCCAACGAGTCCTCTTTAAGAATAATCTTTCTTACCCCGTTTATGCCACATCTGGTGTTCCCCAGGGAAGCCATTTAGGTCCCCTGCTCTTTACACTTTTCATCAATGACCTCCCGACGGTCATACTTAACTCCCGTACTCTCATGTATGCTGATGATGTGAAGCTCTGTTTTCAATTTAAAGACGACTCCTGTCATTCTCACCTTCAATCCGACTTAGACTGTTTCTATTCTTGGTGTCGTGCAAATCTTCTTAACCTGAACAGCTCCAAATGCAAGCTGATGACATTCTCACGAGCCTGTCCAAAGTACGTATCTTACTCTCTTTGTGGTTGTACCTTAGAAAGAATTTCCCTTGTTGATGATCTAGGTGTCCGTTTGGACCGCAAACTCAAATTTTGCGAACATATTTCATCAATGGTTAATAAAGCTATGGGTGTGCTCGGCTTTATTAAGAGATGGTCTAAGGAGTTTGACGATCCTTACCTAACTAAGACTCTTTTCACCTCGCTTGTTCGTCCAATTCTTGAGTACGGATCATGTGTCTGGAGTCCTCAGTACACAGTTCACAAGGATCGCATTGAATCCGTACAGAAAAACTTTTTAATATTTGCCTTGCGTGGCCTTAACTGGGATGTAAATTCAAGACTTCCTTCCTATCCTAGTGGACTTTTGTTACTAAATCTGCCTTCCCTAGCAAATCGTAGAACTATGCTTGGTGTTGTATTTATAAATAACCTTATACAAGGGGACATAGAGAGTAACGACTTGCTTAGTCGACTACACTTCTCTGTCCCTGGTAGATTCACCCGTAACTATCTTCCTTTAAAACTTTCCTATTGTAGCTCGAATTATGCCCTGCATGAGCCTTTCAGGGTATTATGTTCGGACTATAATAAACTATATTACATTGTAGCTAACAACAACAATAATTCTGTATCTTGCTTAAAATCACTAATCCTCACCCACCTTTCTAGTAATTAGTTAAGGATATACTCATCTTCTTTCTAGTAACAGTAGTACTTTTTAACTAACTGCATGCTTTTAACATTCCAATCGCTATTTGATTAGGCTGTGCTTACTAACACTAACTCTCCTGATCTGATTGGGTTTTTCTGGGTTTTCCCCAATCCTCTGCAACAAATGTTGGATCGGCTCTTTTATATTTTTATCCCAGAGTCAAATTTAAATCAATTTAATTTTCTTCATTTTAAATCTTTTTCCACAGTTAGGATTTAACTTTAAATTTAAAAATTATTAATTAATTGTTTCTTCTTACTTTTAAACAGTCGACTGACCTTAGTCGACTATAAACGAATTAAATAAACGAAAAATAAATAAATAATTCCAATTAATAGTGTGGAGACGAGATCCATCTGAATCCTTGAGATTATATAATCTCAACACCGTTACCTTTGGTACTGGTCCAGCCCCTTTTCTGGCCATCAGGTGTTTAAAGAGGTTGAGTGAAGCCGTAAGAGGATCTCTCCCTAGAGCTTCTGAAGTTATTCGGTCCGACTTTTATGTCGATGATATGTTAACTGGTGCTGCATGCATAGATGAGCTTAAGACAACTAAGTCTGAAGTGACTCAGGTTCTTCAAACAGCAGGTTTTGAATTGAGCAAGTGGTTTTCAAACTCACTTGATGTCACTGCATCTGAGAGCACAGTTAAACCGATAACTATCTCGGATTCAGATTCAACTAAGGCTTTAGGTATTTCATGGACTCCTAGCGCAGACGCCTTAAAGTTCAAAATTGACACGTCAGTCATGGTTCTCCGAGCGACAAAAAGGAACATATTATCGGTGACATCGAAGCTGTTTGACCCCCTCGGCTTATTAAGTCCAATTGTCATTCGAGGCAAGATCCTATTGCAGGAGTTATGGCTTAATAAGTTGGACTGGGATGAGTCTATTCCACAGCAGTTGGAAACAGCATGGAATAGATTGAAAGAAACATTGTCGAGAGTGGAAGAAATCTCCATACCTCGATATGTGTTCACTAATCCAATGTCACCAATACAATTACATGGTTTCGCCGACGCATCTATGAGAGCCTACGGTGCTTGCGTCTATATTCGTAGCAAAACTGTTGAAGGTTACAAGGTTTCGTTGTTGACTTCAAAGTCAAAAGTAGCGCCGCTCAAGACGAAAACACTTCCTAGACTTGAGTTATGTGCCGCTCACCTTCTAGCAGATCTTTGCCACAGAATCAAGCCATTATAGAAAATAAACATCGTACGAATCGTCTTCTGGTCGGATTCAGAAGTTACACTTCACTGGATCCGATCTCATCCTTCGTCGTTGGCGACGTTCGTTTCAAACAGAGTGGCTGAGATTCAGGAGTGGTCCAAAGAAGCTATATGGCGACATGTACCGACAAAACAAAACCCAGCAGATGTAGTTTCAAGAGGTTGTGACATTGATGACTTGAAGGAGTCAATCTGGTTTGGTGGACTTCGTTTTTAAAGAACGAAGAGGAAGATTGGCCCGTTAATCCGCACCTAGAGCTGTCCAGGGAGATGATGGAGCTGGAAAAGAGAAAAACAGCGGTTGGACTGGCCGCTGCCGTAGTTAAATCGGATCTAGTGGACGTCATCGAGGGATTCTCGTCTCACCTCAAACTGCTAAGGGTATTTGTTTATATGTTCCGCTTCATAGCTAAATGTAAAAATAGGAATGCTCAATTTGAAAAGATTCCATCACCAAGGGAATATAAAGAAGCCTTTTTGAAAATTATCGAAGTTTTTCAATGTCACGAATTTTCTGATGACATTAAAAGAATATTCAAGGGATCCAAGCTTGTCCCTTGTTTTCAACGATTAAATCCATTTATTCACGAAGACAAAGGAACTTGGTGTATGTTTTCGTTGTTGAGAGTTGGGGGGCGACTAGCAAATGCTTCTATATCGTATGGATTGTTAACGCTCAGGAGGTCTGCAGTCAGACAGTTCGTTCATGCATTAGATGTTTCAAATGCAAACCGCGACTTCTGACTCAAATAATGGGGAATTTACCCGCAGACCGACTCCGTGCTCTCCGCCCCTTTGACATTTGTGGCGTTGACTTTTGTGGTCCAGTGTACACGACACTTAAAATCCGTGGTAGGCCCCCTTATAAGTCCTACATAGCGCTGTTTGTGTGTTTTGCGTCCAAGGCAGTTCATTTAGAAGTTGTTTCCGATCTTTCCACTGACTCCTTTTTTATTATGCTTTCAAAGGTTTATTGTTCGCCGAGGATGTCCGCAGATCGTGCACTGCGACAACGCGACGAACTTCGTCGGAGCGAGTCGCCACTTCGACGATCTGCGACGGAAGATCGAGGAGCAAGCGGACGCAATTCGCGAATTCGCATCAAAAAGCGGATGCGACTTTGCGTTCACACCGCCTCGAGCACCACACATGGGAGGACTATGGGAGGCAGGTGTCAAAACTGCAAAGCACCTACTCCTACGAGCGGTGGGCAGCGCGCAGTTGACAGCGGAGGAGCTGCAAACAGTTCTCGTCGGCGTCGAGGCAGTGCTGAACTCGCGGCCTCTAGGACCAATCAGCCAGGACCCCAGCGACGGAGAGGCCCTAACTCCAGGGCACCTGCTGACAGGCGGGTCGCTACTCGCCCCACCAGCACTCCGGACCCCGGACCAGACGGGTCTCAATTGCTTGCGGCGATGGCGACTTGTCTCGTCAGTCAGGCAACAGTTCTGGCAGCGATGGTCCCGCGAATATGTCCTGGGCCTTCAAATCCGGGGCAAGTGGCAGCAGCAGCAGCAACATCACCGAAGGAACACTCGTCGTCGTCGCAGAGGACAATCTTCCTCCGCAACAGTGGCTCCTCGGAAGGATCGTGGCAACTCACGCAGGGCAGGACGGCATGGTCAGGGTCGTAGACCTTAGGACCAGCGAAGGGCGAATATTTAGACGGGCCATTCACAAACTGGCTCCGCTACCAATTACTTGAAGCCTTACAGGCCTTTAACGGGGCCGGTGTTAAATTAAGTTAGTTGTTATCATAGAAAAACCTTGAAGTCTAGTGTAAAGTAGTAGGGCGGAGCGGGAGCGCAATAAAGTCCTCTCTTCGTTGTTTGAATTCGCCCCGTTTCGCCGCCGTAGTTAAGCTAGGCTAAGCAATGAAAGAGTTGAAATTATACTTTGAATCGAACGCACGTCTTTTGTTTTCGTTTTTTCGACAACTATTACAGCCACCGCAGTTTTCGGTAATAATAATTAATTAGATAAACTAATCTGATTTTTCATACGTCTTTGTTGTTTTCTGTCGCAAACAAATTAAATGATGGCTCTTCTACTAAACGCAAAGTCGGCGTAGCCCCTGGCTTTAATTTTGAACCACCTAAATATTTATGTATATTCGAAATGTTGATTGCATATTAAGGCTTTGTCAATATTGACATCCGATTGCAAATCACATTTGGAGATCCACTCCTGACGAGTCACCTCGTTTTTCGGAAATTTAAACAGACGGACGGGAAAGAGTTCACTACTATCTCTTTTGCTACGGTGGCATGAATTACCTATGCAACGTAAACCACTTTTCCTATTATCCCTGACAACCTTATTTTCAATTTTTAGTATTTAAAAATACTTTTGAAATCAATTAAAATTTTGAAAAATCTTTCTCACCAAAATTAAACGCTAGCGTCTTGCTCGCAATCAAGAGAAAAAGAACAAAAAAAGCGCGTAAATGCGCTTATGTGCAAAAGCGCGGTCAAATCGATACATAGGAAAATGCAAATTGCATAATCAAAACAAACCAAGATCATAGAAAAACAACAACACAAAAGGCGCGTGTGCATACATGTACATACATGCATATGTATGTGTGCAAGCACACACGCATAAAGTCAGCAGCGAAACCCACCCCAAAATCAAAACAATTAATTTTATGAGACAAATAGGAGTTGTAAATTGCAATTTTCACCTGTTTATCTAACAGATTTCAAATTTATTTTAAATATCATATTACAAAAACCAATTTTCAAAAAAAATAATAGAAATGTATAGTTTAAATAATTTTTATTTTAAATTAAATAATTTATTTATGTTTTTTAATATATTATAATTATAATTATAACAACATAACAATTTTAAAAATGCACATAAAATAAATTATATAATATTAAAACAATTGAAAAAAATACAAACGCTACAGTCAGGAGCTGACTGTATAAGGCCATGGATTATCATAATATACCGTAGGCAATAGGTATAGGTATGCATTTCTAGCGCGTACCAAATTTCATTACATGTGCTTCTTCTTGATTTTTTTGGCACAAACTAAGAATGCATATTGCGTCTTGTCGTTTTGTCTAATGTCTCACCATTTTCGACAACTGCGATAGATGTTCAGTGGCTGAGTGGACTATGTCCCGGACTCTAAGACCACTGATATTGAGCGTGTTCGAGGTTCGATTGCTGCCGCGATCAACATGTGAAATTCTTTTGTATTTCATAATTTTTTTAAAATAAATTAAAAGCTCAAAAACATTAAAGAGGGGCGACGGCGGTAGGCGCTTTTTAAGTTTTAGTTACGCAATGTATGTAATTAGAACTTAGTTTTCTTTCAACACAACAGCAACTGCAAAACTAATTGTACATATTTATGTATGTACATATATACAATCGTGCAATAATGTGTGTTGAAGTGGGATGCCAATACATATGTACATGTGGATATGCAGACATGTATGTATGGGCGTCCCACTCGCACATTCATAACTTTACAAGGGCTTATGATCTATCTCTGGTATTTTCTAGCATTCCAATTGCAAAATATTGAGAGCAACATCCAATTGGAATCTTACTGAACTTGCAAAGTCATAACAGACAAAATACGGAAAGAGTGACGGCATTGAAGAACGCATTAGCTCGCGTTTTTTTGATGCGTGTTAAATAATATAAAAATACTTAACATTAATTATAAATAATTAATATTATTTATAGCTACATATTATAATTTGATTGTCTTTCATATGAAAACAATGTAATGAAAATCTTTTTTATTTTTATTGAAATTTAATTAAATAATTTAATTTGATTGACTGTAACTTTTCTTTTGGTTTTTAGAATAAAATAAAGAAACAAAATAAAATATGAAATAATTAAAAAATGAAAATTCGCACCAGTTACCACTTCGGGTGTACCCCATTGCACTCTGGATAGCAGCAACACTGATAACAGTGGGATCCACATTCAACGTCACAGAAAAGGCTTCTTTCGCGGAAACACGGTGCAAAACAGCAACGTTACACATACACACACACATACACACATACATACACACATACATATACATATATATAAGTTAACACCTAAAATGCTGCAATCTAGAATAATGAACTCCAGTACGCAAGTTCCAATCTGCAAGCTCAGCGTCTACATAATTTCCTGCACGCGCCGAGCTGCCAAGCTGAATTCTAAGAATCTGTTTGGCAACTGCTTCCGCTCCCACCAATGCATGTGATTCCAAGAAGACTGCAACAATTCGACCAACAAGACATCAGCCGATATCGTGGCCTATTGGAAGCAGCGAAATCGACGTCGACCCTCTGCCACCAACGGCAGCGCAGCTCACAGCCAAGACTCACAGCTTATTAGGGACAGCTTAGGTTGATTAGTTGTAAATTGGATTTTAAGTAATAAAGTCATTGTTCTTAATTGAACATTAAAATCTTTTATTTTTTACTTTGCATACTTGCAAGTAATTAACTGGCGCCCGTACGAAACAGCAAAACGTCTTGTAAGTTCGCGGCTGGCAATTACATTTGCCGCAACCGGTTCTAAAACGCGAGTGAAGTGAACGTGCAACTCCGGAAAAAGAAATTTTTTCGTTCGTTCAAATCGACTCCGGCAAATCGAACTTAACTTGTTCATTTGCCCATCGGTGGACTCCAAGGACTGAAGGCAGGGCCACAGACCACCCCTCAACCCTGTACGCATCGCAGGATCCCTAGTAGTCGTGGGACAAAGAGGATGAAATCCGGATCGTCGGAGGGAGGAGCCACATCATTTAAGTTACCCATAGTACTGTAAGATTACACAAAAACATTATCAAAAAAAAACTAACACTAAACTAAAAACACAAGTAGACTCTTAAGCAAACACGGAAATAAAAAACCGTAAAACGATAAATCAAACAAAAAGATCACAAAAGTGATATAACTGATTCCAACTTTACGATTCCCAAGGGACCCTCGAAAGTAAAAGGAAAAAACCAGCCTCTGGTTATAAAACAAATAAACAACAAACTCAAACACACACACACAAAACGAATCTTCTTTAAGAAAACACAATATCTTACTAACTCCCTTTAAACATAATAAGCTCCATCATTTGCTCCCTTGACTTGTCTAAAACTCGACACATTCTTAATCCAGTTTCGCTTAGCGTTTCATGGCTAACGCGAACAATCTGATCAGGCCCTCAATACTAAGTGCAGAAGCTTGTAGACAAAGAATTAGACGACAGGAAGAACAAGAACTTAATAGAAATATGGTCGAAAACATAGACAGAGCTGCATTAGCAGCAACAGTGAGTGAAATCCTAGCACAGCAATTGCCAGGTTTGTTGAGACGTCACAATTCTTCAGAAGAATTTGCGAACGTAACAGACCAGATAATTGCCCCAGAACATGCAGGGAACTTAGGAGACTTGGACAGAGTGCCGGATATAGTAAAAACTATCCGAGACTTTTCAGGTGACCCTTCAGAGTTCAGCTCATGGAAGAAGGGAGTAGATCGTATCTTAGAAGCGTACAGTGCTTACCAGGGTACCCCAAAATACTATGGTATCTTACATACCATACGTAATAAGATTGTAGGACACGCTGATATGGCACTAGAATCCTACAATACTCCATTGAACTGGTTAGCGATTTCAAAGTGTCTGACTCTTCATTACGCGGACAAACGTGACATTAACACATTAGAATATCAAATGACGATGCTTATACAGGGTGCTAACCAATCAGTGGAAGAATTCCATCAAACGGTTTATAAAGACCTATCACTAATCCTAAACAAGATCGGTTGTATGGGGTTAGGAAGAGAAGCAGAATTGTTAATGACGAAGATGTACAGAGACAAAGCTCTAGACACCTTCGTACGAGGATTACAAGGCGACTTGCCTCGCCTACTGGGAATCAAAGAACCAGTAGACTTACCCTCAGCATTACACCTTTGCCTCAAGTTAGAAAACCAGAACTTCAGGGCAAGACATGCTACAAACATGGGACAGACAAGACAGTTTAGGAATCAGACGGCAAAACCTTCATCTGCTCCTCGGAGTACTTCATTCATAAATAGACAACCACCAATTCCACCTCCAAGAACTCAATATTACCAAATCGGACAACAACCACCGACTACTTTACCAAGACAAAATTCAAACAATTTCGGCTACCAGCTTGCACAGCCAGCAGCTGCTCCTCGACCTTTTCAGAATAGGCAATTCCCGCCACAACAGTCAGCGCCACCTAGGCCACAGGCCCCAAAACCACTGCCTCGTCCAGAGCCTATGGATGTAGATCCCAGTGTTCAGACCAGAATGGTAAATTACATGAACAGACCTCGCTTCGAACAAGGCAAAAGACCACCTGGTCCAATACCAGATGGGATGAAGCGACAAAGAAACTTTAATATACAGACCACAACGGAAGAAAATGAAACGCGACCCACTGAGACTCCACTGACAATGACGGACTATGAACAAGCTATGGCAGAGTACGAGGACTACAACAACCTTGACGACAACCTGGACGATTACGTAGACCAGATAGACGAAGCCGATGCTGACAATAACTCGTACGATTACTACGATGACGCAGCATTGAATTTTTTAGAATAAAGAATTCCTCTCTTCCATATTTCGTATGCAAGATGAGGAATGGCAAATCCATTAGAATACTTATAGACACCGGTTCAAACAGAAACTATATCCAACCTAAATTCGTTAATAACCCTATTCAAAACAAAGCACCTTTTAATGCTGTCTCAGTAGGCGGCAGCACTGTAGTTACGCACCATAAAGAAGCGAACCTTTTCAACATTCCAGACGTTAAAGTAAAATTTTTCCTGTTGCCCACATTGAAATCTTTCGATGCCATTTTGGGCAACGATAGTTTGAAAGAATTAGGGGCAGAGATGAAAATCAGCAAAAATATTATGATATTAAAAAAACGGCATCAAGATCCCCATCAAAGAAAAAACATTTGAAGCAGTCAACACAATTATTCCGAGAACATCCCACTTGTCCGACACACAAAAAGCCAAGCTAAGCGAATTACTCAAGTCATTTCCAGACTTGTTCGCAGACCCAAACCAGAAACTGACCTACACAACAAATGTGAAGGCAACGATCCGAACCTCGTCCGATACTCCGGTTTACTCGAAATTCTATCAGTATCCAATGACACTGAAAGATGAAGTAAACAAACAGATAAAAGAACTTTTAGAAGATGGTATAATTCGACCTTCTAGGTCCCCGTATAATACACCAGTGTGGATTGTACCCAAAAAGGCAGAAAAAATATCGCATGGTTATTGACTATCGTAAACTTAATAAAATAACCATTGCAGACAAATACCCTATTCCCGAGATAAATGAGGTACTTACACAATTAGGGGACAATAAAGTATTCTCTGTTCTAGATCTAAAAAGTGACTTCCACCAAACCTCTTTGAAAAAGAATGACATAGAAAAGACCGCCTTCTCCGTAAACAACGGAAAGTATGAGTTTACACGACTCCCATTTGGTCTAAAGAATGCGCCCTCAATTTTCCAATGTTTTATTTACATAGACGATATCATCATATTTAGCAAAGATGATGATACACATATTGAGAACTTGGCTAAAATTTTTCAAACGTTACAGAATGCCAACATGAAATGCCAGTTGGACAAATGTGAGTTCATGAAAAACAAAGTCGAATTCCTTGGATTTGTTGTCTCCGATAGGGGAATAGAAACTAATCCGAATAAGGTGGCAGCGATAGCAAATTATCCCTGCCCTAAAACTTTGAGGGATCTAAGATCCTTCCTAGGGCTTTCCGGCTACTATAGAAGATTTATACAAAATTATGCCAAATTGGCAAAACCCCTAACTTCACTTTTAGGAGGGGAAGATGGACATGTGTCCAAAAGAATGTCATCAAAAAAATTAATTTCATTAGACAATGAAGCTCTAGACTCTTTTAAGAAGCTTAAAAGTAATTTAATTTCAAAAGAAATAATTCTCCGTTACCCAGATTTCAAGAAGGAGTTCCATTTAACTACTGATGCTTCAAATTTCGCGATCGGAGCAGTTCTATCGCAAGACAACCACCCTATATCATTTCTCTCTAGAACACTTTCCAAAGCCGAAGAGAACTATGCGGCTAACGAGAAAGAGATGCTAGCCATAATTTGGGCACTCAAGGCCCTCAAAAATTACCTGTACGGTAAAGCAAAGGTTAAGATCTTTACAGATCATCAACCTCTAACACATTCTTTGAGTAGCTGGAACGGAAATGCCAGAATCAAGAGATGGAAGGCATATCTAGAGGAGTATGATTACGAAATATTCTATAAACCGGGAAAAGAAAATGTTGTTGCAGACGCGCTCTCAAGAATACCTTTAGAGCAAATTAACTCCGTTGCCTCTACACAACATAGCGCCGAAAGTTCTAGCCATGACTTAATCGTCAGCGTCGAAGCCCCAATAAATGTTTTCAAAAATCAAATATTCTTTTACAAATCAGATAAATACGACTACAAGTTCAGCATCCCATTTCCTACCTTCCATAGACATGAAATATACCGACTCGACTACACTACGGACGACCTAATAACAGACCTAAAAAAATATCTCAACCCTTCCGTAATTAACGGTATTCACACGACTGAAAATATAATGGGAAAAATACAGACAATCTACCGAAGTCACTTCAAAGGAATCAAAACTCGATTCACCCAGTCCAGGGTAGAAGACTTGACAGACGAAACTGAACAGGAAGAAAGAATTCTTCAAATACATAGGAGAGCACATCGAAACGCTCTGGAAAATCAAAAGCAACTAGCAGAAACCCATTATTTCCCGAAAATGAAGCAAAAAATTATACATTTAGTCAAGCAATGTAAAGTTTGCAAAGAGGCTAAATATGACAGACACCCCCCTAATCCGGAACTTCAGGAAACTCCTACCCCGGAATACCCCGGTCACATACTGCACATTGACATCTACTCTACCGAACGACACTTAGTACTCACTGCAATAGACAAGTTTTCTAAATTAGCGCAAGCACGAATTATAAATTCAAAAGCGATAGAGGACATCAGAACCCCTTTACGCGATGTTATATTCTATTTCGGAGTCCCTAAACATATCGTTATGGACAATGAAAAAGCTTTCAATTCCCAATCAATTAAGTTCATGCTGGAACAGCTACAGATAGAAGTTTATACTGCCCCACCATACAAAAGTACCGTTAACGGTCAGATAGAACGCTTCCACTCAACACTTTCAGAAATGATGACATGCCTCAGGAAAGAAGGCACAGAGAGGAATTTTAAGGAACTTTTAGAAAGGGCAGTTTACGAGTATAATTATAGTTTTCATTCCGTTACAAAGAAACGACCACTAGAAGTATTCTTCGGCAGGAGAGTGACAACAGACCCGGACCAATACGAAACGGCCAGACAAGATAATATTGAACGACTCAAAAATAAACAGAAAACAGACCGGACAAACCATAATAAAAACAAAAACGAAATACGTAATTATCAGCCTGGAGAAGAAATATTTGTTCTTACAAATTATTCTTATAAACACTAGATTAGGTTCCAAGCTTTCCCCAAGATATAGGAAAGAAATAGTTAAAGAAAACAAGCACACAACAGTAATAACAGAATCGGGAAAAACAGTACATAAAAGCCATATCAAAATCTAAAATTTTTCAGGATATTACTATGGATTACGAACGATGTTGGTGGAACGATGAACCTTACGAACTACACGAACGCACAGATACTGACAATAAACAAGGGGATCGGAAAATTACAAACTTCAACGACCAAACTAATACACCTCATTAACCTCGACCAAATCCAAACCGCTTTAGACATTTTACATGAACATACGGAAAAAAAGCCTTAAACGCAGTCCATTATACGCTACCCTTCACCATGAGATAAATACAACTATTCACACTTTCCAAACACTTACAGCCTTTCCCAAAACTCGGAAAACTAGGTCTTTAAATTGGCTAGGGTCAGGTTGGAAGTATATAGCGGGTAGTCCAGATCACGATGATCTGGTTATGATAGAGCAGAACTTGAATAAACTTATTGACAACAATAACCAACAGGTCATTATTAACACACAGTTAGAAGAAAGAATAAATAAACTCACTTCAGTATCCAACGCCCTCACTAATTCTATTCATAAAAGTAGTATTGAGATAGCTATCAGTTTGCACAATCAAATTAGACTTCTAAAAGAAGAAATTATTAACATTAGATACGCCATTCAGTGGGCACGACTAAACGTAGTTAACACACTTGTATTAAATGAAGATGAGTTAATTGAAATCGAGAACATTTTTAAAAGAAATAACATGCCACCCCTGTCAATGGAAGAAATAATGGAGTTTTCCGATGTCTCAATTTTACAAAATAAAACAACACTTTTGTATATTGTTAAGATTCCAAATTTAGAAGAAACACAATACCAACACGATATCATAAAGCCCATAGTAAAAAACAATTCAATTATACACTTAAACTTTCAAGAAATCTTTGTCTTTAAAAATCTCACCTATGGCATTCCGCAAACTTGTAAAACATTAGAATATATTAAGATATGCGATAAGAAAAAAATTGTTAACATAAGTAATTCAAATTGTATTCAAAAGTTAGTTCAGGGAAAGAAAGCGCTGTGTAGTTTTAGCAATGCCGACCACGTATCTAAAATAGAAGAAGTTGACGATGGAATCATCCTACTAAACAACTACTATGGAAACGTAACCTGGAACAACACACGGCTTCACCTAGAGGGAACTTATCTTGTTCAACTATCAAACGACTCGATGATTATCGACAACAAGCGGTTCAGCAACTTGGAATCTACAGTCTTGACCCCTATAGCTCCTCTTGTGCAGTTTACGGCTGAGGAAAAAGAAAGACTTAAGGTACTATCACTTGAAGCACTGGAAGCATTGCACATAAATAACACTGGACAGCTGATGCGTATAAAAACCCATTCAACGGTCAACAGCATAACTCTGCTGACACTCTTTGGCATTGCTCTGATTCTCATTCTGGGCTTACACACCTATAGTCAAAGACAAAAGAGCATAACATTGCAATTAGGACCCACGCCTCGAATGGACACAAAAGTCACAGCGATCCTCGCACCATCAACTTGCGATCAATCTTCGACCGAGGGACAATATCAGCTACCTTAGTTCAACAACATTCCCTACTTCTAGAGACGGCTTGAGGACAAGCATAAATTAGAGGGGGAAGAGTTAACACCTAAAATGCTGCAATCTAGAATAATGAACTCCAGTACGCAAGTTCCAATCTGCAAGCTCAGCGTCTACATAATTTCCTGCACGCGCCGAGCTGCCAAGCTGAATTCTAAGAATCTGTTTGGCAACTGCTTCCGCTCCCACCAATGCATGTGATTCCAAGAAGACTGCAACAATTCGACCAACAAGACATCAGCCGATATCGTGGCCTATTGGAAGCAGCGAAATCGACGTCGACCCTCTGCCACCAACGGCAGCGCAGCTCACAGCCAAGACTCACAGCTTATTAGGGACAGCTTAGGTTGATTAGTTGTAAATTGGATTTTAAGTAATAAAGTCATTGTTCTTAATTGAACATTAAAATCTTTTATTTTTTACTTTGCATACTTGCAAGTAATTAACTTATATAAGAGCTATCTGCGAACAGCATACATATGTACATATATTGAAGCATATACATACATATGCCAATAAAAACTCATTCCTATTGTGATGTTCATCGAGAGTAGACGTGTTTTCTTTAAACAGTTTCGCAGACAAGATATGTCTCTAATTAAAATATTGTTACCCTCCAAGCCACGGTTGGTAACTCACTCGCCACAACCGGGAGTTGAACACACGAACTCTCTCCCAGCCGTCCGCCACTCTAACCACTCGGCCATTGCCTCACGCCTTGGCCCATCGACAAAGCTGCATTGTGAACCAATTCTGTTACCATACAATGCAAATAAAAAGTTTAATAATATGCTGTGTGTCTGACGCTAGATTCGAACTTCGGTATGCTTGCGTAAATTAGGTCTGCTTAATTATATATGTTCAAAGTGAGTTTAATTCGTATCATATCTCACTTATTTATAGTCCGATTTTAATGAAATTTTCACATAACGCCCGTGGTAAGGTACGAGTATTTGTCATGTAAGATATACAACTTTGGTTGTTGAGTTAATATTGTACTTTTTAAAAAGTTATTACTGATTTACTGAGGCGGGAAGAGGCGTGTCCAAATTTTAAAAAAAACTTTGAGACACTGCAATATATACGTATGTTGTCACAAAATTTGATGACTCTATCTCTTATAGTTTCTGAGATCCAGGTGTTCATACAGACAGACAGACGGACAGACAGACATGCCTCAATCGACTCGGCTACTGATACTGATTCAGAATATATATAGTTTATGGGGTCGGAGATGCCTCCTTCTGCCTGTTACGCACATTTCCCGCCTCTGTAAATCAGTAATAACTATTTAAAAACTACAATATTAAATCAACAACCAAAGTTGTATATCTTACATAACAAATAACTTGCCACGGGCGTTATGTGAAAATTGCATTTAAATCGGACTATAAATAAGTGAGATATGATACGAATTAAACTCACTTTGAACATACATACTTAAGCAGACCTAATTTACGCAAGCATACCGAAGTTCGAATCTAGCGTCAGACACACAGCATTTTAAACTTTTTATTTGCATTGTATGGTAACAGAATTGGTTCACAATGCAGCTTTGCCGATGGGCCAAGAAGTGAGGCAATGGCCGAGTGGTTAGAGTGGCGGACGGTTGGGAGAGAGTTCGTGTGTTCAACTCCCGGTTGAGGCTTGTGCGAGTTTTCATTTTTTAATTATTTCTTATTTTATTTTGTTTATTTATTTTATTCTAAAAACCAAAAGAAAAGTTAGTCAATCAAATTAAATTATTTAATTAAATTTTAATAAAAATAAAAAAGATTTTCATTACATTGTTTTCATATGAAAGACAATCAAATTATAATAGCTATAAATAATATTAATTATTTATAATTAATCTTCAGTATTTTTATATTATTTAAGACGCATCAAAAAAACGCGAACTAATGCGTTCTTCAATGCCGTCACTCTTTCCGTATTTTGTCTGTTATGACTTTGCAAGTTCAGTAAGATTCCAATTGGATGTTGCTCTCAATATTTTGCAATTGGAATGCTAGAAAATACCAGAGATAGATCATAAGCCCTTGTAAAGTTATGAATGTGCGAGTGGGACGCCCATACATACATGTCTGCATATCCACATGTACATATGTATTGGCATCCCACTTTAACACACATTATTGCACGATTGTATATATGTACATACATAAATATGTACAATTAGTTTTGCAGTTGCTGTTGTGTTGAAAGAAAACTAAGTTCTAATTACATACATTGCGTAACTAAAACTTAAAAATCGCCTACCGCCGTCGCCCCTCTTTAATGTTTTTGAGCTTTTAATTTATTTAAAAAAAATTATAAATACAAAAGAATTTCACATGTTGATCGCGGCAGCAATCGAACCTCGAGAACACGCTCAATATCAGTGGTCTTAGAGTCCGGGACATAGTCCACTCAGCCACTGAACATCTATTGCAGTCGTCGAAAATGGTGAGACATTAGACAAAACGACAAGACGCAATATGCATTCTTAGTTTGTGCCAAAAAAATCAAGAAGAAGCACATGTAATGAAAATTGGTACGCGCTAGAAATGCATACCTATACCTATTGCCTACGGTATACTATGATAATCCATGGCCTTATACAGTCAGCTCCTGACTGTAGCGTTTGTATTTTTTTTTAAATAAATTAAAAGCTCAAAAACATTAAAGAGGGGCGGCGGCGGTAGGCGATTTTTAAGTTTTAGTTACGCAATATATGTAATTAGAACTTAGTTTTTTTTCGTCGGTACACAACAGCAACTGCAAAACTAATTGTACATATTTATGTATATAGAGTGACGGCATTGAAAAACGCATTAGTTCGCGTTTTTTTGATGCGTGCTAAATAAAATAAAAAAAAAAGTAAACTTTATTTATGAGTTATTAATACTATTTATAATTATTATAATTTGATTGTCTTTCGTATTGCATAATAAATATGAAAACAAAATAATGAAAATTTTTTTTATTTATATTTAAATGTAATTAAATAATTTAATTTGCTTGTAGCGGATATATCACAGCCCGCTTGACTGCAACTTTTCTTTTAGTTTATTAGAATAAAATAAATAAACAAAATATAATAAGAAATAATTAATAAATGAATATCCGCCACCGCCGGGGGTTGAACTCACGCACTCTCTCACAGTCTTTTGAAATTGCCTACCGCCACTCTAACCACTCGGCCAATGCCTCACTTGTTGGCTCATCGTCAAAGCTGCATTGTGAACCAATTCTGTTACCATACAATGCAAATAAAAAGTTTAATATGCTGTGTGTCTGACGCTAGATTCGAACTTCAGTATGCTTGCGTAAAATAGATCTGCTTAAGTAAATATGTTCAAAGTGAGTTTAATTCGTATCATATCTCACTTATTTATAGTCCGATTTAAATGAAATTTTCACATAACGCCCGTGGCAAGTTATTTGTTATGTAAGATATACAACTTTGGTTGTTGATTTAATATTGTAGTTTTTAAATAGTTATTACTGATTTACAGAGGCGGGAAGGGGCGTGTCCAAATTTCAAAAAAACTTTGAGACACTGCAATATATACGTATGTTGTCACAAAATTTTATGACTCTAGCTCTTATAGTTTCTGAGATCCAGGTGTTCATACAGACAGACAGACGGACAGACGGTCAGACGGACAGACGGACAGACAGACATGGCTCAATCGACTCGGCTACTGATACTGATTCAGAATATATATAGTTTATGGGGTCGGAGATGCCTTCTTCTGCCTGTTACGCACATTTCCGTTCCGACAAATACAATAGACCATGAATTTTTTTAAAATCCATGGCCTAAATATTGTAGACGAGCGGCAAAATACATCACCAAAATCAAAACAATGACTGCAGACCAATAATCAAAACAAAACATTGAATGGGCGCGTGCCTATCAATGCTTTGGCAGCAACAAAATATCCCCCTGGCACACTGACACACACATGTGCTAACAAGCGCAAAGAAATACGCCCATGCTTCGCTGTCGTTGTGCGACTGACTTGATGCCGCTGTTTTCTGTTTCTGGATCGCTCACTCGTATAACACATCATATAACACTTCGCCGGGGGTCATAATAAGCCGAAGACCACTCGGCCGCCATTTTTCGCTGTTTGAGTACTCTATATGTTCAATGCTTAGTGGTCCTGAGTTCACATATATAATTCTCAGTTGAACATCGAACATCGATGTTTTAAAAAATTTGAAAACATCGTTGTATCGATACATAGTCGCTGTTCTTTCCAGGTCTAATGTAAATGTGTATGAATTTAACAAATTAAACTACACCAGAATATAACTCTAAAGGTATCCTACTGCGAGTTTGTGGCTGTCGTTAGGCCTTGAATTAAAAAACAAAAGGAATAGTCCATTGTGCCTGTCTATATGAGCGCCTATATCACAGAAACTATATACATGTAATTATTTACTTGCAATCATAATGCATAATGAACAAGGCATAAATTAATTATTTTTTCTAACACTTAAAATGGTTTAGGTTGTTGCATTCTGCGAATCAGCTGTGTTCATACCAAGTGTCGATAGGCATGTATCGATGAACACAGCTGCCCTGGTATAGCAAATCTACTGGCGGATCAAGCAGTGCGAACTTGAGCGGGACGTTGGACCAACACCATCTGGTGCTCAGCGTAGGAACCTCCTACGTTAACAGCCAGATCGGTCGGCGACCCAATGTTCCCGTTTTGAGCAAGCGCCGTTTGAACTGTCGGCTAGATGCCCAGGCATATGACCGCCAACATACTTTTCAAGGGCGGCCGAGTAGAAGTTGAGCGAGCCGTCGGCGCAGTCAAATACTGCAAATAAGTAAAAAGTGCGTGATGTGTCCATTTTCCTTTTTTGATTTAATATTATTGTTTTAATTCCAAATAAGTTTAATTTTGTGTGTGCAGCGCCGCCGAGGAAGTTCCTGGTTATACAACGTTTGCCCTGGTGAGTCTGTTCCTTGCGGGGATCCGCCAGGGCCCATTATTAAAGATAGTTGTCCCGCCAATCCGGCTCCCGTGCGCAACCAGCGCAGTACGAACGTCAGCCACAGACAAATCTGTAGCGCGAGCAGCAGCAATTTGGCCAGCAGTCCAGATCTGCAGCAGCAGCGGCCACATCTATAGCACGACACCATTTAGCTGCCGCAGGCCCGTCTCAGTTGCCAGCAGGCATATACATTCTCCTGCCTGGTAGCTGAATCCACGTCTGCATGACCTAAAACACCAAAAAAATGTCCCATTAGTTATAATTGTTTAGTAATATAATTTGTTATTAGTTTTAAGAGCTTGCGTTAGTTAGTTTGTTTTGCATGTTAGGTCCACGTGGGTAGGAAAGATGATAGGATTAGGAAATTATAAATAAATGTAAAAGAATATAGAAAAGAAATGAGTTGCTAATTACCTTTTCTAGGGGAGATGGGGCGGCCTTAGTTGGCCAGGAACGGGCTCGCCGACTTGGGTGATGCTCCGAAACTCCAGAGCAGGAGCATCACATGGTTGGGTGGGTGCGCGGTGACACCAATGGCTGTTGTTGTTGTTTGATTGTGCCTCGTAGAGTAGTTTGTGCCTGTAAATAAATTGAAATGTCTTAAAATATGTATTTTATGTGCGTTTTGGTTTGTTTACCTTTTGTCAGTGATGCGTCTTTTGTGTAAATACCGATGATTATCGATATTTTGGTGCGGATTGCAGGGCTGAGGGAAAAAGCTAGCTGGCGCGGCCCTACCGACAAAAAGCAGTCCGTAACAAGGTGACAAGGTTCGACAGTATCCATGCGCACGTGCAGATGTTTACAAATTACATGGTTTATATACATACTTGAACTCCTTTTATGTACAAATTTTGACTTAATACTGAGGCATATTCTTATTGTGCTATTCCTTTAACTAATTTTAGAATAGTTGCGCGCGATGCCTCCCGAATGTTTATTTTGAAGATGCGCAACACCTTAGTTTTATATATCGATAAGAGTTCAATATATATCGATTTAGTATTTTCGTGATTTAATTAGAGCTTGAGAAAAATGGGGTGGCACTATCGATATAATCGAGGGATTTCAAAATTAAAATTTTTATCGATGGAATACGGTCTGCATCGATAGATTTGTGGCGACGCAGCCTCAGCGATATGAGCCCGATCTGGCAACCCGGCACCGTCGTAAGCAGACGATAGTTCCGCGAACGATATTCGCCGTTACAAAAGTAGACGCTAAGCATACATAGACGCTAACACGCACATTCACTGAATTGTCTTGCTTATAATTTACGCATAAGAAATAAATGCTTTAGTTTAATAATAAAGTAGTGCGATTTCTACATTGGTGACCCCGACAATTAAAACACGCGCATTCTTGAAATTATGGAGGAAATCATGCAACAAAATGCAGCAGCAGCACGACAGTCGCCAGACTCTGGTGAAATTCAGCAAAACAACAGCAACAACACTGCTACAACTGAAGCTGTCGGTGGCTGCAAGCTGCCACCATTTTGGAAGCAAAGCGTGCATTTGTGGTTTTTGCAAGTGGAAGCTCAATTCCAGTGTCACCGCATTCTATCGGATAATATGCGCTATTATCACCTACTAAGTGCGCTGGACCCTGACAGCATGTCTGAAATAGCTGACGTTGTAGCAAATCCAGCAGAGACCAACAAATACGAGCAGTTGAAGGCATGCATCATAAAGCGCCTTACCATGTCTCCAGATCGCCAACTTCTAAGGGCGTTATCGGAATTGGACCTTGGAAATAAATTACCTTCCCAGCTACTGCGTGAAATGACTATGCTCGCAGGTGGACGTGCTTCTAATGACGTGCTGCGTGTGCGCTGGCTGTCACTCCTCCCACAGCAAGTACAACGTGTACTTAAATTCCTGGGCGCAGCCCCGATAGAGGAATTAGCCGATCTCGCCGACAATCTAATGGAAGACGAAGCTGGATCATTTGTCATGGCGACCTCACACTCAACAGCATCAGGAGCACGCACACATCCTGTTCGCATAAGTGACGAGTTGGCTGAGTGCAAGCGCGAACTCGCTGTTCTTCAGTCTACCATGCAGAAAGTTCTTGATAAAATCACACAGAAAACTGAACACAAGAAGGATCAGCAGCAGCCATCGAATACTCCACCCAAGTGCTATTTTCACACCAGATTCGGCTCTAATGCGCGTCGCTACAAGCAGCCCTGCTCGTGGACAGCACAACAGGGAAACTAAATAAGCTATCAGTAGTTCAGGCGGCTAGTGATAGTATTAATACTGTTCGCCTCTCCAAGGAGTATAGACTCCACATTTATGATCGCTCCACCAACATAAAATTCTTAATTGATTCGGGTTCAGTAATATCACTCATACCGATTTCAATACTGAAAAAGAATAATCACAAAAAGGACGACTTTAAGCTATATGCTGCTAACACATCCGTCATAGACACGTATGGAACGATCGCATCAACATTCAACCTCAACCTAAAACGGAAGTTCAACTGGACCTTCACTATCGCCAACGTGCAGTCAGCCATAATAGGGGCCGACTTCCTTACGCACAACGGATTATTGCTCGATCTAAAGCGCAGATGTCTTTACGATCCCACTGCATCGCTGGAAACAAAAGGGAAACTCACCCAAACAAGCCTGTTTAACGTCTCAACAGTTAGCACATTGAGTGGAAACACGCAACAATATGTTCAGCTTCTCACTCGCTTTATAGAGATAACACGGCCAATCACAACACCAGCCACCCACGTCAACAACGCGGTATCTCACCACATTGATACAACAGGCGCTCCCGTCTTTGACAGGCCAAGAAGGCTCACAGGAGAGAAGTTGGCTGCAGCTCGTAGAGATTTCGACATGCTACTTCAGCATGGGGTTATTAGACCTTCAAATAGTCAATGGGCCACCCCAATCCATCTTGTCCCTAAGAAAAACAACGGTTGGCGACCTACAGGGGACTATCGGAAACTTAACGCGCATACCACGCCGGACCGATACCCTGTGCCACATTGCGAAGACCTTCTCCAGCGACTACACGGACGAAGCGTTTTCTCCACAATCGACCTAGTGCGAGCATACCACCAGATTCCTATTGCTCCGGAAGACATTCCTAAAACCGCCGTCACGACTCCATTTGGTTTGTTCGAGTTCATCGGAATGCCGCCAGGTTTGCGAAATGCAGCACAAACCTTTCAACGCCACATGGACAATTTGCTCCGGGGCCTTCCGTTTGTCGGTTGCTACATCGATGACATTATCATCTACTCACACTCTCACGAAGAGCATCTTCAGCACGTAGCAACGGTATTCCAAATCCTGCAGGACAACCGACTGACCATAAACCCACAAAAATGTCAATTCGGCAAAGAAGAAGTTGTATTCTTGGGCTTTACGGTGAACTCAAAAGGTTTTAAACCACCTGTCGAGCGCACGGAGGCTATAAGAGACTTTCCAAAACCAACAACAATCATGGAGTTGCGGAGATTCTTGGGAATGCTCAACTATTATCGGAGGTTGATTCCAGGTGCAGCAAAAAATCAAATCTCGCTCACGAATTATCTGAAGGGTGCTACCAAAAATGATAAACGCGAGATAGCATGGACCACAGAATCAACAAACGCTTTCAACAGTTGTAAGCAAGGAATTGAAAATGCTGTCAGAGCAACATTTCTCTCTCCCTCAGCTAAGTTGCTGTTAAAGACTGACGCCTCCGATACAGCTATAGGAGCTGCCCTGGAACAACTGGAAGACAACGTCTGGCGGCCAGTTTCATTTTTCTCACGGAAATTATCACCAGCCGAGAAAAACTACAGCACCTATGACCGTGAGCTTTTGGCAGTATTTGCTGCCCCTCTATTCTTCAAACACATTTTAGAAGGCAGAGCTTTTGTCATTCAAACAGATCATAAGCCGCTTGTTTACGCTTTCGCACAAAAAGCATCAAAAGCCTCACCTCGTCAGCTGCGGCAATTAGACTTTATTGCCCAGTTTTCAACTGAAATTGTCCACACACCTGGAGCAGAGAACATCGTAGCAGACACACTGTCACGTATAAATGCCATTAGCATGCCCAGTGATCTCGATCCCCAGTCAATATTTGATGCTCAGCAAACTGATACCGAAATTACCCAACTTGCACAAGATACATCGCTGGACCTCCAAACTCTGGACATTGAGCAATACCGCATCATGTGCGATACATCAACGGGACGCACTCGTCCATACATTCCTGGCACCTTACGAAAGCGCGCATTTGACGCAATCCACAACCTGGCTCACCCAAGCGGTCGCACAACTGCGCGATTATTGAAACAGCGATTTGTTTGGCCAGGCATGAATCGTGATGTCGTAATGTGGTGCCGACAATGTATACCGTGTCAGCGTGCCAAAATTCATCGACACACACGCACACCTTTCGGACAGATTGATATCCCGGATCAGCGTTTCGATCACATCCACTTGGATCTCATAGAGCTGCCTCGAGTTAACGGCTTGCGTTATTGCCTCACAATCATCGACCGATTCAGCAGATGGCCACTGGCGGTCCCACTGTCGAACATGTCAGCAGAAACAGTTGCATCAGCCTTATATACGCAATGGATTTGTCTTTTCGGTACGCCTCTCAGCATCACTACAGACCAGGGTACCCAATTTGAATCTGCCTTGTTCACCGAGATAGCAGAATTAATTGGAGCTGAGAGAATCCGCACAACTGCGTACCATCCACAATCAAACGGTATGGTTGAAAGATGGCATCGTACATTAAAAGCAGCACTCCTGTGCAACTCACATATTCCGTGGCCAGACCTGCTACCCACCGTCCTATTGGGACTGCGCTCAGCATTCAAGGAGGATATCAAATCTTCGCCTGCAGAGTTACTCTTTGGCACAGCCCTACGACTACCACATGAATTTTTCGGCTCAGCAGAATCAGGCACTTCCATGGATATGCGGTTTACGGAAAAGCTCCGTCAACATATCCGAACTATTAGAGCTACACCTGCAGCTCATCATTCCAAGCCACAGATGTTCTTCGCTAAGGACCTCAACACATGCACGCACGTTTTCAGGCGTGTAGCATCTGTTAAAAAACTTCTGGAGCAGCCTTACACCGGTCCATATGAAGTCATACGCCGCGTAGACAACAAGGTTTATATAATAAACATAAACGGAGAAGAAAAAGCGATCTCCGTCGATCTCCTCATGCCTGCATTCCTGGCCAACGTAGACACTCCGCCCAGCAATGATGAGTCTGCTAGCCCATTACCAAATCAAGAAGCATCACAGTCTGCAGCTCCACCGCCTATAACGACTGTGCAGCTTCCGGAACAGATCTCGTTCCCTTCTCCTGCCGACGAAGTCACTGAGGGGGGAGTAGATGTGGCGACGCAGCCTCAGCGATATGAGCCCGATCTGGCAACCCGGCACCGTCGTAAGCAGACGATAGTTCCGCGAACGATATTCGCCGTTACAAAAGTAGACGCTAAGCATACATAGACGCTAACACGCACATTCACTGAATTGTCTTGCTTATAATTTACGCATAAGAAATAAATGCTTTAGTTTAATAATAAAGTAGTGCGATTTCTACAGATTTGTTCCAAATAATTGCACAAAAACGAGAGACAAATTGCAAAAAAAAAAATTGTTTTACGATATTTATCATTTAGTTTTTAGGTCCCCAAAGGAATTATTGGGCTTTATATCAAAAAGTGGACTTTCAGCAAGGCAGGAAAAATAATCTCCTACCGACTTTGGACCTTAAAACCGGAAAAAGTAGAGAATCTTCTGTTTTGTTTGAATATAAATATAAATAATAACTTGCGAAAAAATGTAACTTGCTTTCGTAGGCTCTCATTAAAAATTGTATTTTGACAAGTTGTATTTTTTTTATTCAAAATTCCATAGAACAACTTTTAAGGATATATAGCTTCCGATAAGTTCCGATGTATACCAAATAATATGCCTAAAATATGGTCAAATTGCAATTCAATACTAAACATATTTAAATTATTTTTATACCCTTCGACCATTGAAAATGGTCAAATGTATGCAGACAGAAGGAGGCATGGGAGACCCCATAAAGTATATTCTTGCTCAGGATCACAAGCCGAGTCGATTGAGCCATGTCTGTCTGCATGTTTGTCTATGTGAACGCACAGATCTCAGCTATTATAAAAGCTAGAGTTACCAAATTTGGCACGACCAAGCTGACCAAGTTTATTTCAAATGTTAGATGCCACGCCCACCGCCCACGCAAATCATAAATTTAATTATACCCTTCGACCATTGAAAATGGTCAAAAATGGGTATACTAACTTTGTGCAAATGTATGTAACAGGCAGAAGGAGGCGTGGCAGACCCCACAAAGTACATATATACATATATTCTTGCTCAGGATCACTAGCCGAGTCGATTGAGCCATGTCTGTCTGTCTGGATGTCCAGATGAACACACAGATCTCAGCTATTATAAGAGCTAGAAACACCAAATTTGGAATGAAGGTTCCTATGTACTCGGCGCAGATAAAGTTTATTTCAAATGTTAGGTGCCACGCCCACCGCCCCCACAAATCAATAATTTAATTTTTAAACTCAATTTGTAAGCGCTGTATAAAAGATACAATTTTCTGACTACAACATATACTGAATGAAATATCAACGCAGTCTCCAAATTACAATCCGATCGGACAATAATCACAGAAGTTATTTAAGAAAGTATGAGCATAAAACCAAGTGCTTCTGTCAGCTAACAAGGGATTAATTTCAAAGCATGTGCATATGCATATGTGTATGAATTTAACAAATTAAACTACACGGGAACATAGGTCGAAGGGTATCCCACTGTCGCGTTTTGCGCGACTGTTGCTCTCGGTACTGGTTTTGTATAGTTTATTATATGAAAATTGCAAGCAGTATTTCTTAGTTTGTTAATAATACCAATATATATACCTATTTATTAACAAGTATGCAGACAAAAGTAGTTTTATTCATATGATTATAGAACGCATATCGTACATACAGTGCACAATGGGGACTTTGGCCTGATTTTTTTTACATTAATTAATAACTCTTGGTCTAAGTAAAAATTTTTGATGGAGTTTCTTTTATATTATTATGAGAGCACTGAGAAATATTTAAGAAATGGGCGTGGTCCAATCCTTCCCTTTTAGTCAAAAATTCGTAATTTGACAAATAATTTATATGGCAGCTATAAGTAATTGCAGTCCTATTAAGGATCAAATACAAATAAGATGAGATATGTTTGAAAGCCATATCTTGAAATATAACAAAAATCGGCATGCTAGTATAGATTGTATGGCAGGTATGCGATATATCGGCCCAATCCGCCTTGTTCTGGCTTATTTATAAGTGATGAGTAATAAAAAGTATGTATGCTAAGTTTCACTTTGATATCTCTCTATTGAAAGGAAATATTGGATTTTGTTTCTCACGAACACACCACAATCACGCATTTTTATCGAGATGTTGCTTCCTTAAAAATGAAATTTCTCAAAAACCCGTTAGGGACTAGATGTTCTGAATATGTATACAAACACTCGCTGAACAAATTTGAACAACTTTTTGTAGCTCTTTTCAAAGTTAAAATTTCTTTCCTAAAACTACATGTCAACACCACTCGCTAAATGTACAAATTATTAGAAATACACGCACTAAATAATCAAAATATTTGTAACAACGCATAGTAAAAACATTAAAAATGAATATCCATTTCAATTTTAAACGGTTTACATTGGCTCTTGGACAACTGAAGAATTTAAAGTTCCACTTCAAAATTGAGCGCAATGACGCCAAGTTCTGTTCGCTTGCAAACGCTGACTTTAACGCTGATATTTTAACATTGGACTGTTAAGTTAATATTTGCTGGGTGTAAGATGATACATAGTTTGATCTATTCCTTATTCGTTAATACTAAAATGTAAATGTAAATTTGCATACTTGTAAAAAACACATTATTGTAAAAAAAACAGGCTAAAGTCCCCATAGTGCAGTGTGTCAAGTAATTCTTTGCAGTTAGTGACTTAAAAATATATTAATTTTAAATAATTATTATACTCATTTATAATATTAGAAATATTCGTCTTCGCGACATAATTACTTTCGACGTTTAAGCTGTTGAATATCAGCATTGAAATTACACATCAAATTACATTCTATTGTGTTTTATTGCTGGTCGCGCCGAAATTCTGCATTTGCGCCAAACAACCGACAAATGAACCGTTAAACAGAACAGGCAGATAGACAGACAGCACACAGACAGACTGAACAGACAGAACTACGTGAGTGTACGTGAGTGAGGTTTTCAATTTTCACTTGTGCATCGAATCTAAAATTTGAAAAAATACTAAATTACGACAACTAAATTAGTAAACATGTCTAGTGGTGGTAGTAGTAATGTTAGATTATTAGGTATAGTGCGACGGATAGCATTTATTTTTGAAGAATTTTGAGTTGGGTGATTGTTCAATAACATTATGAGGTCTTCATTGTATTGTATACATTTGTTTTCTTTAATTTCAAGCGAAGAACACGTTTTGTCTTATATTTAAAATGTTCGATTTAAATTGATTTGATTTCTTCCTTCAGTTTTTGAAAATTAACTGCGATTTATTTCCACCTTTACTGGTTTGTATTCAAATAAATAGGCATGGTCAATGGACATGGATTTATAAACTGGAAAAGCAGCCATAATAAAATACAATTAAATAATTACACAGCCCCACTCGCACACACTTGTATCCAACAGCAAGACGTGTTTTTTAGTAGTGAAGAATCTTTTCCTGTTTTCAGTAAGCGATCGGACCTGAGTGGCGTTGCCAGATCAAAGGCGCTGCCAGGGCTGCCCGATCAGTTGGGCGCGTAATTCAAATACTCAATTTGAATTTGGTACGAAAATACCAATATTCAAATAATACGTAAATTCGAATTTTTTACTGAACATTTGCTGAAACTGCGAAAAATTAACAAAATTTATATTTATATAAATACCTATATTTATAAATACATATTTATAAATATATATTTATATTTATATATAAATTTTTTGTGGAGTTGACCGATATTTAGCAAGGGAAACGGCGCAAAGGTCACGGATAGACTAATCATCAACCTCTCACCATCGCGGTGCCTAAGTAGAGGCTCTGGTGTAATGAAATCCCAGTTCCAGCGGCTGCTCGCGTAGCGCAAGCCGTCCCCCAGACGCTGTCGACAATACCCAGCATCAGTAGATCTGCAGTAGCAGAGAACTTGGCCCCTCCAGCATCTCAAATGACCAAGAAGAAGATTTCCGATCTCATCAGCGTGCCGACCCAAAAAGCATCAGCAAAAACCCCGCCTGTTTCGCCGACTAGGCCACTAGATCTGTCGGCCTACAAAGACGAGGACTTGCGCAGCATTTTGGGCATAATGAACCAAAAAATAACGGTTCTGCTATCAGCATTTGAGACGCAGCGCCACGTTACCCGGGAAACCAAGGGTGTGAAATCGGAGATGGCAGCTCTAAATGCCAAAGCAATACAGCTGCAGGAGGCCATAGTCAAGGTGGTCCAATCAAAGAGCACGGCAACCCAGACGGAAGCGCCACTTAAACCAGCGAGCACCCCGGCAGCCCGCAAAAGGAGCGTTTCAGTGAAGCTTCCCCCGAAGAGGCTTCCCGCTAGCAAGGACGTGACACTGCAGACGTCTAAGGTGAAGGAGCCTGTTCCGCCCAGCTTCGCGTCCGTTGCCAAAGAGGGCAGCAAAAAGGTGGAGTGGACTAAGGTGACACCTAAGCGACTACGCAAAAAGCCGGAGGCTTTTATAATTAAGCAGACGGGAGAAGTCTCGTATACGGACATGCTCCGTAAGCTTAAGGCTGATCCGAGCCTAGCAGAACTTGGCACCCAAGTCAATAAAGTTAGGAGGACTCAACATGGAGAGTTGTTGCTCGTAGTGAAGGGGAAAGCTGCTGCGAGCATGCCCAAATACAGAGTAGCGATTGAAGAATCTCTTCGGGAAATGGCAGCAGTCCGCACGGGCGCGCAGAGAATGGCGCTAACCTGCAGCGGCATTGATGAGGCGACGACAGCAACGGAGCTTTACAACTGCTTGGTCTCTCAATTCGAAGGGATCCAGCTGAAGCCAGAAGATGAGCGTGGGCTGCGCAAAATGCGTGATGGGACGCAAGTAGCGACGGTTACGCTTAGCGTTAACGACGCAATAGACGTCTTGAACAAGGGTTCGGTAACCGTCGGGTGGTCTCGCTGTCGCATCATCCAGGACACACGCCCCACAAGATGCTATAAGTGCCTGGGTTACGGTCACAGAGCCATCAACTGCAAGGAGCCTGACCGCTCGGACTGCTGTCTTCGGTGCGGCGAACGAGGGCACAAAGCGAAGGGCTGTGTTAATCCGCCGAAATGCCTGATCTGCAACAGCGACGCTGACAGAAATCACCCGACAGGTAGTTTTACGTGCCCTACCTTCAAAGCAAGCACAACAAAAGGAGTCCTGAGTCGCCGTGCTGATGATTAACATACTACAGTTAAATGTGAACCACTGCGCAGCTGCACAGAGCCAGACAGCGTTAGAGCGCAATGCTGATGTTATGCTCCTGAGTGAACCGTATGCCCCTGGTGTGGGACATTGAGGAGTGCTTTTTGACTCTACACAAAAGGCGGCAGTCATATGCTGCAGTAACCTCTACATAGAGGATCAGGAAAGCGTGCCAATGCGTGGCATCGCGTACGCTAAAGTGAAGGGAGTCCATTTGTATAGCTGCTATGCCCCGCCTAGTGACAGCCCGGACCTCTTCGAGGAGCTGCTATATAAGCTAATACACCACGCTAGAGGGCGCAATCCTGTAGTCATTGCACGTGACTTCAACGCCTGGACAATTGAATGGGGAAGCCGGATATCTAATCCCAGAGGAAGGGCTGTTATTGATGCCATGAACCAGCTGGATTTGGTGCTGTTGAATGATGGTGGCAAGCCAACGTTTAACAACGACAGAGGTACATCATTCATCGATGTCACCTTTGTCAACAGAAGTCTAGCCTCCACTGCTAAATGGATGGTTCAGGAGGATGTAACGCTGAGCGACCACGCCCTGATTACATTCAGCGCCCGCACGTCGTGCATCACACAACGACAGGCAAAGAGTACTCTTGGGCAAGCATGGGACATCAGAAAGCTGGACAAGGACATGCTGGCTTTCAACATCGAGCAAATGGAGCAAACAAATGGACAGGCGGAATCCATGGTTGCGGCGCTCATGAAAATGCTGGAAGCTGCTTGCGATGCAGCGATGCCGCGTAAGAAGAAACAGAACAAACGCAAACCTCCGGTCTACTGGTCCCTCAATCAACTACGCTCTGAATGCTTCAGGGCAAGGAGACAGGCACAACGAGCCAGAGGACATCCTCAGCACGCAGAACTACATGAGGCGTTCAGATCGAAACGTGCGGAGTTCAGAAATGGCATAGGTGCTGCTAAAGCAAATGCTTTTAAGGAGTTACTGGAGAGTGTAGACGAAGATCCATGGGGTATCGCCTATAAAATGGTCAGTAACAAATTGAAAGCCGCTGAAGGTACTCCACAGGACCCAGTTCTGTTATCAAACATCGTGGAGGAGCTATTTCCAAATCAGTATACTTTATGGCAACCTGCACTAGATATCCCTGCCCACGATTTCCCGTGTGTCACTGCATGTGAGGTCATAGAAGCGGCAAAAAGGATAAAGCCCAACAAAGCTCCTGGCCTCGATGGCATCCCAGGTGTCGTAGTCATGGCTGCCGCAAATGCTAAGCCAGAAATCTTCAGGGACACCTTTCAACAGTGTCTGATAGATGGTGTCTTCCCATCCCGCTGGAAGAACATGAAGCTGGTACTGTTGCCGAAAGGAAAGGGACCAACTAATGCTGCAGGCAGTTTCCGCCCACTATGTTTACTGGACATTGTTGGAAAGCTCTTCGAACGCATCCTATACTCGCGAATCGAGCTGATCACTGAGAGCCCCGATGGTCTACAAAGACACCAGTATGGCTTCCGGAAAGGGAAAAGCACTCTCGACGCTCTCACTGCCGTAAGAGATCTGGCCAAGACCGCTCTCGAGGGTGACAGATGGCTAGGTGGCAGCAAGGAGTATTGCGCCATCATCACGCTAGACGTAAAAAACGCGTTCAACACGGCGAGATGGCCAAACATCCTCGGAGCCATGCGCAACATGGGCATACCACATTACCTCAGAACCATCATTGGCAGCTACTTCAGGGACCGCATACTCTGGTATGATACTGAAGCCGGGCCAAGAAAACACCACGTCTCCGCAGGAGTTCCACAAGGGTCGGTACTTGGACCGATCCTGTGGAACATAATGTATGACGGGATATTGTCCATCAGCAAGCCCAGTGGAGTGGAGTTATTCTGCTTTGCTGACGACGTGGCGGTAGCAGCGGTTGCCAAAACAATTTCGGAGCTACAGAACAGGAGCAATGCAGCGATTAGCACAACTATTAGCTGGCTGGAGAAGGCCGGTCTAAGCATCGCGGCGCACAAGTCCGAAGTGGTGTTGCTGAGCAGCAGAAAGGCCGTCGAGAAAATACGGGTCTCGGTCAAAGACGCACAAATAGAGTCTGCTGGATTCCTAAAGTACCTGGGAGTTCTCATTGACCACAGACTGTCATTTAAGGAGCATGCGAGATACGCCAGCAGAAAGGCAGCGATGACAGCAGCAGCATTGGCAAGACTCATGCCAAACATAGGTGGACCCAGGATGCCGGCCAGGAGGCTGCTGGTGGCGGTTGCGAAATCATCGCTTCTATACGCAGCCCCCATCTCGAGGAGTGTCACGAATAAGGTGTCTTATTTGGACAACGCGCGTACAGTATCACGGTGCCTGGCCCTTAGACTGATCAGAGGCTTCAGAACAATCTCGGAAGATGCAGCTCATGTCCTTGCAGGCATCCCCCCGATCGACCTAGAGATAGAGGCCCAATACCTAACCAGAGAAGGTGTTTCGAAGGAAGATATCAGTGACTGGCTCTATGGAGTGTGGCAGACTAGGTGGCGAGACTCACAGCAAGGGAGATGGACCCACCAGCTGATCCCAGATTTAGCTGAGTGGACAGCGTGCGAACACAAAGTGGTGGACTATCACTTGACCCAGTTCCTCACCAATCATGGCTGCTTCCGTGGTTACCTCTTCAGGTTTCGACATGTGGACTCAGCCCTGTGCCTGTTCTGCAGCGACTCAGCCGAAACGGCGGAACATATTCTTCTGCACTGTTCTAGGTTCCGTACAGAGAGAGAGATACTGGAGACTCTTGCTGGAACTCTTCTCATGCTGGCGGACAAAACCGCGTGGGTGAGGGCTCATGGCATTATCATCGGCATGATGAAACGTGTTCGCATCGATGAGACGGCCAGCAGACCCGCTGGTTAAAGAGCACTCCCGTGTGGTGGCGGGGCAAGAATACCACCTCAGCGGGCTCGGCTTGTCGTAAAAGGCGACTAAAGAGTTTGCGATGGAGCGTTACGCAGCAACGCACCTAGAAAGGGTCTGCGATCTGGCACCACATCCTGCTCACCGACGTAGTACCTTGACTGGAAGTCCCGGTGAGCGAAGCAAGGACTGGAGAGCATACGGAGGTTTTTTTGTAGTACGTAGGCGTAACTCTACTTGGAGAGTTATGAATCGTGCATGCCATCTACGGACGGTGAATGGTATCTTTCGAAGATTTTATTTTCCTGCCGTATTTGTAATAAAAAAAAAAAATAAAAAAAAAAACAGCCCCACAAAAAAAAAGTGTTATGATCTGGGTATGCGGCATTAGCAGTTATATGTATTTTGGGTCGCTGAATCCGAATCCGGGGTCAGAATTTCGCCATCACGTCTGGACTTCGACATAACCTCACAAAACTGAAAATTCCCCAAAACATATAAAATCCTGATCTGGGCATACGTAGCTCGTCTAAGTTTCGACTTAACCTCAAAAAAATTTTTAAGCCCCAAAAAATAATGGGGATCATGATCGGGTCATGCTATGTATGTTTCTATATGTTTTTTTAAATTCCAAATCCGAATCCGAATACAAAACCAGCCTACCACGTCAGAATTTTAACCTAACCTAAAACTTTGGCCTGATTTTTTTTACATTAATTAATAACTCTTGGTCTAAGTAAAAATTTTTGATGGAGTTTCTTTTATATTATTATGAGAGCACTGAGAAATATTTAAGAAATGGGCGTGGTCCAATCCTTCCCTTTTAGTCAAAAATTCGTAATTTGACAAATAATTTATATGGCAGCTATAAGTAATTGCAGTCCTATTAAGGATCAAATACAAATAAGATGAGATATGTTTGAAAGCCATATCTTGAAATATAACAAAAATCGGCATACTAGTATAGATTGTATGGCAGGTATGCGATATATCGGCCCAATCCGCCTTGTTCTGGCTTATTTATAAGTGATGAGTAATAAAAAGTATGTATGCTAAGTTTTACTTTGATATCTCTCTATTGAAAGGAAATATTGGATTTTGTTTCTCACGAACACACCACAATCACGCATTTTTATCGAGATGTTGCTTCCTTAAAAATGAAATTTCTCAAAAACCCGTTAGGGACTAGATGTTCTGAATATGTATACAAACACTCGCTGAACAAATTTGAACAACTTTTTGTAGCTCTTTTCAAAGTTAAAATTTCTTTCCTAAAACTACATGTCAACACCACTCGCTAAATGTACAAATTATTAGAAATACACGCACTAAATAATCAAAATATTTGTAACAACGCATAGTAAAAACATTAAAAATGAATATCCATTTCAATTTTAAACGGTTTACATTGGCTCTTGGACAACTGAAGAATTTAAAGTTCCACTTCAAAATTGAGCGCAATGACGCCAAGTTCTGTTCGCTTGCAAACGCTGACTTTAACGCTGATATTTTAACATTGGACTGTAAAGTTAATATTTGCTGGGTGTAAGATGATACATAGTTTGATCTATTCCTTATTCGTTAATACTAAAATACTGTAAATTTGCATACTTGTAAAAAACACATTATTGTAAAAAAAACAGGCTAAAGTCCCCATAGTGCAGTGTGTCAAGTAATTCTTTGCAGTTAGTGACTTAAAAATATATTAATTTTAAATAATTATTATACTCATTTATAATATTAGAAATATTCGTCTTCGCGACATAATTACTTTCGACGTTTAAGCTGTTGAATATCAGCATTGAAATTACACATCAAATTACATTCTATTGTGTTTTATTGCTGGTCGCGCCGAAATTCTGCATTTGCGCCAAACAACCGACAAATGAACCGTTAAACAGAACAGGCAGATAGACAGACAGCACAAACAGACAGACAGCACATAGACAGACTGAACAGACAGAACTACGTGAGTGTACGTGAGTGAGGTTTTCAATTTTCACTGTTGCATCGAATCTAAAATTTGAAAAAATACTAAATTACGACAACTAAATTAGTAAACATGTCTAGTGGTGGTAGTAGTAATGTTAGATTATTAGGTATAGTGCGACGGATAGCATTTATTTTTGAAGAATTTTGAGTTGGGTGATTGTTCAATAACATTATGAGGTCTTCATTGTATTGTATACATTTGTTTTCTTTAATTTCAAGCGAAGAACACGTTTTGTCTTATATTTAAAATGTTCGATTTAAATTGATTTGATTTCTTCCTTCAGTTTTTGAAAATTAACTGCGATTTATTTCCACCTTTACTGGTTTGTATTCAAATAAATAGGCATGGACAATGGACATGGATTTATAAACTGGCAAAGCAGCCATAATAAAATACAATTAAATAATTACACAGCCCCACAAAAAAAGTGTTATGATCTGGGTATGCGACATTAGCAGTTATATGTATTTTGGGTCGCTGAATCCGAATCCGGGGTCAGAATTTCGCCATCACGTCTGGACTTCGACATAACCTCACAAAACTGAAAATTCCCCAAAACATATAAAATCCTGATCTGGGCATACGTAGCTCGTCTAAGTTTCGACTTAACCTCAAAAAAATTTTTAAGCCCCAAAAAATAATGGGGATCATGATCGGGTCATGCTATGTATGTTTCTATATGTTTTTTTAAATTCCAAATCCGAATCCGAATACAAAACCAGCCTACCACGTCAGAATTTTAACCTAACCTAAAAATTTTTTTAAAAACTTTTGAGGGGTATCCAAAGGTTTTTAAATTTTTTTAAGGTTAGGACGAAATCTAGATGTAATGGAGAATTTCCGACCCCGGATTCGGATTCAGCGACCCAAAATACATATAACTGCATATGCCGCATACCCAGATCATGGCACTTTTTTTTTGTGGGGCTGTGTTATGCATAAAAAGAGTAATATAAATTCTTAAATTAATTTTGAAAAAAATTATTTGAATTAACCAAATTTACCATATGGTTTTGTTTTTATTATTTTCTGCTATTTATATATACGTATTTATATGCATTAACATGATATGACCATCGAATCCGCACAGTTCGTAGTTCATATACATATATCTGTATCTCGATTTGTTTTTATTATTTAGTGCTCTTTAGGCATTTTTTGGAACAGTTACCATACATTCAACTGACAGACCGTATGTATGTACATCTCGTTATGTTCTACGCAACGTTTCTTACACATATATATTTGAAATATTGTGTAGTGTAGTGTATTAGAGTAGCGCGCGTTTGTACTATTAATAATAAATATATATGGTTTATCCGTTGTTCCTTTTAAAATCTGAAATTTGATACTAGGTTGAGAAGATTAGATTGCATTTTATATATATATATATATATATATATATATATATAATCTTTAATAATCTGTATATATATTTATTTATACATATCGTTTTGTCATCATTTCTGTAATACGTAGGTACTACTGAGTTCGATTTTTTGTATTATTTTGCTATGCATTTTTATCGTATCTAATAGGTTTTTTATTCTACGTGATCACATTGAAACTTTTGTTTTATAAACGTTTTTAGTAATTAATTTTAGACATTTGTTATTTTATTATTTATAATGTGTAACATATTTCTAAAAGCATTAACTATTTATAACATATATATATATATTTGCAATGAAATTTGTAGTTACACCAACCGGATACACACGCTATGACGAAATGTACATGTAATTTACCATTTAATTTATAAAACACCTTCTAGGTGTTTTAACATATTTATATATATTGTTTTCTCTATGTATGTATGTATTTACTTTATGTATAACAAAATACCTTTATATAGAATAACACAAACATCGATTTTAACACAATATATAGACATATACATATATTATTTTAGAGATTAATACTACAAGTCATTATTCTGTATTTTCCCAAAAGAAAATTACAAATCCGCTGTTGCTGATGAATCATGAAGGTAATCGGTATTATCTAACGTACGCAGCAGTAATAGAATACACTCAAAAATAATTTAATCAATATATTTTTAATTATTTAAATGTTGATTAAACAAGACCGTGTTTTAGAGCTGTGGTGAAGACGAACCTCTTCCTATTATGTTATTCAAATGTTTATACTCTAACAACTTTATCATATTTACTAATTAGTTCAAAAACAATAAATCTTTGCTTCCTTAAGAATTGCGTCTATTTAGTTAAGTTTAGTTTTCTTATTTTGCTTTTTATCTTCCTTTTTTATACCCTTCGACCATTGAAAATGGTCAAAAAAGGGTATACTAACTTTGTGCAAATGTATGTAACAGGCAGAAGGAGGCGTGGCAGACCCCACAAAGTATATATATTCTTGCTCAGGATCACTAGCCGAGACGATTGAGCCATGTCTGTCTGTCTGGATGTCCAGATGAACACACAGATCTCAGTTAGAGACACCAAATTTAGAATGAAGGTTCCTATGTCCTCGGCGCAGATCAAGTTTATTTCAAACATTAGGTGCCACGCCCACCGCCCCCGCAAATCAGTAATTTAATTTTTGAACTCACTTTGTAAGCGCTGTATAAAAGATACAACTTTCTGACTTTAACATATACTAAGCTGAATGAAATATCTGCGTAGTCTCCAAATTACAATCCGATCGGACAATAATCACAGAAGTTATTTGAGAAAGTATGAGCATAAAACCAAGTGCTTCTGTCAGCTAACAAGGGAGCGCGAAGCGCGAGCGCCATCTGAGCGCGAAGCGCGAGCGCCATCTGTCGGTATTAATTTCAAAGCATGTGCATATGCATATGTGTATGAATTTAACAAATGAAACTACACGGAAACATAGGAAACTGTTGCTCTCGTTATATTCAACTCTGTTGTAACGCATACAAGTTTTTGATTAGTTTGTGTAATTGTTGAAATGAGTTTGATAAATGCAACTATACTACATTAAATGTTAGTATGTTTAATAAAAATAAAGCTGCAGTTGATGCGTATAACTTATTTATCTATGTATGTTTAACTTAATGTTCAGAAGGAAAATGATAAAGAAAACATAAACATAAACAAAATGATGGCATGTGTGTCTTATTAGAAGCAGTAGATAATAGTATTTACACATCCTTTTAACAACTATTAAGAGAGAATAAACAATAAACAATTAATTTGTAGCACTCATCGAAGCTTAATTTCTGAATTGCACTTCTCTATGTGCGACGATATTTTCTTTTTTTATAGTGTGTAAATCTTTCTTTATCTTTATTTGCCAAGATTATTTGTTGAACTTGGTAAAATATTATCAGTTGTCATTGTATCGGACGATTTTTTCATTTTGTCACAGTAGTCATTAAAAATATCACGAAATCGTATCCAACATTTTTCCGGAATTGTGATTGAAGTGCGAAAGTTGTTTTTAACCTGGTAAATATGATAACTAGTATTATTAGTATGATTTTTATACGCCTACTTACCTCACTGATCCGCATATACACGCCACGATTGTTTTGTCCAATGTCGAAATAGAAGTTCTTGTTATCCACCTTCATAAGGCGTTCTTCTGGCAAATCACCTTTAAAGCTACGAAATGTAAATTGGGATTTATCTATCGTATTTCGATTCTTAGAAATATATTTGATTATTATAACATACCAGCCATCGTTGGCTCCAAATTCCTCCAGCAAATCTGTCAATGCGTCACGAAATTCAATCATTCCCTGAGCTGGTAATGCTATTTGCGATCTTGGACCACCCCGTGTAATTGTTTGTGAGACCTTTAAATTGTTTGGAAATTATTATTAAATACAGAGTATGTTGTTTCGAAAGGGGTTTCTTTTTAACTTGGCTAAAAGATAAGTTAGTTATTAAGAAATGTAAGTAACGGTTTAGCTTGCCCGACTTCTTTCAATTTTGAAAACTAATTAACTAATTTACACATTCTGCTACTCTTTCTTGCTGATCCTATGCAGAATGTTGTATATTTCAGCAGTGACTTTAACTATGAACGTGATATTTAAAATCTATATATATATATATATATACATATATAGAGTATAAAGCTTTAAACATCAACTTTAATGGCAACCTAGCTGAGTTGACATTTGTATATGCAAACAGACAGAAAAGTATGGCTAAATCTACGCTGCTATTAAGGATGTCCAAGAACGGTTCCATTAACCATTTGCACAATGTACAAAGGGTATATAAGAAGAAACACAGGCATACCCGTAGAAATCGACCACGCGCATTTTCCTTTAAATCCAAATAATATCGTCGATTATCTTTGATGATCATCTCCGACTTTAATTTGCCATCTTCCGGCAAATTGTCCGTATTGGGGGGCCCTGCATTTTGACCACCTTTTTAATTATTACTCCAACAACAATTGTCAATTATTAATGTTTTGTTCCATACCCAAAGATGAATAATAATCACTGAATGATGATAGATGATCGCGAAATTCGGCTGCTGTCGAAAGTGCCAAATAAATTTGACTTCGTCTGCCATCAGCTCCAATCTAAAATCGAATAAAACACTTGATGTAGTATACGTACATACATATATGTATATATATATAAGAAGGTTGTCAAATATCTACCCCTTTTTGTCCATACCCTACTAAACGAGGCTTTAATTAGTTTCGATATTGCCATCTTGCGTTCCAAGATCAAAGCTTTCCTTCGTTAAAGGCAAATACGCTAGAGCGAAACGTGCAGTAAGATTAATGCTGTTTTGGGGAAGGGTACTCTATCACTTTGAACCGCGTAGGAATGGCTGCGACGCTTCACAGCCGAAAACATGGATAAGGCCAGCTGGCGGCAGGCCTGTGACGACGAATGCCGATCAAATCAATGAATACATCGTGTGGCTGCTCGTTTCATCGCCCAGCAGATGGGAGTTAGTCAGTAAACCATTTTAAATCCTCTCCGGAAGGCCGCATACAAAACAAAAGCGTAATGTTTGGCTGACGCATGATTGGACACAAAAAAAATCCTTCTGGATGGAATCAAAGCATGCTGAAACGGCACGAGCTCGAGCCATTTTTGAAGCAGATGTTGACTGACAACGTAAAATGCATCATATACGACAATGTCAATCGAAAACGGACCGATGAATCGTTTCAAACAGAGGCCAAGCCGGGATTGATGGCCAGGAAGGTTTTGCTGGGATTGATAGGGAATACTCCACTAGGAGCTGATTCCAAATGGGAGGACGTTCAATACTACCATCTATGGTCGTGTTCGAAAGCCGGTGAACCGTTCTAAACAGTGCCCAACCCTGGATTGAGGGCCAGAAAGGTTCTGCTGTGTGTTTGGTGGGATTGGAAGGAAATAATCCACTATGAATGGCATCTACTGTGAACAACCGGACCGCTTGAAGCAGTTGCACTCAAAAGAGGCAGTCCGAGTTCTTTGCAAATAAGGAGAGTGGTTTCTACGAAGGGTATTATGAAATTGCAGTCAAACGCACAGTTAAACTAAATCTGATAGCTAGAACACTTCTTTTAAAGCCTTAAATAAAGAGCATAAAAGCGTAAGGCATATATTTGACAACCATATACATATATTAAGTCCATTACAAGCTATAGTTGTAATTATAGAGGGAAGTTGTTGCTTTAAGCCAAAACTTACCACTATTTTTGCTTTATTAATATTGTAATATAACAAAATTTCAATACATCAAAATTCGTATTTTTTTATACCATTCGACCATTGAAAATGGTCAAAAAAGGGTATACTAACTTTTTGCAAATGTATGTAACAGGCAGAAGGAGGCGTGGGAGACCCCATAAAGTATATATATTCTTGCTCAGGATCAGCTATTAAAAAAAAAGCTAGAGTTACCGAATTTAGCAAGAAGACTCTTGTGTACTATAAGCTGATCAAGTTTATTTCAAATGTTAGGTGCCACGCCCACCGCCCCCGTAATTTAATTTTTGAACTCAATTTGTAAGCGCTGTATAAAAGCTACAACTTTCTGACTTTAACATATACTAAGCTGAATGAATTATCTACGTATTCTCCAAATTGCAATCCAATCGGACAATAATCACAGAAGTTATTTAAGAAAGTATGAGCATAAAGCCAAATGCTTCTGTCAGCCAACAAGAGAGGCGGGCGAGCGCCATCTGTTGAGAATAATTGTAAAGCATGTGCATTTGCATATGTGTAAGAATTTAACAAATTAAACTACAAGGGAACATAGGTCGAAGGGTATCCCAGTGTCGCGAGCTGCGCGACTGTTGCTTTTCTTACTGGTTATTTATATACTAACCTCAGCGACTTTTATAAAACGGCCTCGACGATTTTGTTTGACATCTAAGTAAAATCGTTTTGATTGAATTTGCAGCATTTTGGTTGCCAGCTCCTGCTCCACAGCGTTCCCACCTGTAATAATATATATAATAAATATGTTATACATATAATAAATATATTATATATGTGGGAATTGGTTCCAGTAAGAATACTCGCAGTGGTAATCGATATTAAATGTTTCGATACTTCTGAAATACAACCCTAGACAAGAGCAAGTTATCGATAGAAAGGGAGCGTGTGTAGAGTGCAAGTCGAGTATTGAAAGTTGCCAAGAGCGGTTGTTACTAAAACTAAATAATAAGTTTCGTCATAATTAAATGTGAAATCATAAAGAACATTGATAATTTGTTACACTTATAAGCTACATTACTTGTTTAATAAAAACTATATAAACGAAAAACTACAAATTGGCGGCTCGTCCGGGATGTGCTTAAGTGTAAAGACAAAATTTGTGCATATGACGCAGTTCGTTTTATGCAGCCACGTATGACGTAGTTCGTTTTAGTAGCAACCAGTGAACGGTAAAATAGAACCGTTGCATGATCGGCGCTGCACAAACAGTATAGACAATTCTCGAAGAAGTTTCGAGAGTCGGCAAAAACCAAAGTTGCTGCTTAAGTTGACAGAAGCAGAGCTGGTGCGTGCGTCGGCAGAGGCAAAGTTGCTGCTTAAGTTCTTAGAAGCAGAACTGGTGCGTGCGTCGGCAGAGGCAAAGTTGCTGCTTAAGTTCTTAGAAGCAGAACTGGTGCGTGCGTCAACAGAGGCAGAGCTGGCGCGAGCATCGACAGAGGCAGTTCTGGTGTGTGCGTCGACAGAGGCGAAACTGGCGCGTGCGTCGACAGAGGCAGAGCTTGATACGATCGTAGGCAGAGGCAGCGCTGTTGCGTGAAACTTCAGAGGAAAAGCTGGTGTGTGCGTCGACAGAGGCGAAATTGGTGCGTGCGTCAACAGAGGCAGAGCTGGCGCGAGCATCGACAGAGGCAGTGCTGGTGTGTGCGTCGACAGAGGCGAAACTGGCGCGTGCGTCGACAGAGGCAGAGCTTGATACGATCGTAGGCAGAGGCAGCGCTGTTGCGTGAAACTTCAGAGGAAAAGCTGGTGTGTGCGTCGACAGAGGCGAAATTGGTGCGTGCGTCAACAGAGGCAGAGCTGGCGCGAGCATCGACAGAGGCAGTGCTGGTGTGTGCGTCGACAGAGGCGAAACTGGCGCGTGCGTCGACAGAGGCAGAGCTTGATACGATCGTAGGCAGAGGCAGCGCTGTTGCGTGAAACTTCAGAGGAAAAGCTGGTGTGTGCGTCGACAGAGGCGAAATTGGTGCGTGCGTCAACAGAGGCAGAGCTGGCGCGAGCATCGACAGAAGCAGTGCTGGTGTAAGGTTACGTTAATTAACAGTAGTATAGTGTTGTATACTTTTACTAATTTTTATTGTCTTCTAACACCATTTCAAAATGCAACTTGACGAGATCTTGGCACTCCGCGTAGCCGATTTGAGGGTTAAGTTAGCAGAGTTGGCGTTACCAACAAGTGGAAGGAAACTAGAGTTGCAGAATAGATTGCTTACACATTTTGGAATTCAGGATGAAGAGGAAAGCGATTCAGATGAAGTTCAATCCGTGGTTACAGAGCGAAATTTAGTTGAAAATCAAAGATTAGACAATGGCAGGTCATGGTTCACTCTTAAAGATGTAGAAGGCAGTGTATCTAGTTTCTCTGGAACAGGAAGTCCTGATGTAGAACAATGGATCGATGAGTTAGAAAGTTGTTCAATTACTGTCAAGTGGAGTGATTTGCAACTTTTTATCTATTCGAAACAAATGCTTACAGGAGCGGCTAAACTGTTTGTGCGTAGTGAGGCGAATATTCGTAGTTGGACTGTTTTGAAGACTAAATTGAGAGAAGAGTTTTCAATCAAAGTGTCATCAGCTGAGGTTCATAGAAGATTGGACCAGCGTCAGCAGAGAAAAGACGAATCATTGTTTGAATATTTGTATGCTCTGAAAGAAATCGCAAAGCCAGTTAATATTGATGAGCCAAGTTTAATTGACTACTACATAAAGGGTATTCCAGATTCGAAAGGGAATAAGATTATGTTATACCAGGCCAGAAATATACAGGAACTGAAACATCAAATCGAGATATATCAGAAAGCTAGATCTGGCAAATCGAATCAATCAGCAGGAGAGCAAAAGAAAGATCAAGGCAAAGGTCAGGTTAAGTCTGGAACATCCAGGAAATGTTTCAAATGCGGCGATAGTTCTCACGTAATGAAAGACTGTAAGAAAAAAGAGTTTGTTTGCTTTAAATGTGGTCAGGCAGGACACCGAGCAGCACAATGTACAGCACAAACAGATGTCAAGAAAGAAACAAATGCTAATGTAGTTCAAGAGGATAAAGTAGGAGCATCGTTAGGCAGTGAGTTTACTCTTTCAGGTCTTGAATTGAAGAGCGTTGTTTACAAACAGATTATATTTAAAGGTTTGGTTGACACGGGTGCTGATTTGTGCTTAATGCGCAGACAAGTCTTCATGAGTCTAGGAGCAGCAGAAATAACTGGTAAAGGAAAGAGTTTGACGGGAATTGGAGAAAGTCGGATTTTAACATTTGGAAGCGTTATTATATCCGTTCTAATAGATGGTATTCCAATGGAAGTGGAATTTCATGTAGTTCAAGATCAGGATATAGGTTTCGATGCTATTTTAGGTAGGACAATTTTGGACACTGTCGATATGAAGGTTACCAAAAGTGGTACTCATTTTAATATCAGGATGAAAACTGAAGATGGAGGTAAAATTAGGGATACAAAGATAGTTGATCGTCAGGTGAATGACGAATTTCGAAGCATGTGTGTGGAAGAGCTTATAGCAACTTCTAAGGTAGATTTATCTCATCTTAATCAGCCTGAAGCTAAAACGGTATTGGAGATGATCGAACAATATTGTCCAATTCGTAACACAGATGCCCCTGTCGAGATGAAAATTGTTTTGAAAGATGACGTTCCAGTTTATCAGCATCCCAGGCGACAGTCGTATAGTGACCAAAACTTTGTAGATGAGCAGGTGCGGGAATGGTTAAAAGAAGGTATAATACAGCCAAGTATATCCGAGTATGCTTCACCCGTAGTCCTGGTGGCTAAGAAAAATGGGAAAAAGCGTCTATGCTGCGACTATCGCAAATTAAATGAGAAAATTATAAGAGATAATTTTCCGATGGCACACATGGACAATGTTTTAGACAAGCTTCAGAATGCGAAGATATATACAACATTGGATTTGACCAATGGGTTTTTCCATGTGCCCGTAGAAGCAGCTTCAAGAAAGTACACTTCGTTCGTGACTCAAAGTGGGCAGTACGAATTTTTATTTGTACCGTTTGGCATTTCGAATTCGCCTGCAGTTTTCACTAGGTTTATAATGTGTGTTCTACGAGAGTTGCTCGCTAGTGGCATTGTAATACTTTACATGGACGATGTTATTGTGCCTAGTAACGATGTTGATGAGGGGATAAGAAAATTGAAGCAAGTGTTAGAAGTATCTTCTCAGAATGGACTAAGAATTAATTGGGGCAAATGTCAGATATTACAACGGAGAGTAAATTTTTTGGGATATATCGTTCAAGATGGAACCATAACCCCAAGCAAAGAAAAGATACAGGCCGTTACAGAATTTCCCGAACCCAAAGATAAAAAGGCTATACAACGTTTTTTGGGGTTAACGTCTTATTTTAGAAAATTCATAAATGGATATGCAGCCATTGCTAAGCCATTGTCAGATCTTTTAAGGCAAGATGCTAAGTTCGGATTTGCTGAAGTTCAGCGGAAGGCATTTGAAGAACTGAAATTAGCTTTAGTTAGTGAGCCAGTATTAAAGCTGTATAACCCGAAGTTGCGAACAGAGATTCACACAGATGCTTCAAAGTATGGGTATGGGGCAGTATTATTGCAAAAAGATCCAGAAGATAATATGTTTCACCCTGTACAATTTATGAGTCGGAAAACTAAGCCATGTGAGGAGAATTACAGTTCGTATGAGCTAGAAGTTTTAGCAATAATAGCAGCTCTAATGAAATGGCGCGTGTATGTTCTTGGTATATCTTTTACTATAGTAACTGATTGTAACGCGTTCATGATGACCATGAAAAAGAAAGAAGTTCCTTTAAGAGTAGCGCGTTGGGCATTGTATTTGCAAGATTTTGATTATAAAATAGAACATCGTTCAGGGTCCAAGTTAAAGCATGCTGATGCTTTGAGCCGAGTGTCTTGCTTTTTTATAACAGATACTTTGATCCATCGATTGAGAGAGGCCCAGCTGCAAGATGAGTGGATAAGAGGGGTTAGAGAATTGGTCGCTAAAGATTCGTATGAAGATTTTTATATTCAAAATCAGGTTCTATTTAAGGACCCAAATAAAGAACTCATAGTAGTCCCTGGTCAGATGGAAAACGAGATAATTGTTACTGCTCATAACCAAGGTCATTTCTCGGCTGCTAAAACTCAAGATTTAGTGGAAAAGTCGTATTACATTCCAAAATTGAAAGGAAAAGTTGTTCGTGTTGTAGATAGTTGTGTTCGTTGCATAATAGTTAACGCGAAATCTGGTAAAAAGGAAGGGTTTTTAACAGCAATCGATAAGGGTAATATACCGTTTATTACATACCATATTGACCATGTTGGCCCAATGGAACTGACTAATAAGCGATATAATCACATTTTAGTTGTGGTAGATGGGTTTTCAAAATATGTTTGGTTGTATCCAACCCGTAGTACAGGTGTCGATGAGGTTATAGAGTGCTTGAAAAAACAAGCAGTTAATTTTGGGAACCCCTACAGAATTGTGTCGGATAGAGGTTCCGCATTTACCTCGAATTCTTTTAAAGAATATTGTGAGAATGAAAATATTCAACATTTGCTCATTGCCACCGGTGTACCTCGTGGAAATGGTCAGGTGGAACGGATGCATAAGCTTGTAGTTCCAATGTTGTCTAAGTTAAGTAATGACAATCCAGGATTATGGTATAAAAATTTAGGGCAAGTTCAGCAAGTAATTAATAATACAGAGCCAAGAAGCACGAAAATAGCACCGTTTAAGTTAATAACTGGAGTAGATATGCGCGTTTCTAATAATAAGGAGCTAAAAGATTTAGTAAGCGAATTCATGATTAGAGAGTTAGAAGAAAAGCGTGAGAATTTGCGGCAAGAAGCCCGTGAAAATATTAAAGATATACAGGAAGAAAATAAAAAGGCATTTGATTTAAAAAGAAAGCAACAGAAACAGTATAATATTAATGATTTGGTAGCCATAAAAAGGACACAGTACGGAGTAGGGCTAAAGCTAAAAGGTAAATATTTGGGCCCATATAAAGTGGTTGAGATCAAAGATCATGGGAGGTATGAGGTTGAAAAGATAGGAGATAATGAAGGTCCTATAAAAACAATTACAGTTGCAGAGTATATGAAACCATGGCTTGATCCATTCGAGGCGAATGTACTGTCAGGAGGGCCGATTGTGGGAATTGGTTCCAGTAAGAATACTCGCAGTGGTAATCGATATTAAATGTTTCGATACTTCTGAAATACAACCCTAGACAAGAGCAAGTTATCGATAGAAAGGGAGCGTGTGTAGAGTGCAAGTCGAGTATTGAAAGTTGCCAAGAGCGGTTGTTACTAAAACTAAATAATAAGTTTCGTCATAATTAAATGTGAAATCATAAAGAACATTGATAATTTGTTACACTTATAAGCTACATTACTTGTTTAATAAAAACTATATAAACGAAAAACTACATATATATAATGAATATGTTATATATATTATAAATACATATAATAAATATATCATTCTCAATCCTAAAATTGTTCGAACTAGTCCTTTCCGTGTGTCGTCTGTCCGTTACATCGAAAACTAGCCTCAATTCTTTAGACAACTTAACGCTGCACGCAGCCTTTACCCTATACAGCATATACATGTATATTATTAGCATCAAAAGAACAGTCAAACTAGCCGTATCCCGTTTGTCTGTCTGCCCGTATTTGTGTTGCAATTTAAACTAGTGTCTTAGTTTAGTACTACCTTAGAACCTATCGACCTATCGATTTTTGTCAGTACATTCATTCATTGACTATTCAAATTTTAGTATTATTTGGTGATTACACCCTTCGACCATTGAAAATGGTCAAAAAAGGGTATACTAACTTTGTGCAAATGCATGTAACAGGCAGAAGGAGGCGTGGGAGACCCCATAAAGTATATATATTCTTGCTCAGGATCACAAGCCGAGTCGATTGAGCCATGTCTGTCTGTTTGTCCGTCTGTCTGTCTGTGTGAACGCACAGATGTCAGCTATTATAAAAACTAGAGTTACCAAATTTGGCAGGAAGACTCTTGTGTGCTTTAAGCTGATCAAGTTTATTTCAAATGTTAGGTGCCACGCCCAGAGCACCCACAAATCAATAATTTAATTTTCGAACTCAATTTGTAAGCGCTGTATAAAAGATACAACTTTCTGACTTTAACATATACTAAACTGAATGAAATATCTACGTAGTCTCCAAATTACAATCCGATCGGACAATAATCGCAGAAGTGCTTCTGCCAGCTAACAAAGGTGGCGGGCCAGCGCGAAGCGCGAGCTCCATCTGTCGGGATTAATTCCAAAGCATGTGCATATGCATATGTGTATGAATTTAACAAAGTAAACTACACGGGAACATAGGTCGAAGGGTATCCCACTGTCGCGTTTTGCGCGACTGTTGCTCTCGTTTTTTAGCTATTATCTTCTTTGCAACACTGGTTTCAAACCGCTGACGCATATTTCGTGATTAATATCTCTGTCAAACATCTTCAGTTTGGTCTAGAAATTAACCATGAATCGTCTTACAAACGAACAACAAATTTCCATGAATTGTGCTATGAAATGTTTGCCCATTCACCGTATTCTCCAGATCTGACCCCCCCCGATTATTTCCTGTTCTCTAATATCAAAAGAATGCTCGCTAGTAAGAAATTTTCATGAAATTAACAGAGTCCTATTTTGAGGCAAAGGACAAAACGTACTATAACCAGTAGTGGTATATCCTTCGACCTATGTTCCGGTGTAGTTTGATTCGTTAAATTCATACATATATACAGTGCCGCTCAACTGAGTAGGTTTGAAAAATCTTTCTCACATTTTGTTCCCTTTCTTTGGTCCAATTGCATTTTTTTCTATAATTTTTTAGGCCATGGATTTTAATAAAATTCATGGTCTATTGTGTTTGTCGGAACGGAAATGTGCGTAACAGGCAGAAGGAGGCATCTCCGACCCCATAAACTTTATATATTCTGAATCAGTATCAGTAGCCGTGTCGATTGAGCCATGTCTGTCTCTCCGTCTGTCTGTCTGTCTGTATGAACACCTGGATCTCAGAAACTGTAAGAGATAGAGTCATCAAATTTTGTGACAACATATGTATATATTGCAGTGTCTCAAAGTTTTTTTAAAATTTGGACACGCCCCTTACCGCCTCTATAAATCAGTAATAACTATTTAAAAACTACAATATTAGCTCAACAACCAAAGTTGTATATCTTACATAACAAATACCTTGCCACGGGCGTTATGTGAAAATTTCATTTAAATCGGACTATAAATAAGTGAGATATCATACGAATTAAACTCACTTTGAACATATATGTATATTTAAGCATACCTAATTTACGCAATCATACCGAATTTCAAATCTAGCGTCAGACACACAGCATTTTATTAAACTTTTTATTTGCATTGTATGGTAACAGAATTGGTTCACAATGCAGTTTTGCCGATGGGCAATAGCCGAGTGGTTAGAGTGGCGGACGGCTGCGAGAGAGTGCGTGTGTTCAACTCCGGGTTTGAGGCGGGTGCGAATTATTATTTATTATTTTATTTTGTTTATTTATTTTATTCTAATAATCTAAAAGAAAAGTTACAGTCAAACAAATTAAATTATTTAATTAAATTTCAATAAAAATTTAAAAAATTTTCATTACTTTGTTTTCATATGAAAGACAATCAAATTATAATACCTATAAATAATATTAATTATTTATAATGAAAGTTAAGTATTTTTATATTATTCAGCACGCATCAAAAAAACGCGAACTAATGCGTTCTTCAATGCCGTCACTCTTTCCGTATTTTGTCTGTTATGACTTTGCAAGTTCAGTAAGATTCCAATTAGATGTTTCTTATTTTGTTTTGCTCTCAATATTATGCAATTATTTCCAATTGCTTGAAAATAACAGAGATCATTAGCCCTTGTAAAGTTATGAATGTGCGAGTGGGACGCCCATACATACATGTCTGCATATCCACATGTATGTATTGGCGTCCCACTTCAACATACATTATTGCACGAGTGTATATACATACATATGTACAATTAGATTTGCAGTTGCTGTTGTGTACCGACGAAAGAAAACTAAGTTCTAATTACTTATATTGCGTAACTAAAACTTAAAAGTCGCTTACCGCCGCCGCCCCATTTAAATGTTTTTGAGCTTTTAATTTATTTAAAAAAAATTATGAAATATAAAAGAATTTCACATGTTGATCGCGGCAGCAATCGAACCTCGAACACGCTCAATATCATTGGCTGCCTTAGAGTCCGGGACATAGTTCACTCAGCCACTGAACATGTCTCGTAGTCGTCGAAAATGGTGAGACATTAGACAAAACGACAAGACGCAATATGCATTCTTAGTTCGTGCCAAAAAAATCAAGAAGAAGCACATATAATGAAATTTGGTACGCGCTAGAAATGCATACCTATACTTATTGCCTACGGTATACTATGGTAATCCATGGCCTTATACAGTCAGCTCCTGACTGTAGCGTTTGTATTTTTTTTTTTGTTTTGAACCTTCAATTTCTTACTTATTATGTGCAAGAAAAAAGTAACGGGACAAATGCAAAGGTAATTCGGAATTTTGCTTTCATCGTGAAATTCGCTCAATGTGTGCACTATTTTTGGCTCATCTGAATAGGTTTTACACTTTTGATTTCACTTTTTGTTTGACCGCGTGATTGAAAAGAGTTGAATTCTTTTGTATTCTTAAATTAAAATAATCTTTTATCATTTTTTTTTTCTAAAATGGGCCGCGGAAAACCTTTATCCGATTTTGAAAAAGGTCAAATCAAAGGCTATATTGAATCTGGCTTAAAACACTGTGTAATAGCCAAGAAATTGGGGGAAGGTATACAAGGTAAAGCTACTGACTGCGTTCAACTTGGTGGGCGCCAGTGTTATCCTTGTCCCTGCTTTCTTCAAGTTAACGCACTACCTCCACGCGGTTTTCCCTGGATTGTACCTTAGCAACCGCTGAGTTATAAACCAAAGTGCACGGCGGGATCCTAGTCCTTAAATTAGGTTTTGACGTAGGACTTGATATCCACCCAAGGAAAACAGCACATCAGTGAAGAAAAAAATCTACGCGCAAAGAAGAAACCCAGTCTGCTGTTATTCTGCCTTCGACCGCCCCCGCTCAGGATAGTACTCCGTTGACACGGCCGTTGAAACCGATCACCACATCTGTGGTAACGAGATCGGCGGCCTAGAAGAATTCGGTTCCCGAATCTGTCAACAACGAGTCTCTGCAGCCAATGACGCCAAACATGCCCTCTACGTTATCACCTACCATAGTCTCGATACCTGTGTCTGATTTACCTAGGGCTTCAACCACTGATTCTTTATCAGTGGTGCCCAAGCCTCTTGTAGGGATTCCCCCGAGGAAGCAAATCTTTGTTTTCAGGCTTGCCCCTGATCTCACATCTGATGATGTCATGGCTTATATTCAAGCTAAAATACAAGCCACTGAGATAAAGGTGGAAAAATTTAAGTTCTCCTATGAACGGGACGTATCATCTTTTAAACTTTGTGTCCCTAATGAATGCTTTAACCTCATATGCACGGCTGATTTTTGGCCAGCTCATATCATGGTTAAGGAATTCGAGACAAAGAAGAAAAAGAATCGGCAGCCGATTAGACTTACTTTGCCAAACCAGACCACTGCGCCTAATAAGACGACGACAAAAAACTAAGTTCGTGTCTTTCTTTCTCTTATCAAAATGTAACTTCTCTTTTTCTTGCCTACCAAAACGTTAGAGGCCTTAACACTAAGCTTTCTAAGCTGTATGCTGATACTGTATCCTTTGATTACCACTAACTAATATTTACTGAAACTTGGTTGAAACCAGAAGTTGAAAGTTGCTCGATTTTCCCAGACACGTACACCTGTTTTAGATGTGATCGTTTATCACGAACAGGAGGTGGTGTTCTAATAGCTGTAAAGTCAGACCTTTCTTCTGAATTAGTTTCAATTGACCATAGTGAACTTTTAGAATTCGTATGTGCAAAAGTAACAGTGTATCAAATTTCATTCTATATTACCTGTTCTTACATTCCCCCCTCATCTGATATTTCCGTCTACTTGGACCATCTTTCAGCTATTCAAACTGTTGCGTCCAAACTATCTGATAGAGATTATCTACTAGCTTTTGGTGATTTTAACTTACCAGAAGTTTGTTGGTCACCTCAATCCGGTATTCTGGCGCCCTCTATCTATAATTCTTTTTTAAATGGCCTATCAGAACTATATTTATTTCAAATTAATAATATTCCTAATTGTAGCGGTAGAATGCTTGATTTAGTTTTCTCTTCTGATATACTTCTTAACACTACCTCCAGAATTGATCCCTTAGTACATCCTGAAGATCCCTACCATCCTACGTTTGACCTTGTTCTAGCTCTGCCTACTCCAATGCAAACTGCATCTGTTCCTCGTAAAGTAAAATCACGTTGTTTCCGTAAGACCGATTTTGACAAACTTAATCATTTAATTTTAGAACATGATTGGTCATTTTTATATTCATGTTCTGACCTAAATACTTGCATCTCATTTTTTTATTCCTCCATGAATTCATTTTTCGACCAATGTGTTCCTCTTGCTTTCCCGGTAAAGTCACACAGGCCACCTTGGTTCTCTCGTGAACTTATGAGTTTAAAAAATTTGAAATCTCGGTATTTTAAAAATTTTAAACTTACTCGTAAACCTTTTGACTTCTCAAGATATATTGCTGTTAGAGCAAACTTTATTGCTCTAAATGCAAATTGTTACAACGAGTATTTGAGTCGTTGTCGTTTGCAGTTCGCTAAGGACCCTAAGCAGTTTTACAACTTTGTCAACCTGAAACGTAGATCCAGTAGATTCCCATCCTCGTTATTTTTCGGAGAAAATGAAGCAACCACTGATCAGGCCGCAGCCGATTTGTTTGCAGACTTTTTTCAATCTACCTACTCAACTAATCCGTATAGTTCTTCCATACATCCTTACCCTTACCCTATTAATAATTTTAACACTCTTTTTTGTCCTACTATTAACAAAACTTCTTTACTTAGTGATCTGAAATCTTTTAAACCTGTTTTCTCTCCTGGCCCTGATGGAGTTCCAGGATGTGTTCTAAGATTTTGTGCTGACTCACTTCTTAACCCAATTTTTAAGCTGCTTGACTTGTCACTGTCTAACAGTTATTTTCCACCTATTTGGAAAAACTCTTTTTCCATTCCTCTTCACAAAAGTGGTTCTAACCATGATGTGAAGAACTATAGGTGTATATCCAAATTGTCTGCAATACCTAAGATTTTCGAAAAAAATCTTACGGCTCAATTAACCTTTATGAGTAAATCGATAATTTCGGCCCATCAACATGGGTTTGTAAAGGCAAGATCAACAGCTTCTAATCTTCTAGAATTTTCTTCCTACATTACTTTAGGATTTCGGAAGAAAATGCAAACTGATGTCGTCTATACTGACTTCAGTAAAGCATTTGATTCCGTAAATCATAATCTCTTGATTCATAAGTTAAATTTAATCGGTTTTCCACAAAAGCTTATTTTGTGGATATCCGATTATTTAGCTAACAGGTCTCAACGAGTTCTTTTTAAATACTGTCTATCAAAGCCAATCATAGTAACTTCTGGTGTTCCTCAGGGCAGCCATCTTGGACCTTTGCTTTTTAACCTTTTTATCAACGATCTTCCTTCAATACTTCTTCACTCTAATATCCTTATGTATGCTGATGACGTGAAACTCTGTTTGACGTATAGTGATCCTATACTTAACTTCCTCCAAACAGATCTTGATTTGCTCTTTGCTTGGTGCAGGCATAATCTGCTGCATCTTAACTGTTTGAAGTGCAAAGTTATGTCATTTTACAGAGGTAGCTATCACGTCTTCAACTATGCATTTGATTTAAACTCCCTTTCAAGAATAACCGAGGTAAACGATCTAGGTATTCTCTTTGATCATAGATTGAAATTTGATCGTCACATTGCGCAAATTGTCAATAAGGCATTTCGAGTACTTGGTTTCATAAAAAGATGGGCCAAAGAATTTAGAGATCCTTATACGACAAAATTACTTTACACTTCTCTTGTCCGTCCAATTCTTGAATATGGTTCTTGCGTGTGGTCGCCGCAATATCAGATTCACCAAGATAGAATTGAGTCTGTTCAAAAGCAATTTTTACTTTTCGCTTTGCGTAGTTTCAACTGGGTACCAGGTGTAGACTTGCCATCTTATTCTAGTAGACTGCTTCTTATTAACCTACCTTCTCTTACTAATCGTCGTATTATGTTAGGTGTTACGTTTCTTTTCAAACTAATCAAGTACGACATTGATTCTCCTATTCTGCTTAACCAAATTAAATTCTGTATTTCTTCTAGAGTAACTCGTAATTATTTGCCACTTTCCTTGGACTTTTGTCATAATAATTATAGCTTGCATGATCCCTTTCGAGTTCTCTGTGCTGATTACAATAGACTGTTTAGAGTTTTCAATTCAGAGTCTTCCCTTAATTTGATCAAACTATCCATTCTTAACTACTTAACACTTAATAACAATTAACACTAATCCACCGATCTGATTGAGTTTTACTGGGTTTTCCCCAATCCCTTTGCAACAAATGTTGGATCGGTTTCTTTTTATTATCCCAGTTTAAATTTTAAATTTTAATTTTTAAATTTAATTTTAATTTAAATAAAATAAAATATTAATAATTATTTTTACATTTCATTACAATTTTAATTCTTAAATTTTATTATTAATTCCTTACCCAGTCGACTGCCATTAGTTGACATTAAATTAAATTAAATAAATGCAAGAGGAGCCTCGGATAGATACCCGAAAAACGTTGACGACCACGGAAAATTCAAAAAGGACAATGATCTGAGAGTATGCACTTGGAACGTACGCACATTGTACAGGCCTGGTGCCACTCAACAACTAGTGGATACTCTGAGCAATTTGAAGGCTGACATTACAGCTATCCAGGAAATGCGATGGAACGGAAAGGGATGCATGAAGAAAAGGAATTGTGACATATACTACAGCTGTCATACAGATAGGCACGAGTATGGTTGTGGATTCGTCGTAGGAGCCAGGCTACGGCACCGAGTCTCACAGTTTACACCTGTAAATGAGAGACTTGCGACGATCCGAGTAGCTGCCAGATTCTTTAACATCAGCCTTATCTGTGCACACGCATCAACGGAGGAGAAGGACGACGCCGTCAAGGATGCTTTCTATACAGAACTCGACCGAGTGTATAGCCGCTGCCCGTCACATGACATTAAGATCCTCCTCGGAGATTTTAATGCCAAAATCGGCTTAGACTTATAGGTTTTGCTGCTGCGCACAATATGACAGTTAGCAGTACAAGATACCGTCATCTCAACATCCACAAAGCAACCTGGCTGTCACCTGATCGTCTGACTTGCAACCAGATTGATCATGTTGTGATCGATGCAAGGCATGCGTCTAGCATACTTGATGTGAGATCGTGCCGGGGTCCTAACATCGACTCTGACCACTACCTTGTCGCAGCCAAGGTTCGCGCACGGTTGTGTGTCGCGAAAATCTCACGTCAAGATATGCCAAGAAAGCTTGACATCGAAAAGCTGCAATCACAACAGCACAGGGATGCCTTCTCCGCTCGACTCTCAGGCCGACTTGGCCAGCACCCTCCAACGCCTATAAATACGTCAGATATGTGGACGTGCATATCTACCGCCATTAATACTTCTGCTGTGGAAATCCTTGGATTCCAACGTCCCCCAAAACGGAATTCATGGTATGATCAGGAGTGTCGGGAGGCGACTGCTGCAAAGAACGCTGCATACAGGCGGACGCTGCAAGCAGGAGCCACACGAGCAGTGGTGGATATTTATAGGACGCGGAGAAGAAATGAGAAGCGCCTTTTCAGGAGGAAGAAGCAGGAGATGGAAAGGCTTGAGTGTGAGAAGTTGGAGAATAGCAGGAGCAGGAATGATGCCCGCAACTTTTATCGGAGGGGTATAAGTCTGGATCGCTTGCCTGCAGGAGGGATGATGGAAATCTTGCAGAGACAGTACTGAGGTTATGGAGGGACCACTTTGAAAACCTTTTGGCTGGAGACAACCAAGAGCCTGATGAAGAAGATCCACTAACCCCAATCAGAGAGGATGGTGTTGAAGTTCCCATCCCTAGCCATACGGAAGTCGAAGTCGCCATAAAACGACTTAAAAACAATAAAGCCGCGGGAGCGGACGGACTACCGGCTGAACTGTTTAAGGCTGGCGGCGATGAGTTGGTAAGGAGCATGCACTGCCTACCTTGTCAAAGTTCTTCCTTTTTTTTGATTAAATGCCTCCAATTCCATTCCTTCTAAGTGTTCTATTAGATTTAAGTCCGGGGATGGGTCAAACCGCTCCAATTTTTTAAGTTTTTTATCTTTCACCCATTTCCTAGGCATATTTGACGCATGTTTGGGGTCATTTAAATGCATGAACCCCCGTTTTATCGCCACTTCTTCCTCGGCATATGATAGCATTTAGTTGTCCAGTATGTCAACGAAGTCAGGAGCACACATTTGTTCCTATATCCAGATTATCGGACCAACTACCGAAGCGGCAAAGCATCCCCATACCAGAATATGCACACCACAAAGTTTTGCAGTGGGCTTAGGATCGAAATTAGTAGTTTTTGGACGTATAACATATAGTTTTCAATCAGATTTAAACAAATTTAAGCTAGTTTCATCAAACCACAGTATTATTGTACAATTTTGGCGCACTTTGTAGCGATTTGCAAAGTGCAGCCATTCAACGATATATTGCTCACTTAACGGTGGAACCTCCCTAGCTGAGTACCTCTTTCAATTTTTTTCAATCGGTCTATTTCTTATTTTCCGACTATACACAGTTGCCTGAAAGGTATTCTTGAAGTCCATCGACGAAAAAAAACCGGTAAAAAGTAAGTTCATACAGTGTTATGACCCCCAAACATGCCTCAAATATGCATAGGAAATGGGTTCAAGATCAAAAACTTTATAATTTGAAGCCGTTTGACCCAACCCTGGACTCAAATCTGATAGAGCACTAATGAGGAGTATTAAAACAATGGAATTGGAGGGACTAAATACTAAAATAAGGATGAACTTTGACAATTTTTCGCTATAAAGGTAGGCAGTGACCTCCGTGACCTTTTTTTCATGTAACAGTTGAGTTCAACAGAATTTTTTTACAAATTCAGTAATTTGTAGCTAAACTTACCTGGAACTATTGAATGCATGTTTTTTTTTAGAATCCACTGAAAAAAACGCAAAATATTCGCAGATTTGTGGCTTGTTTCTATTATTTTTTCCAGCTCAAACACGGGGTCACGCACATTATAGCAAGATTACCAAAGTATCAAAAAGTCAAATCGACCCAAAACGGGTCGCATATCAAACTACACTTATCAGCCTTCAATTTTATGCCAATTTTAGGTATATAGTGCTTGTACATACTGAGCAATTTAGTTTTTCGTCCAGGTGCAAGTGTTGTTTCTATTATTTTTTCCAACACTGTATATATAATAGCCAAGAAAATCGGTCGAAGTCAAAACGTTGTGAGTAATTTTCTCCGTAATGAAGCCGACTATGGAAAAAAAATGAAAGGAGGAAAAAATATGCAACAACACCATCAGAGAGGCGACTTATTCTGCGAACTGCCTCAAATTCTCACCTTTCTGCTGGAAAAATTAAGGAAAAATGTGGTGTAAATGCTAGTGTGGCCACGGTTAAACGAATTATTCAAAGTTCCAAATACTTGAAGAAATTAAAAATTAAAAAAAAAACCACCTCTCAATAATGCTCGTAAGGAAGCACGACTGCGATTTGCCCGAGAACACATGACGTGGAACAAGGAGTGGAAGACGGTGGTTTTCTCCGATGAAAAGAAGTTCAACCTCGATGGACCGGATAGCTATAATTACTATTTCCATGATATAAGATAGGAAGAATGTTTTTTAAGCCGTCATCACACTTGTGCAGGTGGTTTAATGGTGTGGGGAGCCATATCTTTTTATGGAACATACGAGCTCCAGTTTGTCACCTCGAAAATGAACGCAAACGTTTATAAGACTGTGCTTCAAAAGGCTTTTCCTCAGTTTTCTGAGATTTATGGTCATATTCAATGGACGGACCAACATGACAACGCTCCCATCCATACGGCTCGGATTATAAAACAGTGGATTAAAGACCAAAACGTAAAATTGCTCGAGTGGCCGCCTTACTCCCCTGACATTGACATTACTGAAAACATTTGGTGACTTTTGTCCAGGAGAGTGTACGAAGGAGGAAGACAATTTAGTGACTCTGGGACCCTAGTTGAAGCAATTAAAAAAGCCTGGTCAACAATTTCACTAAATGAAATTAAAAAATACAAACGCTACAGTCAGGAGCTGACTGTATAAGGCCATGGATTACCATAGTATACCGTAGGCAATAAGTATAGGTATGCATTTCTAGCGCGTACCAAATTTCATTATATGTGCTTATTCTTGATTTTTTGGCACGAACTAAGAATGCATATTACGTCTTGTCGTTTTGTCTAATGTCATTTTCGACGGCTGCGAGAGATGTTCAGTGGCTGAGTGGACTATGTCCCGGAAAATAGGAAACATCCAATTGGAATCTTACTGAACTTGCAAAGTCATAACAGACAAAATACGGAAAGAGTGACGGCATTGAAGAACGCATTAGTTGGCGTTTTTTTTATGCGTGCTGAATAATATAAAAATACTTAGCTTTATTTATAAATAATTAATATTATTTATAGGTATTATAATTTGATTGTCTTTCATATGAAAACAAAGTAATGAATATTTTTTTTATTTATATTGAAATTTAATTAAATAATTTAATTTGTTTGACTATAACTTTTCTTTTAGTTTATTAGAATAAAATAAATAAACAAAATAAAATAAGAAATATTTAATCAATGAAAATTCGCACCCTCCTCAACCGGGAGTTGAACTCACGCACTCTCTCGCAGCCGTCCGCCACTCTAACCACTCGGCCATTGCCTCACTCCTTAGCCCATCGGCAAAGCTGCATTGTGAACCAATTCTGTTACCATACAATGTAAATAAAAAGTTTAATAAAATGCTGTGTGTCTGACGCTAGATTTGAACTTCGGTATGCTTGCGTAAATTAGATATGCTTAAATATATATGTTCAAAGTGAGTTTAATTCGTATTATATGTCACTTATTTATAGTCCGATTTAAATGAAATTTTCACATAACGCCCGTGGCAAGGTATTTGTTATGTAAGATATACAACTTTGGTTGTTGAGTTAATATTGTAGTTTTTAAATAGTTATTACTGATTTATAGAAGTGGTAAGGGGCGTGTCCAAATTTTAAAAAAACTTTGAGACACTGCAATATATACGTGTGTTGTCACAAAATTTGATGACTCTAGCTCTTAAAGTTTCTGATATCCAGGTGTTCATACAGACAGACAGACAGACAGACGGACAGACAGACATGGCTCAATCGACTCGGCTACTGATACTGATTCAGAATATATATAGTTTATGGGGTCGGAGATGCCTCCTTCTGCCTGTTATGATTCCTTACCAAACCGTATGTTTGAAATAATTAAAAGCAAGGGTTGCCATACCTAATACTAAATAATGCTAAAACAGTGCCTTTTATTATTTAAACTTTCCAGTACCTTGAAATTTTATTTTATACTAATAAATTTATACTTTATTAAATAGTTTCAAATAGTCAAACCTATTCAGTTGAGCGGCACTGTACATATGCACATGCTTTAAAATTATTTCCGACAGATGACGCTCGCGCTTTGCGCTCGCCCGCATCCCCTGTTAGCTGATACAAGCACTTGGTTTTATGCACATACTTTCTTAAATAACTTTTGTGTTTTTTGTCCGATCGGATTGCCATTTGGAAAATACGTATATATGTAGATATTTTAATGATCATAGTAAATATTAAAGTCAGAAAGTTGTATCTTTTATACAGCGCTTAAATATTAGGTTCAAAAATTAATTATTGATTTGCGGGGGCGGTGGGCGTGGTACCTAACATTTGAAATAAACTTGATAAAATTTGCCAAATTTAGTAACTCTAGCTTTTATAATAGCTGAGATATATTCGTTCACACAGACAGACAGACATGGCTCAATCGACTCGGCTAGTGATCCTGAGCAAGAATATATGTATTTTATGCCTGTTACATACATTTGTTGAATGTTGAATAAACAAAAAGTATTTTGCAAACAAATGTGTTTTAATATGTTAGGCCGGAAACTTAGCAATTGATCTGTTACTACACCTTCAAAAAACCTCAGCAGTAAAGTTCAAATTCATTAGATTTAACAACTATTGCGTGTCAGATATTTTTAAAAATATCTATCTTACCCCTAAATGTGTAGATTATGCTCCCAATTTATAGCTAAATAGTGTTAGTTCATGGGAAAAATATAATATTTGCCCTCTTCAGCGATTATTTTATTGTCCTTTTTTATATTACCTTTGCCTGATGAATCGAAATCATGTCTGTTCAGAGAGCCTTCCATATTACTCGAATTGTATTCTGTAACGTAAAAAAGTATGTTAAAAAATAGAAGATTTTATAACAATACAGTAAATATGAAATATATTTACTTACTTGATCCTGAGATGCCGTCGTCGCCACTTCCAAGATCGGACATTACGCTATTTAGACGAAGACCCTTTCGCTTTACTGTCCTCGTTTTCTGCTTCCCCAGACTTAACCAACTACCACAGATAACCTAACTTTAAAGCAGGAGCACAGCTCTGCTCTCACTCACCTATGTGAGGAAAGGAATATATAATATATATACAGTATAATGTGCTTAACTGCCTTACCATGTTTGACTTAAAAAAAAATATGCACTTATCCTAAAAATGCACTTAACCGCTATTCAGCAATTCACAATTCAGAAAAATTGATTTGTAAACAAACTATGTACTTGCCATTTATGTTATATGGCATTGCCAAGCATAAGTGAACGGCCATGCGCAATTTGGCGCCACGATCAAAACGAACACTATAATCGGTGGCGTCCTTTTCACTTTACTAGCAAAGAGTGACGATCTATAATAACAACGAATCCGAATCCGAATCATGCCCAGATCCCGATTCTATATCTTTTGGGGGATATCCAAAGGTTTTTCAGTTTTTTGAGGTTAGGTCAAAATCCAGACGTGATGGAGAATTTCTGACCCCGGATTCGGATTCAGCGACCCAAAATACATATAACTGCATATGCCGCATACCCAGATCATGACAAACTTTGTTTTTGTGGGGTTGTGTTATCATAGTATAAAATAGTGTTTATAGTTATTACTCATTTTCAGAGGCAGGAAGGGGCGTGTCCAAATTTCAAAAAAACTTTGAGACACTGCAATATATACGTATGTTGTCACAAAATTTGATGACTCTAGCTCTTATAGTTTCCGAGATCCAGGTGTTCATACAGACAGACAGACGGTCAGACGGACAGACGGACAGACGGACAGACAGACATGGCTCAATCGACTCGGCTTGTGATCCTGAGCAAGAATATATATAGTTTATGGGGTCGGAGATGCCTCCTTCTGCCTGTTACGCACATTTCCGTTCCGACAAACACAATAGTCCATGAATTTTTTTAAAATCCATGGCCTAATGATGGCGCTTTTGCAAAGTCGAGCAAAAGGTGACGCACTTATCTTATGTATTTGGAAGAGAAAACAATCAAAATTGCAACAAAATTCATGCAGTTATCCTAAAAATGCACTTAAATTGAATGCAACTAAATTAATATTTTTCAAACAAAATAGCTTTTCGTTGTACAAAAAAAGTATGATTGGGCATTTATCTGTAATGTGCAGTTAATTGTTGAGGCAGTTAAGCACATTATACTGTATATATATTATATAGATTATATTATACTGTATATATATTATATAGATTATATTATATACATGTATATATATCCGCACATAATACTTATTATATTATTAATTTGAAAAGTATTATTTAAATATATACCGTAAACCACATTTATATCAAATTAAATACAAATATGTATTCATGTGCACTTCAGAAGTTTAGATTTACATATCTACATGTAATCATTCACTTTTTATTTAACTATTATTGTAAAAACCTTGAACGTTATATATGCATAGGTACATATGTGAGGCACATATCTACACATGTACATTGTACAAAACCTAACATGTGTATGTATGCATTAAGAGATTAGTATGTTAGATACCATGGCATCCAACAAAGTTTATATAATTCACTCAAGTTGCGCCAAAAAAAGGTTACAAATGAAATGTTGCTTTAATTTAGTTAGTCCTCACGTATTTCGTTTTATTGTACAACAAATATTTTCATATGAATGTAAACTTGTCAATTCTCAAAAAGCTCTTGGCACACACACATAAACATATCGTGATGTACATTTTGATGTATACAAGCAAGATTCACAATTAATTATTATATTTCGTAAATCGGTAATTATTAAGAAAAATATATTCTTTGATATTTAAATATATATTATTTGTAAAAATACGCACACATATACGCATACACAGGTTTTACGACGACGCTCACTTCGAGAAGGCACATAGCAACTTTTCGATTACGACAATTGCAAGTCTGTGAAAAACGCAGTGTGCCCGCATTTTCCCTGTTATCCGAGTTTTCAAATTGTTTACCTAATTAATAAATAATAATAAAAGTATTTTAACAAATAAAATTTTTGATGTATGTTTATATCATATCTACCATACTTTATATTATATTGTTCTTTATATTATATTTGTAACTATTCAAGATCACTAAGCATCGAACATATAGAGTACTCAAACAGCGGAATTTACTCATATGGATGAGGTGCGGAGATCAGGACCCCTGAACACGAAGTGTTTCATGAGTGAGCGGTCGGCTTTCTTCGTTAGAAACCGCGAGAAGCGCACATCGGCATCAACTCAGCAGTGATGCCAAATCATCCCTTTTCGGGACAGATCTGTCCTGTTTTTTACTGCTTCATCCGGATGTCAAACATCCCCAACCGGGAAATCTGTCCTTTTTTTAGTTTTTTGTCCTGAAATCTGTCCTTTTTACTTAATTTTACAATTTTTAAAATTTAATTTTTAATCTTGTATAATTTCAAATTTTGTTTGTTTGCAAACTATGTGGTATCTCTTTTAAGCAAAATGTTATCGATTATGTGTGTAATCATATGAATATCGGCAATTTTTGCCACGTTGCCCAAATGCCTAAAGAATACATACAAAGTACGTAAGGAAACAATTTCGCAGGCAACAATTTCGTGTTTTTCCAAAATGCCAAAAGAATTAAGTTACAAACAAAAGTTTCGCGATATCTGACTTGACCAGCCAGAATTTAAAAATTGGTTATAGTGCGACAAAAATGATAAAAACAAAGGTTTTTGCAAATACTTCAAGTGCAATATAAATGCAAAAATTGACAAAATTCGTGCGCACATGGAGACCAAAAAGCACGTGCAAAACACTAAGTGCTGTGTTCAACTTAATAAAATAAACTTTTTGCCTGTTAAGGCCGATGATGTATGTCGCCAGGAAGCTGCAATTGCTATGTTTATAGCACAGCATTGCGCTATTGAGCCGGTGGCACACCTCGGCGAATTATGCCAAACTTATTTTGGCGCCAAAAACGTATGGCAACGTATGAAACAAACGTTGAGGACGAATGCCTGATTGACGAAACTTTAAAACTATTGAATTAAAAGTAATATAAATAAATAATTAGCAAAAAAGAAATCTGTCCTGTTTTTTCATCCTTTTTTCCAAATTTTCAGCCTTTTTTTATCCTTTTTTTTTCAATCTGTCTTGTTTTTTTCAGAAAAATATTGGCATCACTGCAACTCAGTCGCACAACGACAGCGGAACGATGAGTACGGGTGTATTTCTTTGCGCTCTGCGATCGTTTCAATGTGTGCGTATATGCATGCACAAGCTCGCATATGAATGTATGCTTTGCTTGTGAAGTTTGGCAACAGGCAAATGCTTCGGCCAGCGCGCTGGCACCCTGAAGTCAATTTTCTGTTTCGGCGTCGAGAGCCAATAGACCGAGACACAGTGGGCAAAAATGGTTATCTTGCGGCGAAACTTTTATAGCTTTCAAAAAAAATGTGGCTTGATTTATGGCATTATTTTATTTAGTAAATAGATATTGATGTATTCCGAATTTTTTTGTTTTGGCTGATAAATTTTCTCAAATTTAGTAGAAACATAAACAAAAAAAATATAGTTGTTGCACAACTTTTTTTCAATATTATAAATTTGATATACAAATTTGAATAGAAATATGAATATTTAATCTATCTACTCAATAAATTATAAATGCACATGTTTTTAGATGTTAAAAGTTATTGCCGCCAAATAACTATTTTTGCCCACTGCGTCTCAGTCTATTGGCTCTCGACGCCGAAACAGAAAATTGACTTCAGGCTGCCAGCGCGCTGGCCGAAGCAATTGCCTATTGCCAAACTTCACATGCAACGCATACATTTACTTGCGTGCATGTGCATACATAGCACACATACATTGAAACGATGGCTAGAGCAAAGAAATATACCCGTGCTCATCGTTCCGTTGTCGTTGTGCGACTGAGTTGATGCCGATGTGCGCTTCTCGCGGTTTCTAACGAAGAAAGCCGACCGCTCACTCATGAAACACTTCGTGTTCAGGGGTCCTGATCTCCGCACCTCATCCATATGAGTAAATTCCGCTGTTTGAGTACTCTATATGTTCGATGCTTAGTGTCAAGATACAGATAACATTATGTTAAAAGAGAATACACACTAAGCATTGAACATATAGAGTACTCAAACAGCGGAATCTACTCATCTGATGCAATGCAGAGACTGGGACCGCTGACAGTGATGCCAATATTTTTCTGAAAAAACAGGACAGATTGAAAAAAAAAGGATAAAAAAAGGCTGAAAATTTGGAAAAAGGATGAAAAAAGAGGACAGATTTCTTTTTTGCTAATTATTTATTTATATTACTTTTAATTCAATAGTTTTAAAGTTTCGTCAATCAGGCATTCGTCCTCAACGTTTGTTTCATACGTTGCCATACGTTTTTGGCGCCAAAATAAGTTTGGCATAATTCGCCGAGGTGTGCCACCGGCTCAATAATGTGCTATGTTTATAGCACAGCAATTGCAGCTTCCTGGCGACATATAGTACATCATCGGCCTTAACAGGCAAAAAGTTTATTTTATTAAGTTGAACACACACTTAGTGTTTTGCACGTGCTTTTTGGTCTCCATGTGCGCACGAATTTTGTCAATTTTTGCATTTATATTGCACTTGAAGTATTTGCAAAAACCTTTGTTTTTATCATTTTTGTCGCACTATAACCAATTTTTAAATTCTGGCTGGTCAAGCCAGATATCGCGAAACTTTTGTTTGTAACTTAATTCTTTTGGCATTTTGGAAAAACACGAAATTGTTGCCTACTTTGTATGTATTCTTTAGGCATTTGGGCAAAGTGGCAAAAATTGCCGATATTCATACGATTATGCTCATACGATTTGCTTAAAAGAGATGCCACATAGTTTGCAAACAAACAAAATTGTAAAATTTAGTAAAAAGGACAGATTTCAGGACAAAAAACTAAAAAAAGGACAGATTTCCCGGTTGGGGATGTTTGACATTTTTTCCGGATGAAGCAGTAAAAAACAGGACAGATCTGTCCCGAAAAGGGATGATTTGGCATCACTGACCGCTGAACACGAAGTGTTTCAAGAGAAAGCGGTCGGCTCTCTTCGTTAGAAACCGAGAGAAGCGCACATCGGCATCAAGTCAGTCGCACAACGACAGCGGAACGATGAGCACGGGTATATATCTTTGCTCTAGCCATCGTTTCAATGTATGTGTGCTATGTATGCACAAGCTCGTATAAGAATGTATGCGTTGCTTGTGAAGTTTGGCAATACGCAATTGCTTCGCCTGCGAGAAGTCAAAATTTTGTCTTTCAGCATCGAGACCAAGCAGCCTAGCCCGAGAATGAGTTTGCATATGTGTGTGTCTGTGTGCCAGGGGGGTATTTTGTTGTTTCCAAAGCATTGATAAGCACGCGCCCATTCATTGTTTTGTTTTGATTATTTGTCTGCAGTCATTGTTTTGATTTTGGAGATGTATTTTGCCGCTCAGCTAAGATTTTTTTTATTATTTTCAAAAATGGAGGCTAAGAGTAAGGAAGCCGTTTTATTATTTGATGAGATATCAATAAGAAAAGGACTGCAATATAGCTCCCACCATGACGAAGTGGAAGGCTTTGCTGACGATGGCTGTGAAAAATCAATGCAATTATGCAAACAGATTTGCGTTTTTATGGTTCGTGGACTCTACGATAATTGGAAATTCGTATTGAGCTATGTTGCATCATCGGTGCAGTCGTTAAAACTAAAGGAGACCATTACTCAGAATATTAGAGCCGCTCGGAACTGTGGACTTAATATTAGATCCATTGTTTGCGATCAAGGGTCAAATAACAGAGGAGCGTTTGCAAGCAACAACGTGAATTTGGAAACGCCATATTATATTGTAGATAATCAAAAAATATTTACAATTTATGATGTTCCACACCTTATAAAATCAATTAGAAATACCTTAATGAATGGTATGATTGATACGCCAGATGGTAAAGTGTCATGGAAAATAATTGTCAAACTATACGAAATTGACACCAACAACACTTCAGCTAGATTATGTCCAATGCTTACAAGAAAGCACATCCATCCCAATTCATTTGAGAAAATGAAGGTTAAATATGCAACTCAGGTATTTAGCCACACAGTATCGTCTGCAATAATAACCCTTATTGAAAATGGGACATATAAAGATTGCGAAGATATTGCAATTTCTACAGCTAAGTTCATAGAAAAAATTAATAAATTGTTTGACTGCTTGAACAGCAATAATTTTTATGATACAAACCCATTTAAGTCGGCCCTAAAGCAAAATAGTGAAATACAAATATACATGATTGAAATGAAAGACTATTTAATGAAGTGTCTGCCTCAATCCAACAAAGTTTATTGTATTGATGGCTTAATTCATACAATAAATTCTATCTTAATGCTTGCACAAGATATTTGGATTGAATGTGATTACCAGTTTTTAATATTATATTATCGCGACTGAATCAAGATGCTCTGGAGCACCTATTCTATTTAATAAGAAGCAGAAGTGGAACAAACAATAATCCCATGCTCTTCGAATTTAATGCAATTATTTCCAAGATGCTGTCAATGAAGATCATCACTTCAACAAAGAGCACTGGAAATTGTGAACCAGATGATGACTTGCTAATAAATGTTGTGGAAGATACAAAGCAGGAACTGGCTAACATTGCAAATGACCCAGAGCAGGAAAATAATTACAATAAAACAAAAAACATAAATATAGTTAATAATAAAAAAAATCTTAGCTGAGCGGCAAAATACATCTCCAAAATCAAAACAATGACTGCAGACAAATAATCAAAACAAAACAATGAATGGGCGCGTGCCTATCAATGCTTTGGCAACAACAAAATACCCCCCTGGCACACAGACACACACATATGCAAACTCATTCTCGGGCTAGGCTGCTTGGTCTCGATGCTGAAAGACAAAATTTTGACTTCTCGCAGGCGAAGCAATTGCGTATTGCCAAACTTCACAAGCAACGCATACATTCTTATACGAGCTTGTGCATACATAGCACACATACATTGAAACGATGGCTAGAGCAAAGATATATACCCGTGCTCATCGTTCCGCTGTCGTTGTGCGACTGACTTGATGCCGATGTGCGCTTCTCTCGGTTTCTAACGAAGAGAGCCGACCGCTTTCTCTTGAAACACTTCGTGTTCAGGGGTCCCAGTCTCTGCATTGCATCAGATGAGTAGATTCCGCTGTTTGAGTACTCTATATGTTCGATGCTTAGTGTCTGCAATAAAAGAATTAACAGTATTGAAATTGGGACTGTTAATAAACTGTTAAAAGATACTGCACAGTCAATCCGTACGGTCGTGTGCCGCGGACATTTGGATATTAAAAATATATGCGTAATATATAAATAAATCTATATGTGTGCACATCTGTACATATGATTATAGTATGTAAATATATTTTCGGTTCGGGTAGTCATTGTTGCACATAAAATCAAGTTTGGTAATATTATCTTTAATGTAATTAACATTTCTGTTGCCAAATTAAATGCAAAAAACAATATACATACATACTGAAAAATGTGTATTTTCTCTTTGTGTGTTGTACTAAAGAATTGTGTATTGTGTAATTACTTTGCAAGTTTGGTACGTTGTGTATTATAAATATTCAGACTGCAAAACACTAAGAGACGTGAAGGTGCGAGTGTTCCTAATTAATTCATAACAAAACTCATACATCCATTAAATAAATGTATAAACATATCAATACATATTTATTATATGTTTATTTGTTGTACATAATACTGCATTTGTATGTACATACATGTGCATCCATGCGGTATAGATACATATACTCTGTTGGTGTGTATACTTTGTAATTGTATTGCTCAAGACCTAAGTGAAGCCACAAAACAGACATAAATACATACATACGTATATGTCACATCCAGATGCTCTTATGTACATACGTATGTGTAAATGTTATTTTTGTTTTAAACTGATTGTTTGAGTGTGCTAAGGCAAAGGGCATAAGTGTGTGTGTGTATAGATGCTAACTTTTTTGAAATACTAAAACAATTTGTTAAAGCTTATCATTGAGTACATAAAGAGAAGCATACGTGCAATTGCACATACATGCATAAATGCATATGTTTGTAAATACATTCACACAGAGTAAAATACAAACTGAGACGTTAAATACTATGAAAATTCAGTTGAATATCGGAACCACTAAGCAGTGAACAGCTAAGTGTCGGAACTTTTTGAACATAATTACCACCAAAAGTATGTACTCTCCCGCATAAGTAAACAGGTTCAGTAACTTCAAATATGGTGTAAATGTAAGTTAAATTTTGAAAATACATACATACATACATATGATGTCTGGACATATTTTGTTGCCTATTTATGTACGTATTCAAATATATACATATGTATATGTGTTGCAAGGTTATTGGGAACTTAAAGTGAACCGGTTGGTACATAAGTATGTATAGACTTACATGTTTATATGTAAGTAATTATATATGTACAGTGAGTTTAAAAGTAAGTATGCATGCGATGCAAAAGATAATAAAACAGCAGAAATATCTTGTTTTACAATTGTAGGTACATTCTTAAAAATTTAGCTGCATTTACTACCAACTACCTATAGTTCTTATAGAAACAATCAGTCAAATAAGAAATAGCTTAAGAACTTAATAAGATTATGTTCTATTATATATAACTAGCACAGGAACAATCAGTACAAAAGCTGCAAGGGTATTAAACTGGAAGTTGGCTTTCAATTCCTCCAACAATGATTAGTTAGAAATAACTGCTTTTAATGATATTACACGTCGATGTTGCGATGTTTTCTGAAAAATACATCAATGTATCGTTATATCGAAGTTTTTCAGATCGTAAGCTGTTAATTTATATATAAAATTAATAAATCAAAAGGGGCAATTGGTCATTATAAATATCGACGAGATAAGTCGAAAATAATAAGTAATAATTTTTTGTTTTAGTTTAGAAGACATAGCCTTCGAAAAGCCCCGATTTCCCATATAAAATTCTCAGTTGAACATCAATATCGATGTCTTCAAACATTGGAAAACATCGATACATCGTCGTTGTTCTTTCCAGATCTTTTAAAGATTTATATAAAGATACATCAATTACTTTATTTACTTTGAGATGGATGTCTGTGTACTGATTCTGATCAATAGGAAGTTGGTTAAACTTTAGTAGATCGTCTATAATAATCAGAGTTTAGTAATATATATATAACCCTTCTATAAGCCTTCTTGTATGAGATTAGTACATAACATTAACATGTACATATGTATGTGTAGAGTTACTTGAGTCACTGTATGTTTTAGGACATTTCACAAATGTAGATAATTTCTTGCTCTAGATCTGTCTGTCTGTTTGAATGAAGACATCTCAGTTATTATAAAAGCTAGAGACACCAAAATTTGTCAGGTTCCTGTATTTTGGGTTTATTATTAGTTTTATACTAGAGCTGGAGGTTAAATCGATTATCAATTTTATTAGTATTTTTAGAATCAATTTTATCCAAAATTTGTCGTTTTTTTTCTTATATGTCAAATTTTTGATTTAAATCGATTTAAAATGATTTTACCCATGAAATTTTGAAAAAGTAATCGATTCAGTGAACTTCGATTTATGCCCATCGCTATTTTACACCATTTTTAAATGAAACTTTTAAAAACTTAATTTGAAACTAGTTTTATTTTAACTGCTAAGTCACTGAATAAAGACGATAGATATTAGAATACGAGAAAGTATTTTGGAATACTTGAAAATGTATAAAGTTTGATAACATTGTATTTGCAAGGTTAGCGCCCCCCTGTACATGCTTCTTTGATGTGAGATATTTGGCAGACTGCTTAAGCTAGAGCTATGCAAATTTTTTTTTCTTGATAATTCCAATAATTTTTAAAATGAAAAGTTAAAATTCGATGCAAATGGTTTTAAATGGATTTTTATATAAATAATAAAGAAAAACAATTCATAAATGAGTAAATCAAAATTGGGTCATCAGGATAGCGCCCCCTACGATATGAGTATGTTCAGTTAATTTCGAAAAAAATGTTAAAATTAACAATTTTAAATACTAATTTGAATATTTTAGAAGCTAATTAATAATGTGTTGTCCCTCCTTTGTTAACAAGGACTTCACACATTCCATTGGGAAGTGTCCCATACAGTTTTTGTAGGTAGTCCAAGGAAATCATTGACCATGCGAGTTTTATCCCGGTGATCAATTCTTCTTTTGTGGAATATTGTTTACCACCCTCGTACACCTTCCTAGCTAACCATCCCCATACGTTTTCTATTATATTAAGGTCTGGGGAGTATGGTAGCCACTCCAGAACTTTCACTTTTTCTTCTCTAATCCATGATTTTACAGAACGGGCGGTGTGGATCGGGGCATGGTCGTGCTGAAAATGACACTTCAAAATACCAAAAAGGTTTTTAAAGAACGGGAATGCCGTTTTTAATACGCAATTAAAGTCTTTCGCGTTCATTTTTGGTGTTAAAAACTGCAATTCGCAGTGACCATAATAGGATACGGCGCCCTATACCATAACACCTCCGACCCGACTGTGTAAACGATCCAAAAGATGCTACTCTTTACGCAAATCGTGGTAGTAGTAACAATACCCGTCTGGTCCCTCCAGATTATATTTCTTTTCATCGGAAAATACGACATATTGCCACTCCTTTGACCATGTCATGTGTGTACGAGCGAAATCAAGACGTGTTTCTTTTCGCAACTTATTAAAAGATGGTTTTTCTTTAGTTTCTGTCTCTTTAAATGTTCAGCGTTCTTTATCACCCTTTGAATCGTTGATTTGCTCGCGTTAACACCACTTTTTCTCGGATTTTGGCAGAGGAGTCGTGGGAGTTGGAAGCCTCTCGGAGTATTATCCTCCGATCTGCCTCGGTAATGACTCGGTTATTGCCACCTTTAAAGTTCTTTCCATAGGTTTTCTTGTTATGAAGAAAATTGGCTATGGTTTTGCGATGTTTACCGGTTTTTTTCAGCGAATTTATGAAAAGATAGCCCGCATTCATAGAAAGCTGTGATTTTGGATTTTTCCTCCAAAGATAGGACCGTTCCTCTTCCCATTTTCTCAAAAAATTATGTCAAACTTTAAAATTAATCACCGTAAAAATTTTATTGCTGTGCCTTTCAAATTAAGGAAGATAATCACAATTGCATTTGCAGGCGCTAATCTGATGATGCAAAACACGTGTGAGCTTTTTGATCGAAATTAAGACAAAGCAGAAATAAAAATATAACGGTTCTTCTCATGCGTTCTTTTTTGCTCACAAAGAACAGTGAACAAAAAACAACAACATTGACGAATTTGCGTGCAATGGCAAATTAGATAACATAAGAAGAAATAGAGCAAAGCAGGGGGCGCTAACCTGATGACGCGCAGTGTACATATGTACTTTTGGGCAGTGGCGGATCTAGGTGGGGGGCTATGGGGGCTGTAGGAAAAAAAATCGCGGTCACAAGTGAGTAAAGCTGGAGCAGCAATCGATGGCACAATCAATAGAAAAATGCGATACAATTTGTACATATTTTCGATAGCTCATCGATACTCATTTCTACCGATAGCTCATCGGTACTCATATAATATTGATCGTAAGTGAACACTGCGTGTTGTAAAAACGGTTTGAAAAGCGGTAACAAAAGTTTAAATCGAAATTTCGTCATCATACGAGGTGTGTTCAAAAACTATAAAAACTAATCGAATTTCGATTTTTTTGTTTTGTTATATTGGTACACTCTTTCCGAACATCTGTACCAAGTTTTAAGTGTATAGCATTTTTGTTTTGTTGTAAGAGGCGTAAAGATGGTGTTTTGCGTGCTCGCCGATTTTTTGCTATCAAAAGGATTTGCATAAAAAAAAAATATAATAAAGTGCTCCGAAGCAAATGAAATTTTGACAATGACATATGGTATAACTGTTCTGAGTAGAAAAAGGTTTACAAGTGGTACAAACTCTTCCAAGATGGCCGGGAAGATGCCAATGACGAGCCTCGCTCTGGACGCCCAACCACGTAAACAACTGATGAAAACGTTCAAGCAGTGAAGAAAATTGTTTTGGAAAATCGTCGAATCACTATCAGAGAAGTTGCTAAGGATGTCGGTATATCGCTTGGCTCGTGCCATGAAATTTTTTCTATCGTTTTTGGCGTGAGAAGTGTTTCAGCGAAGTCTGTTCCAAAATTGCTAAATTTTAACCAAAAGAACCGTCGCATGAGCATCGCTCAAGAGCTATTGAATGACCCAGATTTACTCAAAAGCGTCATAACAGGTGACGCATCATGGGTATATGGTTATGATATCGAAACCAAAGACCAATTGTCCCAATGGAAGAGCACATGTGAGCCAAGACCGAAAAAAGCAAAAATCCGCGAGCACGAAAAACACTTATAACCTTTACGCCTCTCACAACCATACAAAAAATGATATACGCTTAATAGTTGGTACAGATGTTCGGGAAGAGTGTACCAACATAACAAAACAAAAAAAAAATTAAAAACAAAGAAATTCGATTATACGTAACTCGCGAAAATTCAAAATTCGCGATACTTTTTGAACATACCTCGTACATGGACATCAGAAAATTTTTTGCGAAGCCCCCCCCCCCATAGCAAATCCTAGATCCGCCACTGCTTTTGGCACATCGATATATCATACATACATATGTACATACAAATATTAGTATATAAATTGTGCAAGAACCAGCTTTATAAGAAACATGCCTTTTGGTAATATTTTACCCTTAGTATAGTAAAATTGTGAATTAGAAATCTTCGATACATACATATACTCTTATACACAAATAAATATTCATTCGTTGTCATATACACATATATAGTTTATGCATACATATGTGTAGGTATTTTAGTATGTATGTACTACAGGCATATGAGCTTTGTGTATTTACAGCAAACGCTGTTGAATGAAGCGGGTGTATCGCACATACATACATACATATGAAGAGTATGTGTGCATTTTTACGTGTGTATTTGAAGTGAAGTATTTAATGTGTGTAGTACATATGTATGGATGAGTGGATGCACAAACATAAATACATGAAAGCATACATTTACTGCCGCCGTCACCGTCACATCTAGCTTTCCTGCCCGAAAATAGAGAGCAATTTATAGCTATGTCTGTATGTATGTATATGTAATTGGTCAGGGCAGTCTATGCACTAGTACAATTTTTAAAACAATCGCAATACATTTAAAAAGGAATACACAAAAAATGAGCAAGCTCTAGACTCGAAATGAATTTTAAAATTTAACGTTCTATTCTTCCTTTAATAAGTGCAAGTAAATTAATATAGATAAATTATACCTAATGTAATAATGAATAAAACAGTAATAAAAGAAATAGTAAGAAACCAGTAAGAAAAACAACAGTCGCGCAGCACGCGACAGTGGAATACCTTTCGACCTATGTATGTTCCTATGTATCTACACATATGTATACATATGCACATGCTTTAAAATTAATCCCGACAGATGGCGCTTGCGGTTCGCGCTCGCTCGCTTCCCTTGTTAGCTGACACAAGCACTTGGTTTTATGCTCATACTTTTTTAAATAAATTCTGTGTTTATTGTCCGATCGGATTGTAATTTGGACACTACGTAGATATTTCATTCAGCTTGTATGTTTAAGTCAGAAAGTTGTATCTTTTTTACAGCGCTTACAAATTGAGTTCAAAAATTAAATGAATAATTTGCACTGCCCTCGCATGGCACTTAACATTTGAAATAAACTTGATCTGCGCCGTGTACATAGGAACAAAATTTGTGTAGCATTTATAATAGCTGAGATCTGTGTCTTCATCTGGTCAGACGGACATCCGGACAGACAGACGGCCATAGCTCAATCGACTCGGCTAGTGATCCTCAGTAAGAATATATATACTTTATGGGGTCTGCCACGCCTCGTTCTGTCTGTTACATACATTTGCACGAAGTTAGTATACCCTTTTTTGACCATTTTCAATGGTCGAAGGGTATAAATATTATTGTAATAATAATATAATATGAGACGTTCTGGATATAATTGCAAGTCGCTTTGAAGAACTAAAAAACTTTAGATCTACATTAGGCTATATCTATTGACTGAGCTTTAGATCCTTAATGGACTTATTAATATTAAAAATAATAAAAACTAAACAAAAGAAAAATAATGAAATAAAAAATAACAAGTTAAATGAAATACAAATATAAAAATAAGAAGGAAACAATTATTTGGATTGTTCTCTGTGTAGTAGAGCTGGAAGTTAAATCGATTTCGGATCGATTTTTCTCCGATGCATCGATTTAATTATTGAGAATTGATTTAATCGAAAATTTGAAAATAGTACTAAATTACGACAGCTAAATTAGTAAACATGTCTAGTGGTGGTATAAAAAGTTAGTACTTTTGGTATAGTGCGCCGGAGAAGCATTTGTTTTTGAAGAATTTTGAGTTGGGTGATTGTTTAATAACAATATGAGGTCATCATTATATTGTATATGTTTTTCTTCAATTTCAAGCCAAAAACACGTTTTTTTTCTATAATTTCAACCCAAAACCCGTTTTTTCTTATATTTCAAATTTTAAGTCAATTTGAATCGATTTTCTTCTTGAATTTTTGAAAATAAATCGATTCAGTGAACATTTATTTCCACCTCCGCTGTATAGGTTTCAAAACACATGCCACTTTTTTTCTTCAGTGTAATTTTACCATGAGAGATGCAACTGTTCTTGTCTGCTTCGATTTTGTATAAGCTATACATACGTACACATGCACATAAGCAGATACACACATACATACATAAATATTTATATATATATATGTATGTACATATGTATGTATATATGAACGAATGGATGCAGCTATTGCCGCAGTGCCAATTTGCTTTTGCTCTCGTGCCTCTTTTAACTAAGTTTATTGGGTACGATTTGTGTTTATTCGTGGAAACGAATACAGACGCACAATTCACAAAAATATGCATACATACCTTCTAGTACGGCCGACCGACCCATCGTCCACGCTGCGTCGATGATTTTGTGACTGTCGTCGACGCTCGCTAGACTACCACTCAATGCGTTTTACAACCGTATTTTGTTAGGCGATGTCCGCTCAATACGTGCATAAGCGACGCTCGACTGCCGCCGAGGCGTTCATAGAAGGGACGTTATCGACCCTTAACTGCCGCCGAGGCGTTCATAAAAGGGACGTTATCGACCCTTCTATTGCCGCTTTGCCGTTTATAAAAGGGACGTTATCGACCCTTCCATTGCCCCTTTGCCGTTTATAAAAGGGACGTTATCGACCCCTCTATTGCCGCCGAGGCGTGCAGAAAGTGGACATTATTGTCCCCCGTTTGACCGATTTCAAAAAAATTAAAATTGCACGTTATTAAATGTTTATATTAAAATTAAGCGTACTTTTTAATATAATATACTTTACAATATAAATAAATACCGTCGCTGTCCAGGGACGGTCAACGCAAGCTATATTTTCTCCAGTAATTGAATAAACTAATTACAATTTGTAAAATAAAGAAATTTTTTTTGATTTACTTACTCAGTGGAGAAGGAATATTTTCTTCTGTAATTAAATTGAAGGATAACAAATTTTAAAATGTATAGTTATTAATTTAATAAATTGTATGTTACTTACTCAGTGGAGAAGGATTAAATCGCAACTCGTTTTAATGTAGCTGCTCACTGCTTCAATTTTCACTCGTTTATGTGACGCGTGCCAAAAATTGCAACCGAAACAAAGCAAAGACACAAAAGACATAATCATAATTGCCGATTAGAACATGCATTTGTTTCAATTTCTTTTCTCTTTGCACTTGGTACGCGTCACACACTTTTTTTGCGCGACGCGTCGCGACGCTTGTATACCCTTTCCAATGTGGAACGAATTTTACAGAGCAATTTTTTTTTCTTTACGAATTTGCTTTAGCAAACTAAGGAATATTTATTTATTTCAGTCACTCATATTAATATGTGAGCATTGCAATGCATTTCACAGGTATGCTGTGAAATATTTTGCAGTTAGGGTGTTCGAAGATTACTATACACCTTTTTAGGCCATGGATTTTAAAAAAATTCATGGACTATTGTTTTAAATTCCTTTTCTATTTCTTGCACACGCTATGTAACAGAAAACAAATTTGAGCGTCCGTCTCTCTCTGTCACTCTGTTCAGCATTCGGACTCAATCGTTTGTGACACGACGCATCGCCGTAAATACGCCAACGCTGAGTTGACGAAAGTACAACGACTACCGCCAGCCGTACTAGAGGGTATATATGCACTACATACATACATGAAAAAATACTATTCAATATTAATTTCTAACTTTTCTCAACTCAAAGATAATATGTAATTAAATTGAAATTACATTAAATCAATTTAATAATACAAATAAGCTAAAACATGAAGTGTAGTAACTGTTACTACACCCTTACTAGTAATGGTAACTATAAGTAGCACGTACACACATATTATTCAAAGATATAATAATAAGCTGGTAACCTTGTTAGATGAAGATCAAACCACTAAGCATCGAACATATAGAGTGCTCAAACAGCGGAAACTACTTGCCCAATGGTTTTCTGTTTATTATGACCCCAGGGCCCGAAGTGTTTCACGAGTGAACGATCGGCTCTCTTTGGTGAGCAATCCAGAACCAGCGAACAGCGACATCAACTGAGTCGCACAACGACAGCGAAACAATGAGCATGGGCATATTTCTTTGCGCTAGCCATCGTTTAAATGTATGTGTGCTATGTATGCACAAGCTCGCATATAAATATATGCGTTGCTTGTAAAGTTTGACAACAGACAAATGATTCGGCCAGCGCGCTGGCAGCCTGAAGTCAATTTTGTGTTTCGGGGTTCGAGAGCCTAGAGACTAAGGCACAGGGCCGTAACGAGGGTTTTTCGAGCCCCTGTGCAGTACTTATCGGGGACTCCTAGTTGAATTACCTTATTTAATAAATATATATGTATATGTTTACCAAAGGAATTGAATTTTACAAATATGTATATCCCTTTTAATAACATTTTTATGTTTGGTAACAAGAGTTGCTCACCAAAGAGAGCTGATCGCTCACTCGTGCAACACTTCGGGTCCTGGGGTCATAATAAACCGAACACCATTGGGCAAGTACTTCCCGCTGTTTGAACACTCTATATGTTCGATGCTTAGTGATCGAACATAACGATGTGGCAACACTAATTGTAATCGATCGAAATAAAAGGCATTTAGAATTTGAACGCACTAAAATTAAATTTTTTTACTTTAATATTTATATGCCTTGAATGTAGACACGTAATTAAGTATACATATATTTATACCCTTCGACCATTGAAAATGGTCAAAAAGGGTATATTAACTTTGTGCAAATGTATGTAACAGGCAGAAGGAGGCGTGGCAGACCCCATAAAGTATATATATTCTTACTCTAGATCACTAGCCGAGTCGATTGAGCCATGTCTGTCTGTTCGTCCGGATGTTCGGATGTCCGTCTGACCAGATGAACACACAGATCTCAGCTATTATAAATGCTAGAGACACCAAATTTGGAATGAAGGTTCCTATGTACTCGGCGCAGATCAAGTTTATTTCAAATGTTAGGTGCCACGCCCACCGCCCCCACAAATCAATAATTTAATTTTTGAACTCAATTTGTAAGCGCTGTATAAAAGATACAACTTTCTGACTTTAACATATACTAAGCTGAATGAAATATCTACGTAGTCTCCAAATTACAATTCGATCGGACAATAATCACAGACGTTATGATCATGTACTCGGCGCAGATCAAGTTTATTTCAAATGTTAGGTGCCACGCCCACCGCCCCCAAAAATCAATAATTTAATTTTTGAACTCAATTTGTAAGCGCTATATAAAAGATACAACTTTCTGACTTTAACATATACTAAGCTGAATGAAATATCTAACATATACTAAGCTGAATGAAATATCTACGTATCTACGTCTACAAGTTACAATCCGATCGGACAATAATCACAGAAGTTATTTAAGAAAGTATGAGCATAAAACCAAGTGCTTCTGTCAGCTAACAAGGGAGGCGGGCGAGCGCGAAGCGCGAGCGCCTTCTGTCGGGATTAATTTCAAAGCATGTGCATATGCATATGTGTATGAATTTAACAAATTAAACTACACGGGAACATAGGTCAAAGGGTATCCCACTGTCGCGTTTTGCGCGACTGTTGCTCTCGTTTTAATTATTATTATTATTATTTTAAATGTACTTTTAACCTTTTCACTGATTTAATTCACCTTTTTTTCTTTGTTTCTTTATAGATAACGATAACGTATTTGAATGATGGCAGTGGTATGCATTGGTTGTACCTAATAAGTTAATGCAAGAGCTCTAAGCTAATCTAACTCACACAATCGAATGCATTGGATGTATCTCAGTTGTATGTACCTAACCCACAACCTCACCACCACCACTAATCACAACCAACTTCTTCGGACTATGTACATATGTATTTATATATCTATCTAGTAGCATTCGTCCGGCGTAGGCTCCAAACAGTTTTAACAGTCTGTTTGTTGTTGTTGTTGTTGGGGTATGTTGCAACGTTAGTTCTTTTTGCGAATATATAGTACATAGTTTTTGTTTGCAATGCAATTCATATAAACAGCATGATGGGCATATGTATGTAACGATAGTTATCGATATGCAATGATCGAGAGTCATCGCAAGGAAAATGTCGTCGTAAGAGAATGTCGTCGAAAAGGAAGAATGTCGTCGTTAGAGAACAGAGTAGAAGAAGAAGCGAGTCAGTTGAAAGTTGTGCAGAAAATAAGCGAGTTGAAAGTTGTGCCGATAAAGAAAGATCATAAAGCCAAAAGTTGTCGTGTCCGGAGTAAGATAAAGCTGTGTAGTCGTCGTACGTCCGGAGATCAATAAGAGTTGTCACGAGTCATCTTTTTATTAATTACAAACTATTATAATAACCAAACTTTTATTAAGATAAACAATTGTGCGAAACAATAAATATCCTACATGTATGTACATATTTAGATGCGGCTATGACAATGAAGGGGTTAATACATATAGCAGCCTACACACATCTTGCTGCTACATGCATACAGATGAATATATATGAATTTATATATATACATGTATATTTATATTCTTTTCATATATACTTTGCATACAGATGAATATATATGCATTTATATATATACATGTATATTTATATTCTTTTGATATATACTTTGTATCTGTTCGAGAAAATTCGTTAAGTATGCATGCACATACAAAGAAACATTCGCTGAGTTTAGGTAGTAGACATCTAAAAAGTACAAATTGCAGTATGCAATGGGTAGGCTTTCTTTTATTCCATTGATAAATCTATTCATGTTAGTTGTTAGCTTTAAGGTTTAGATATTGTAATTAAGAATATATAATAGATAACTCTCTTTGAATACTCAACAAAGTCAATTATAATCAGCACAGAGAACTCAGTATTTAGTACAACTCTATAAGGAGTTCAGCAATTGATATGGTTGATAATTTAGCAAAGTATTTATACCTTATTTTATAAGTTTTACAATAAACTTTACTTTACCTAACCTACATCCTACGCTTAGTTATAGAAAGTTTGTGGTGCGCATTAGATGTGGAAATAAATCAATGTTCACTGAATCGATAATTTTTAAAAAATTCAAGAAAAAAATCGAATATTTGAAATATAAGAAAAAAAAACGGTTTTTTTGGTTTGAAATTATAGAAAAAAATGTTTTTATATATAATACAATAAAGACGTCATATTATTATTAAACTATTAGCCAACTTAAAATTCTTCAAAAACAAATGCTTATCCGTCGCACAATACCAAAAAGACTAACATTTTTACCATCACTAGACATTTTTATTAATTTAGTTGTCGTAATTAAGTACTATTTTTAAATTTTTAAATGCATTGGAGAAAATTTAAAACATAGGATAATCGATTCGAGAATTGATTTAACTTCCAGCTCTAGTGTGCATATATAAATATTTGTATAGTTTTATTATATGTTATAATATTCATATTGACTTTTATTTCATTTAGAATTGATGACATAAACTGTTTATCGAGCATGTTGGGAATCGAAAAGAAATTGCGCCTGGATCGAAATGTATATATTGGAGTTCTAATACAGCCTAATTACAAGGGAAATGCAATTAAAATTCATATTTACGGAGACAAGTACTAGTTCCTTCACATTGAAAATAAACTTAAAGACGGAGTCATTAAGTAAATCATTTAGGGAGATTCCCTCAACAAATTGCATTAGAACGCAACTTGGAGTTACGTTGACAGTACCACAGGAGGCTGTACGTGGCCTAGCAAAAATACTCGTAATTGCGGTTTCTGTGATGGCTTCAAATGCAAAGACAGATGATGAGCTAGGAATCGTGAGCGAAACAAGGAAATCAATCGAACCAGCAGCAACAGAACTAGCACAGCAGGATAATACTAAATACAATTCAACTGGTGATAACAACGAAGATAACAGAAGTAGTAGTAATTATCAAGAGCAGTGCAAAAGAAAGAGTTTGGAAGACAGGATAAATCGTAAGAGAAAATGGATTCGAAATAAGAAAAGCAATGATAAGAAATTTGATGGAGATAGTATCAAAGGAGAAGGAGAAGATAACGAGGACGAGGAAGCCAAAGACGAAGACGAGGAGGAGAACGAGAACAAGCAGGAGAACAGAGAGAAGCACAAGCATGATGAGGAGGGTGATACTGAAAATAACGCATATAAGGCAGATGAACACGTCCAAAGTAAACATAATAAGTGTGTAGATAACGAAGAGCTGGGTGCTTCTGTGCAGCCTGAAAGTAAAGAAGCAGCTGGCAAGGATGAGGCTTTACACAATAATAATCACAATCAGTTCGCACCCGTACATACTTATGTGACGCCTGAGCAAGCGCTAGTTACGCGCGTGGAGCTGGTAGTACCGGCACCGATGTCAGCACCATCGTCTGCTGTAGCTGCCGCGGCTGTTGCTGCTGTGTTTGAGTCCGTATCTCATAACAACAGTAGCAGTAGCAGCAAGTTGCAATACGATGCAGATGTGCTCTTTGATGCTTCTTTAGAAGATGCTTCTTCTTCAGCCGCATTAACGAAAACTAATAATGAGGCGATTAAAAACAATGGTTGTGCAACAGACTCCTCAAAATTGAATGTAAGAATTCCTACTAATATTACATTATCAGCAACGGGTGATATTTTGTCGCAAACAGAACGACGTGCAACAATATGGGCACCACACCATGATGAGTATAAAGATAATACTCACGTACATACACAAATACATGAGGATACGCCAGTAGGCTCTGGTTTGTTGGACCACATGGAGCAGGGCCGAGGCCATCTACACCACGGTTCCGAGACGGATCATTTACCTATAGGCGCTGTATCCAATAATTATCAGCAGTCGGACATCTATCAACATCAAGAGCAGCAACAGCAAAAACAGCATGGAGAACAACTACAACAACAGGAACAGCATCAGCAACAACAACGACAGTCACTTATGCCTCCCTCAGAACTATTGTTACAAATTGAGAAGGAGGCAGGAGGCGTGGTTGGTTTTCGGCAAATGCATCAATTGCACCATCATCATCATAGTTTAGCGCTGCAGCAGTTTAGTCATCAAGAGTCGACATTTCAAAACAATATGTATGCGCAAATGATGCAACACCCACACCACCAGCAGCAGCAGCAACACCATCTACACCACAGTCTACACCAGCAGAGTATTCATAGTGAGCAACAGCAGCAGCAACAGTTGCAGCAGCAGCAGCAACAGCAGCAACATCAACAGCAGTCAATACACTTTGCTAATTACGGCCACCAACATTATTCGCAGGAGCAGTTGTTTAACATGCATCATCATACACTCGCAGATCAATGTCAGACGCAAAACCAACAACACATAGAGTGCCATGATCACTTGCAACAACAACAACAGCGGGCTAACCATCCACAGCAACACCAAATGCAGAATGCGTACCATGATCTAATGATGGATGAATATAATGAGGATCCCGCCACAGCGTACAAATTGTGAGTAAAGTATGAGAATATCTATATCAAGTAACAGGGTAACTGCCTGCTCACTCTCATGCAAGGCAACTAACAGCAATAACTTAGGCTGATAAGTTGACCAGGAGGCATCTTCATTTTCTTGTTGGCCATCACACAATGAACTATTAGCTAGTTAAGAAGCATCTATCTTGGGACACAGAGTGTAGACTCTGCAAAGCAAACGACGATACTACCAAGCACATTCGCAGCGACTGTCTATCCTTGGTGTGTATGAGGAGAAAAGATCTACAAATGTAAAGCGCAGTTTCTGCGAAGATCGTTAACTCCTCAACGAAGGATATGCTCGGTTTTTGTTTTATCAGGCTTAGGAGGGACTTTCAGTATCGCACCTCTTTTTAGACTATGGATTTTAAAAAATTCATGGTCTATTGTGTTTGTCGGAACTGAAATGTGCGTAACAGGCAGGTCAGAGGCATCTCCGACCCCATAAACTATATATATTCTGAATCAGTATCAACAGCCGAGTCGATTGAGCTATGTCTTTTTGTCCGTCTATCTGTCTGTATGAACACCTGGATCTCAAAAACTATAAGAGCTAGAGACATCAAATTTTGTGTTTGTTGTGGCGGCAGTGATATCTTCCTTCCTTCTGGGGGGATCGTGGATTGGGGTGAAAAATGCTGAAATGCTGAAAATCGAAACCGACGCGAAAACAATTCGAAATAAAAACAAGACAATGCAGGGCTGGTGTACATAATAATATATAGCTTAAGCCTAACTTAACATAAGTTGCATAAAAGAGCGTGAGAACCCTTGGTGACTCTCGCACTGTTTACGCCGAAATGCTGCCTACTTCTCGGCGGCTACGTTTCGACGTAAACCCCCTTGCAATACTATTGCAAATAGATGGGGCCGGGATCTTTTTAGAGGCCGCTGGAGGGGCGCTGGCGGACTACGTCTTAAAGACACCGGATAATACCCAGCCAAAAAGAGTGTTCTGGGCCAACGGCAGTCCACCGTGGGATGGAACCACCCCTGGAAGGAGTACGTCTCCATAGACGTCGGCCCCTCTTTCAGCGGAAAAGCCAAAGGGTTTGCCAATGAAGTGGTCATGCGGCTATATGGGCTGCACGCGTCCAACAGCACGCGCACCTCGAAGATTTTGCCGGCCATGTCCAGGTTGACTTGTAATGGTCGCCGTTGCCCCATTGAAACGAATATCAAAACTTGTCGTTTTATCGCAGTGATTTGGTAGCGATAAAAATATTGCTGATTTGATTTAGCTAAGTCCTCAACCTAGCTTAGCAACATAATTAGGTCAACACAACACACGAGCAAGATCGCATCAAACTTGTTGCTTCGAACATGTTCGATGATGTTTGCTGTTGCCGTGCGTAGTGATCCCCTAGTTTCAAACCAGCATCCGCTAATTCGAACTGCGTGTCAAAGCTTGCAAGCATAGGCTTAAGGGTCATGTTGCGCTCAGATGCATCTTTGTAGGTGCTGAATCATAGAAAAAGCTCTTTTTTGCGGAGAGCCGGATCTATAAATGCTGCTACCCTTCTCTATTTGCCCTCTTTTCTGATCGGTTGAAACTATAAGTGTCCACTCCACGTCGGTTAGCGCTGCGTTTGCTACACGTGTTGAGTCTATATTCGTGCGTTAATATTCGATAAGTCTGTGGAATAAAAATTTACAGCTGCCTATAGTGCACGTATACGCAGCTAAATTAATTCCGTGTCGGTGCATTTAAATGCGAAAAAACCACAATCGGAAGACATAACCACAATTGTCACGGCAATTTTTCTGGACAAGAAATCCGAAGACATCAGCCTTCCCGATCAGGCTAAGAGCCTATAATAGCTTTCTTTGTGCTCAGCACAAGAAAAAGTAAGTCACCCCCCTCGCATTTTTGCTAAATATGATTTTCTTATTAAAGTCCTCATTTTTGCCCCTAGCTAACCTGGTTGACGCAAGTCCCAGTGACCCAGCCTGCACCAGTCGACGACTTTAGTAGCCCACCTTTATGCAGAGACTTCTGCTAGGCATTGGTGTGGGCTGACGAATCTAGTAATTGGAAATTTGGAAAGTCATAAGTTCGCTGGGAGCGTTCAGCCCTGTCGCCACATTGCGTTCTACCGAACATTGGTTGAGTTTGGAATTCGAAATTCCCACTCTGGAAGTCTGTTGCGGCAGAAACATCCACAGTTGGATCTCTTTCGACGTGTGCATCGCCTCTCCCTACACTGGGATCGAGCTTTATCGTGCCTCACCCCCCTTACAGAGCCAGTGCAGCTGCGCAGCCACTAGAAGCTTTCTAGCGTCGGCTTATCTACAATAGTTTAGTTATTAATCTTCTTTGCTTGCACTCGGTCAGTGAATTTCGAGTGTATATTTTTTATATTTTTTTCGGATTTAGATCCTCTGTGCAAAATATTGCCCCAGCAGTGAATAGTGTTAAATAGTGTAAATCCGATCATTGAATGTTTATAATTGCCAAATTTCATTGGAAAAAATGCTATGTATATGCTGGCTGTGTACGTAAAATTGTGAATTCGCCAATGTTAAATTTGAACTGATCACCGATCAGTAGTTTAATTATTAATAATTATCTAAATTACTGCCAGTCTCTTAAATAACTTCATGCCCCTCAAAACGAACTCATATGCAGTAACAAAGACAATTTAATTAATAATTAAAAGTGCTAAATACAACAAATACACCTACAAACACACCAACATACACACACACATCTACATCGTTGGAAGGCCTTTCATCGTGGAGAGTCATGTAAGTGCGAAACATAAATAATTATTTATTTATTGCTTAAATTTCAATGTTCTGCAATGACCATTTCGTTCTAATGTTTTGATTTCTTTTCCAAGTATACAATTTGTATGTACGTATATGTATGTATATGCATACACGCATGTGCAGCGGCAAAGCTTTACCGCCGGCTCAGTGATGATGAGTGCGTATGTGTATATTTATGCTGTAGTCTATACTAATATACATACAGACATACATACATACTGAAACTCGAGCCGTATATACATACATACTTACATTGAATGGTCTACTTTACTAAGAAATTAAAATCAATAGTTCTTTTGTTAATTCCATTTTAAATTATTTAATGAAAAACAACAAACAATATTAAAACCGACTAAAATTCACTTTTCTCTATGCCTATGTATATATATCTATATCTACCCAGTATATATAATTATATATAATTAATTATATATAATTAATTATATATATGTGTGCATATGGGGAAATATAGATTTATATATGTATGAATAATACATTGCCTACAAAATATTTACAATAATATTCCTTAAACATTATCAGTGCTAAATCTCTGCAATAATAACATCAATGTTTGCGAACAACAAGAATACATACATACATATTACTGCACATGCCTACATACATACATATAAGCAACGAAAGCTCACGCAAGCATGATCAGCTGTCGCGCTGGTTCAATGTTCGACTTAAACTACACTAGCCTACAAAAACTTAATACATTTAGATTAAATATTCCTGCGATTGCATATTGTACGCTGATAGATTAGATAAAAATAGATTTTGTTATTAATTAAAATTATTAGCCTTCTTTTGTTACCGTAGTGGACAACAAAATAAGTACAGTTTTGGAAAAATATCAATAGTCTAGCCTTCTGCTGGTAGTTTCAGATAATGATAGATTATTGTTTGCTTAACGTACTTAATGCCATATGCTGAAGAAATCTGTTATCAATTAAGAAATAAAATATAAGTTATAATGAATCCTTAAGTGCTTACTTAATTCCTGAAGACATGGCATAATGAATAGATAAACAATTCTGTTATTGGGATTCTCTCTTATTGCCTCGCGCTGAGTATCATGGTTGGGTAGGGTACAGACTGCGAGCGTCGAACATCACCTTAGACGCCGCTCTTCATCAGATGTCTATTTGTAAAAGCCTTCCTATTTTGTTTTGTACTTTTGGTCTTTGTTGATATAAAATTTTGGGAGTCTAGCTCCATTGAAATAGTTTCCGAGGAATCCTAAATAAAGTTTATGTACTGGAGTCGAGGATTAGCAACAACCCACCCCGCCCCGAACGAGCTTAGGGAACAAGAGGATTCCGATCGCTGAGTACTTTCGACTTGTGAACCTCCAGTTCACGAAACCATTACACCGGTTCACACATAAATTTCTGGCGCCCAACGTGTGAGTCATCTTATGTCAAATAAAGTTTGGTTGGTTTACAGCTAAAGTAGATTTCCCCACACACACCTTTTGTGTAGAGTTGAAAAGTTCCATGCATGTCTTGCCAGCTGACGTTGCTAAGATAGTCTTGTCTAGCTTCCGCTGGTACAGATACATTCGGTTAGAATTGTTTTACGGACTACGATTGTTGGATAATTCTGTATTAGGATTACCTTCCGAGAAACCATTGACTTTTCTTTTTCGATTTGGAAAATATAGCAATGAACATCAGCTATACATATATATATATTTATATATATGATTTCCTTCTCTCACATTATTGCTCGCTTTCTTTTCTTCGTTAGGTCTAGGAAATACTATTGTTTGATTAGCTATCGTTGTGAAATACTGTTATACCCAATTCCAGAATATTGATGTCAGAGCATTATTGCCTACCAATACTGATTGCTTTTTTGACATATTTTTCTTTCGCTTCTAATTAAATAAGTGTGGACCCTAGTACCATAACAATTGATTGGATTATTTAGTTATTTTGTTTTCGTTAGAAGTTTAGTTTAGTTGTTGTCATGGAACTCGTGATCATGCTGCTTTTGCATACACTTGCCGAATAGCTTCACTAGATAGATGGCGCAAATCAAGAAATTAAAACCTTTCGTTAATTTCAATAGCCCTATATAATAAACACCTGCTTTTTACAAACTGCATCTTTTGTATTTTAATTGTACTATCTAATCATTTGCCAATATACTATATGTCATTCAGGAAACCTTTTGTTATGAAAATGCCTGTTACAAACAGCCCTCGGAACACGCCAACTCTTTTGGCCAGTGCATATAGTAAATGTGCTATCTGTAATCAGTTAATGTACAACACGCACCCATGCTACTCTTTAGCATGTTTGCATGTCTTTCACAAACTTTGCCTAGAAAATTGGATGGTCAGTCATTCTTGTTGCTATTCTTGTAATGCCGCCATTCAACCTAACGATCCTAAGCTGGTCGTCGGCAATTGTTCGCCTCCTAGAGCACAGCCGATCGCACCGACTGCACAAAACACCTCGAGAGTTATGACTCGTAATTTGACAAAAGCTTTAAAGCAAGTTCAAGGCCCAAGCACCTCGCATGATCAAGAGCCTCGCTCTTTGAATCAAAGCGCTGCTGCTTCATCAGTTTTGGACGTCAGTAACAGTCCTACTCAAGTAGCTCCAGTTAGATCCACTCGTGGTAGACAACGAGGAAGGTCTTTTCGCCCTCCAACTGCCCACCGCAACAATGAGTTTGATTATACAGTTATTCAGAATATGATTGAACAAACTGTAACTCGATTAATGTCGTCTTTGAACACCCAAACAAAGCCAGTTGATGTTCAAGTCCCGTCTGTTCCCATGCGAGAAACTCCGTCTCCCGTAACTTCATCCCTGTTCACCTGCAAGACTGCAGATATTATGCAGAAGTGGAATTTACATTTCGATGGATCCCCAGAAGGTTTAGGGGTGGAAGAATTCATATATAGGGTAAAATCACTAACAGATGAAACTTTGGATAGCGATTTTACGGCCATGTGCAAACATATGCATGTGCTATTTGCTGGCAAAGCCCGAGATTGGTATTGGAGATACCACAAGCGGTTGACTGCATAGTCTGGTCTGATTTCTGCTCTGCTCTTCGCCAACACTACAAAGATTATCGCTCAGTTTTTATGTCTATGGAGTTAATAAGATTGCGTAAGCAAAAGTTTGGAGAACCTTTCTCAGCTTTTTATGAAAGCGTGGCTTCGCTAATCGATAAATCCTCCATAAAAGTTGCAGAAGAAGAATTAGTCGAAATTCTTAAAAATAATTTGTTGCCTGATACACGTCAGAAATTACTGTATCAACCTGTACATTCTGTGGGACATTTGCGTCGCCTTGTACAGATGAGTGAGAATTTATCGTACGAACTCAACTGTCGAGCTGAGCAAGTACGAAAGTCAAAGCCGTTTACTCCTCCAAGACAAATTCACGCCCTTGAAGAATCATGTTCAGAAGAAGAAGATGTGCAACATGATCACGAACTTGCTGCTCTTCGTAACGCGCATGCAAAACTTACGTGCTGGAACTGCGATGAGCTTGGTCACATTTGGGAGAATTGCCTTGCGTCTCGACGTATCTTTTGCTATGGTTGTGGCAAACTTAATGTTTACAAGCGACAATGTAAAAATTGCTTGCAAAAACTGTCGGAAAACCGTGCTATGGTTGTGGCAAACTTAATGTTTACAAGCGACAATGTAAAAATTGCTTGCAAAAACTGTCGGAAAACCGTCGACAGGGAGCACCCAACAACACCCGGATGCCCCGAGCAACCGGTTGAGCAACCCTCTCTATCGTCTACTACCGTTCCTCTTTATCATCGCTCGTATGATGAGAGACTGAAAAACTATTTAGAAGTTAAGAATCGTATCTTTAGTCAACCTATTCGCCTTAGTAATCGCGTTCGCCGATTAAAAACTTATTATGCTAAAATTAAACAAAACAATAAACTCATAATATCAACTATCTTTAATAATAATAAAGATTTACGTAGCTATGCAGAAGTTTCGTTTCTAGACTTCACAAAACTTGGTCTGTTAGATACTGGAGCGAATATCAGTTGCATAGGTTCCACTCTTGCTGCTAAAGACTTCTCAGCGATTGCACAATATAAACCATTGAAGTCGCATGTCAACACAGCAGGGGGAGAAAAAAAAAATATTATCGGAGTTTTGGACGTTGAAGTATCATATAATAATTTGGTTAAACCAATAAAACTGTATGTTATTCCGTCAATAAAACAAAAACTTATCTTGGGTCACGATTTTTGGAAAATATTTCAGCTTGCTCCCAATATCATTGGCGCCCTTGATTCACCCTCCGCTTCGTTAGACTCGCCCGATCCGAATTCTTATCCATTGAGCCCCCAGCAGCTTCATCAGCTCGCTGTTGTTAAAGACTTGTTTCCCAACGCTTTAAAGAAACTTGGACGAACTTCGCTTATCAAACATCATATCGATGTTGGAGAAGCAAAAACAACGCTTCTATCCTGTCAGCCCAGCTGTTGAAAAGTTGCTTTATGACGAAATCGATCGAATGTTAGCTCTGGATGTTATAGAACCCTCTGTTAATCCTTGGAGTTCCCCCATGCGTCTCGTGGTCAAGCCTAACAAAGTTCGCCTTTGCCTTGATGCACGTAAGCTTAACGATGCTACCAAGAAGGACGCATATCCTCTGCCTAGCATTGATGGAATCTTTTCGCGTTTGCCTCGTGCTAATCTCATTACTAAGCTTGATTTAAAAGATGCTTACTGGCAAATACCGTTGTCTCCTCAATCTAAGCCTTTAACAGCCTTTACAGTCCCTGGTCGCCCGCTTTACCAATTCAAAGTGATGCCTTTGGCCTTTGTAATGCTCCCTCCACTATGTGTCGTCTTATGGATGATATCATACCGCCAGATCTCAGACATTGCATATTCGGATATCTCGATGACCTTTGTATTGTCTCCGAAGATTTTTCTTCGCATCTCGCTGTTCTAGTTAGACTCGCAGAGCGATTCCGCAAAGCCAACATTACTTTAAATATAGCTAAAAGCCAGTTTTGCGTAACCAGCATTACCTATCTTGGTTATGTAATTGGAAGTGATGGTATCTGTACTGACCCTTCAAAAATATCGTGTATCGTTAATTGGCCTCCGCCAAAGAATCTTAAACAGGTTCGAGGTTTTCTTGGAATTTGTGGATGGTACCGTCGATTTATTCACAACTTCGCAGACCTTTCTTGCCCCATTACGAATGTGCTTACCACAAAATCTAAGTTTGTGTGGACTTCAGAAGCTCAGTCGGCTATGGACAAGTTAAAAATCGTATTGATCTCCGCCCCTGTATTAGCTAACCCTGATTTTGCTCGGAAATTCTATTTACATTGCGATGCCAGTGATTTTGGCATTGGCGCAGTCCTTATTCAGCTTTCCGATGAACAAGAAGAGAAACCTATTGCGTATATGTCAAAAAAATTAAGTAGTGCACAACGTAACTACAGCGTCACCGAACGTGAATGTTTGGCTGTCATCCTTGCTATAGAGAAGTTTCGCTGTTATCTAGAACTTCAAGAGTTCGAAGTAATCACCGATCACTCAAGCTTGATTTGGCTTATGCGTCAACAAAACGTGTCTGGAAGACTCGCCCGTTGGATTTTTCGCCTACAGCAGTATAAATTTTCCATTTCTCATCGTAAAGGAAAGGAACATGTTGTTCCCGATGCACTCTCTCGTTTATGCGAAAATGAAATAGCAGAATTAGATATGAGCCCAATAATCGATTTGAATTCACAAGCCTTCTCAGAAGACAAATATACCGCACTTAAGACTCGCTATAGCGAAAATCAAGTTAGATTGCCGGATCTGAAAATCATTGATAAATACTTGTACATTCGCACTGAGCATGCGTCTGGAGAAGAAGTACAGTACACCTGTAGACCTTTCCAAAGACTCTACATTGATCTGTTAGGCCCGTATCCACTTAGCAAAAATGGCCATGTAGGCTTATTAATCGTTCTTGATCACTTTAGTAAATATAATTGGTTACAGCCTCTTAAGAAGTTCACTTCTAAAGCTGTACAAGACTTTTTACTACACCAGATTTTTCACAGTTTTGGTGTGCCCGAAACCATTGTCAGTGACAACGGCAGCCAATTCAAAGCCCATGAGTTTAATGCCTTTCTCACCGAGCTTGGTATTAACCATATCTATACCGCCCTATATTCGCCGCAAAGTAATGCCGCTGAACGTGTTAATCGATCTCTTTTAGCCGCCGTTCGTTCATACCTAAAGCACGATCAGACTGAATGGGATGTTCATTTGACAAGTATTTCTTGTTCTCTTCGTTCGTCCGTTCATCAGTCTATCGGATGTTCTCCATATAGAGCTTTATTTGGATTAGATATGATAACGCATGCCGCCGATTATAAGTTGCTAAAATCTTTATCACTGTTAGAAGAACCTGTTGTGCCTGTTTCTCACTCAGATAACTTAGCTTTACTACGAAAAGATATTCAAGCTAACATTCGCCGAGCCCATGAGAAAAATACAGCACAATATAACCTTCGCAGCAGCCCTGTGTCCTTTAAAGAAGGCCAGGAAGTGTTTCGTCGAAATTTCGCACTCAGCAAGCTCACGCATAATTTCAATGCAAAACTTGGCCCACAATTTGTAAAATGTCGCATTGCAAGAAAGCTTGGTAGCTGTTATTACCAATTAGAAGACTTTCAAGGAAAAGATATCGGTACTTATCACGCTAAAGATCTTCGTAGCTGCTTCCCGCTAATCTTTCCGTCTGACGGTGTCAGATTATCGGGTGGTGTAATGTTCGCCGTTGCCCCATTGAAACGAATATCAAAATTTGTCGTTTTATCGCAGTGATTTGGTAGCGATAAAAATATTGCTGATTTGATTTAGCTAAGTCCTCAACCTAGCTTAGCAACATAATTAGGTCAACACAACACACGAGCAAGATCGCATCAAACTTGTTGCTTCGAACATGTTCGATGATGTTTGCTGTTGCCGTGCGTAGTGATCCCCTAGTTTCAAACCAGCATCCGCTAATTCGAACTGCGTGTCAAAGCTTGCAAGCATAGGCTTAAGGGTCATGTTGCGCTCAGATGCATCTTTGTAGGTGCTGAATCATAGAAAAAGCTCTTTTTTGCGGAGAGCCGGATCTATAAATGCTGCTACCCTTCTCTATTTGCCCTCTTTTCTGATCGGTTGAAACTATAAGTGTCCACTCCACGTCGGTTAGCGCTGCGTTTGCTACACGTGTTGAGTCTATATTCGTGCGTTAATATTCGATAAGTCTGTGGAATAAAAATTTACAGCTGCCTATAGTGCACGTATACGCAGCTAAATTAATTCCGTGTCGGTGCATTTAAATGCGAAAAAACCACAATCGGAAGACATAACCACAATTGTCACGGCAATTTTTCTGGACAAGAAATCCGAAGACATCAGCCTTCCCGATCAGGCTAAGAGCCTATAATAGCTTTCTTTGTGCTCAGCACAAGAAAAAGTAAGTCACCCCCCCTCGCATTTTTGCTAAATATGATTTTCTTATTAAAGTCCTCATTTTTGCCCCTAGCTAACCTGGTTGACGCAAGTCCCAGTGACCCAGCCTGCACCAGTCGACGACTTTAGTAGCCCACCTTTATGCAGAGACTTCTGCTAGGCATTGGTGTGGGCTGACGAATCTAGTAATTGGAAATTTGGAAAGTCATAAGTTCGCTGGGAGCGTTCAGCCCTGTCGCCACATTGCGTTCTACCGAACATTGGTTGAGTTTGGAATTCGAAATTCCCACTCTGGAAGTCTGTTGCGGCAGAAACATCCACAGTTGGATCTCTTTCGACGTGTGCATCGCCTCTCCCTACACTGGGATCGAGCTTTATCGTGCCTCACCCCCCCTTACAGAGCCAGTGCAGCTGCGCAGCCACTAGAAGCTTTCTAGCGTCGGCTTATCTACAATAGTTTAGTTATTAATCTTCTTTGCTTGCACTCGGTCAGTGAATTTCGAGTGTATATTTTTTATATTTTTTTCGGATTTAGATCCTCTGTGCAAAATATTGCCCCAGCAGTGAATAGTGTTAAATAGTGTAAATCCGATCATTGAATGTTTATAATTGCCAAATTTCATTGGAAAAAATGCTATGTATATGCTGGCTGTGTACGTAAAATTGTGAATTCGCCAATGTTAAATTTGAACTGATCACCGATCAGTAGTTTAATTATTAATAATTATCTAAATTACTGCCAGTCTCTTAAATAACTTCATGCCCCTCAAAACGAACTCATATGCAGTAACAAAGACAATTTAATTAATAATTAAAAGTGCTAAATACAACAAATACACCTACAAACACACCAACATACACACACACATCTACATCGTTGGAAGGCCTTTCATCGTGGAGAGTCATGTAAGTGCGAAACATAAACAATTATTTATTTATTGCTTAAATTTCAATGTTCTGCAATGACCATTTCGTTCTAATGTTTTGATTTCTTTTCCAAGTATACAATTTGTATGTACGTATATGTATGTATATGCATACACGCATGTGCAGCGGCAAAGCTTTACCGCCGGCTCAGTGATGATGAGTGCGTATGTGTATATTTATGCTGTAGTCTATACTAATATACATACAGACATACATACATACTGAAACTCGAGCCGTATATACATACATACTTACATTGAATGGTCTACTTTACTAAGAAATTAAAATCAATAGTTCTTTTGTTAATTCCATTTTAAATTATTTAATGAAAAACAACAAACAATATTAAAACCGACTAAAATTCACTTTTCTCTATGCCTATGTATATATATCTATATCTACCCAGTATATATAATTATATATAATTAATTATATATATGTGTGCATATGGGGAAATATAGATTTATATATGTATGAATAGTACATTGCCTACAAAATATTTACAATAATATTCCTTAAACATTATCAGTGCTAAATCTCTGCAATAATAACATCAATGTTTGCGAACAACAAGAATACATACATACATATTACTGCACATGCCTACATACATACATATAAGCAACGAAAGCTCACGCAAGCATGATCAGCTGTCGCGCTGGTTCAATGTTCGACTTAAACTACACTAGCCTACAAAAACTTTATACATTTAGATTAAATATTCCTGCGATTGCATATTGTACGCTGATAGATTAGATAAAAATAGATTTTGTTATTAATTAAAATTATTAGCCTTCTTTTGTTACCGTAGTGGACAACAAAATAAGTACAGTTTTGGAAAAATATCAATAGTCTAGCCTTCTGCTGGTAGTTTCAGATAATGATAGATTATTGTTTGCTTAACGTACTTAATGCCATATGCTGAAGAAATCTGTTATCAATTAAGAAATAAAATATAAGTTATAATGAATCCTTAAGTGCTTACTTAATTCCTGAAGACATGGCATAATGAATAGATAAACAATTCTGTTATTGGGATTCTCTCTTATTGCCTCGCGCTGAGTATCATGGTTGGGTAGGGTACAGACTGCGAGCGTCGAACATCACCTTAGACGCCGCTCTTCATCAGATGTCTATTTGTAAAAGCCTTCCTATTTTGTTTTGTACTTTTGGTCTTTGTTGATATAAAATTTTGGGAGTCTAGCTCCATTGAAATAGTTTCCGAGGAATCCTAAATAAAGTTTATGTACTGGAGTCGAGGATTAGCAACAACCCACCCCGCCCCGAACGAGCTTAGGGAACAAGAGGATTCCGATCGCTGAGTACTTTCGACTTGTGAACCTCCAGTTCACGAAACCATTACACCGGTTCTCACAGACTATGGCGGTCGGAATCATGCTGATTGCCACAGAGGGGGACATCGCTAGGGACTCCGAAGGTCGAAGAGGCGCAACGGATGACGAGGTTGCTTGCATCTTCTGCATCTCGGGTTGGGAGGTGATTGGACGGTGGAAAAGCGTGTGTGTGCCTTGGGTGGTGCCATCTCACTAATCTGGAAAGGAGAAGGTGGATATATGGATTAGTATTTGGAGAACATAGTATATCCACTGATGGACAACACAATGTTAGGAAAGTGTCTGGACTCTGTCCTCTAACTGGAAGATTGTCTTCTTTGACAACCACCATATTGCCGACTTGGAGGTTTCTCGTTAGGAGTTGTCGGAATTAATTTCAAAGCATGTGCATATGCATATGTGTATGAATTTAACAAATTAAACTACATGGGAACATAGGTCGAAGAGTATCCCACTGTCGCGTTTTGCGCGACTGTTCCTCTCGTTTATACTTGTGTGGTGTCGATCTTTTTGTGTCTACTGCATTCTTATTGTATTCCTGTATTTTCTTGATTTGTTTATCTGCTTTTTGTCTAATTTCGTTCAAATCCCTCGATATCTGATTGCTACCTAATTCCTGTAAGTTTTCTCTTAATTTATCTGGAACTTTGCCTTTTTGCGGTACTCCAAACATTACTTTGCTTGGATGATCGTTAATTGACCTTTGTACTGTGTTATTTAATGCGAACTCAACTGTTTCTATTAATTTTATAATTCTATTGACTCTTTTAACTTGGTCATTGGCTTGTGGCGATCCTGTTGCTATTTTAACATGTTTCACTCCTTCTTCTAAAAATTCTTCAAACTCTTTTGATGTGAAACATGTTCCTCGGTCTGATATATAAACATTTAGGTGTACTGTAAGCTCGGAAATAATCTTTAAGTGCTACTACTGCTTCTCTTGATTTTGTTGTCTTGGCTGGGTATAGCCTTACAAATTTTGAAAATGCGTCTATTATAACTAATACATGTTTATTGGCCCTACTATTATCGATTGGGCCGTAATGATCTATATGTATTACGTCAAAAGGAATGCTATCTTTTGGAATGTTATGTAAGAAACCTTCGCTTTTACCGCTATGTGCTGAGTAAGCTATGAATTTGAGACAATTGCTAATGTGCTGTTTCGCATTTGCTTTTATATTTGGAAACCAGTAACTTTTTGAAATGGTATCTATCATTTTGTCTATTCCAATGTGTCCTAGTTCGTTGTGGTACTTATACAAGACCTTCCATTTCTTGGGGTATATAAAATAAAAGTGATCCGCTATCTTTTTTTCTATAAATAACGCCGTTTCTTATTTCGTAATGTTTGTCTGTAACGTTTTGTAATTTTTCGCGTATCTTTATTATGTTTTTATCTTTGTTTTGGCAAATTATTAAACTTTCCTCGAAAGAATTTGAGTCGATCGTTAATATGTGTGTGTTTCTGCTCAGAGCGTCAACATGTTGCATACGCTTTCCTGAACGATGCTCTAGTGTATAATCATAGTTTTTTAACTCAAGTGCCCAGCGAGCTATTCTTGGGGATAAATCTCTTTTACTTAATGTCATGGTAAGTGCGCTGCAATCTGTGACTATCTTGAATTGAATGCCTTGCAAGTAAATTCTGAACCGTTGTAAAGAGTATATGATTGCTAGAGTTTCGAGCTCGAAGCTGTGGTATCTAGTTTCGACGTCAGTTGTTCGTTTCGAAAAATAAAACACTGGATGAAGCTTGTCATCGCTCTTTCTTTGCATGAGAATTGCCCCGAAACCTAGTGCGCTAGCATTAACTTTTTCAATGTCATTTCCACTTAACAAAATGCTCTCCTGCTTGTTGAGCCATTAAGAGTGTACTCCGACAGTCCTCACCTTACTTTTTCAACATTTCGTCCACAATACGGCTAATTTTTTGCAAATATAATTAGTGCAGTTGGTTATTCTGCAAACTTCTTTCACTTCCTCCATATCTTCAATCAATTTTTGTACGCAAACACAATAACGGACTCAAAACAACAAACCAAACGCAGCGCTGTAACTAGAAATTATACCTTGGAATAAAGGGAGACAGCGTTAGTATATTTAATTTTTAACTACTTTGCAACGGCTAGCTGCAAAAGTCTTAAGTTTTTCTTTTATCAAAAAACATTGACAAATACACTAGTTAAGGTTTCATTAAGGGAATCGGGGAGGAACACAACTAAAACTTTAACAAAACATAAAAAAGACGTTCACAAAATGCACAAAAAAGGTTAAATTAATTTAAATGTCACATAAATGTATTATCAATAGAAAAAATATTACAAAAATAATTTATTAAAGTAAATATCTTCAACTTTCAAAACCATTTTAAATTATACAAATAGAACAACAATAACCGGAGATTGACTACTTTAAAGTTTGCATTTGTCTGCTGTGAAATGCTCTTCGTACAATTGCGCGCAGCAAAAAAACACAAGCTCGCAACTTTAGTTCTATTTTTAGAAAGTACCGTTAGCTTTGCTGAAAAAAACGATTGGATATTGATATGTTTGCACATTTTAGAGATGGTTTGGCTACTTTATGACCAAATTGGCCGTACTACGTTTTTTGATTTTTGGCCTATTGGCGCAACCATTGTGCATCGCAATGTAATTCAGTTGGGTCATTAGGATTACCAGGGGTGTAAGTTGAAAATGACCGGTTTTACTAGTAGATGTCGCTAGCAATATGTATAAATTTCTATGATTTGGCTTGTATGAAATTTTGTTCTATTGACATTAACATACAAAAATACGAAAGTCACATTCCGCCAAAATAATAGCGTCATATTTGTTTACCTCAATGAATATGTCGAGTTTCGTTCCAAGTAAATTGCTTTCGCGGCAACCGTTGTTTTTCATATTTCATCAAAAAAAAAAAAGTTGTTAAAACCTGGTGAAACGGTGAACACGGATCACTATCGACAACAAATGATCAATTTGAATTATGTGTTAATCGAAAAACGGTCGGAATGGGCCCGAAGACATGGCAAAGTTATCTTGCAACATGACAACGCTCCGTCTCATACCGCTAAACTGGTGAAAGACACATTAAAAAAAATTAATTGGGAAATATTATCGCACCCGCTGTACTCTCTAGATTTCGCCCCGTCCGACTATCACCTTTTCGCATCGATGGGACACTCCCTTGCAGAGCAGTGCTTCGCTAATTTTGAAGAAGTCGAAAAATGGCTCGTCGAATGGTTTGCCTCAAAAGAGAAAAAGTTTTTTTTAGAATGGTATCCATAATTTGTCTGAGAGATGGGCGAAATGTGTAGAAACCAATGGTCAATACTTTGAATAAAAATATTTTAATATTCCTCTGAAAATGAAGTGTTTTCATTATCGAAAAAACCGGTCATTTTCAACTTACACCCCTGGTATATAACGCTAAAATAGGTGCTTCAAGTAAGTTGTTTTTCAATAGCTCAAAACATTCTAGCTCTTTTTCTCCAAACTCAAACTTTTTCTCTTTTCTAATGAGGTAATATAACGGTTTTGCTTTTGTTGAAAAGTCTTTTATGAAGCGCCTAAATTATGAGCATAGACCTATAAAGCTTTGCACGTCGTGTGCCTTTTGTGGTGTAGGAAAATTTTTTACCGCTTGTAGACCTTTGGTATTTGGCTTAATTAATTCCTTTTCCCGAAACCAAATATCCCAAATATTTGACTTCGGTGTAGAAAAATTCGCATTTATCTAGCCTTAACTCTAGTTTGTTTGCCACTAATTGATTTAACACTTCCTTTAATATTTTAAAATGGGTGAATGAATGAATCGTTGGAATACCGCCGGCGCATTACGCAAACCAAAGGGCATTGTCTGCCATTCGAATTGTCCCATTGGGGTCGTGAATGACGTATATTTGATCGAGTCTTCGTGCATGAAAACATGGAAATACCCGTTTTTTAGATCTAGCTTTGTGAAGAATTGTTTTCCTGAAAGTTTATCGATAAGGTCGTCAATTAATGGTGTTGGGTAGTTATCTCTAAGCATGCTTTTATTCAGTGTACGGTAGTCTACGCACATTCTTAGTTCACCTGTCTTTTTCTTTACTAAAACAATTGGAGATGCGTACTCCGATTCACTTTCACGGATTATACCCTTTTTTAAATATTAATCTAACAGTTCTTGTACCTGCGCCTTTTCAGTATACGACAGTCGCCTTGGAGGATAATGAAAAGGTTTTACGTTATCAAAATTTAATTTCATTTCGCATTTTACAACTGGTATTTCTGGTTGTTTTACTTTGCTATAATATTTGTTAAATGTGTTAATAAGTCTTTCTTTCAGATTTGGGTTACATTGTGCACCAGTGTTTAGGCTATACGGATTATTTGGTTCTGGGTAGTCTATTGCTAATATATCCGCTGCCATGTTTATATTATATTTTTCCCGCTCACTTTGAATACAATCATTTGTTACATCGGCATAATTGCGATTTTTTAAACTATCTTTTTGTATCTCATTTGTTTTAATGTATTTTCGTGTACTATGGTTTTTAGTACATTATTACTATCTATCATTTGTTTATTTATCGAGATTTTGTTTAATATATTACCATCCTTTTTACGATCTTTTTGTGAGTTTTCGATTATTAAGCTATCATTCTCTGAACTATCATTTTCACGTATAATCTTAAAATTACAAATATTCATAAAGTGTCCTCCTAACACTGCATCATATCCTATCGATTCATCAGCCACAATTAGCAATTCAAAATTATATTCATTTTTATTCATTATTACAAAACTTGGTATTTTTCCAATAATATTTAAACGACTATTATTTAGTCAGAAGTAATTTAAATTTAACATTTCATTTGATTTAAGATTTGTAGTTTCAACATTTTTTTGTATGTGTCCCAAGCTGGACTGTTTTACAAAACTTATTGGGCTTCCAGAATCGATTAGGCATTCTAAACATAAAAACTGATCAATTATCTCTTTAAAATAAATATTAAAATCTCTTACGTATTCATTTTTTGGGACATTCTTCTTTTGCGAGCACTGTGCAATCTTGTGATCCGAGCTTCCACATCCGTAGCATGATCCATATTCGCGCTTTGGTTTGCGGCATTCGGCCGCAATGTGACCTAGGGAGTTACAATTGAAGCATCTGATTGTAGCTGGCTCTGCTGCGATCGTAGTGCTATTATTTTGACGTCTTTCCTTACGTTCCAAATCCTTTAGCGATACCTTTGAAAATGCATGCAGCAGCTGTGTTGATGTGTAGCTTTGTAGGTATGCTTGATTGCGTAGTTGATCATTAGGAATTCCTTCGATAATGTTGTCTATCAATTCTTCATCGTCCATCTGCACATTTATTGCCAACTGCATTTTTTCTTTAAAATATGCTGCAAAGCCTTCTTTGGCTTGCCATTTACGCCCGAGGAATTTGCGACGAGTTGTTATTTTACTCTCTTTTGTAAGGAACATCTCGCACAGCTGACTCAATAACTCTGCAACGGGCATTGTCAATAAATTTGTATTTGAGTGCAACCATACCTGAGCTTGGTCTTTCAATTTTGACATTATGAGCACACGCACATTATCGTCACTAAGTTCGTAAATGCTGGCAATCGTCTTTAACTGTGACACCCAAATATTTATTGGTACTTTGATTGGGTAGTCGCCGTCAAAATCGGTTAGAATTTCTTTTGCCATTGTCAGTGTGATATTGTTTCTGCCAGAGATGTGAGTATCGTGAGCTACAGCTGTTGGCGTTGCCACTTCGCGTTGGCGACTGGTCCCATTGTCGTCTTGTGGAAGGGTCACACTAACATTACGCCCAGTTTGAGCTTTTAGCGCGTCATTTTCCAATTGGAGTAACTGCAATTGACTACGAAGCGTTTCCAATTGCGCTGTCAAATTATTTTCCACATGGGCTTGCATGATCATGTTCTCGTTGTGTGTCTCTTCTACGTCATCATCGGCGTCATTAGCGTTTTCGGCGTCGGTATGAGGCATGTCGTTGCCTGTCTGCATCAGTGTAGTGTCGCTTGGTTGTACGTTGCTAATTGGTCGCTCTTCAATTGAGTCTTCATCTAATCTTGGGCATGATCCTCGAACCTCTGGCGGCACTTCGTTGATACGTGCGGCCAACGCCGCTTTATTGCCCGTTCTTGGCATGTGCAGCTTGTCCAGCCAATTTCGCAATTGCATTGCGGTGTAGTCCTCCACTGCGATCGGTTCCATTTTACTTGTGTAATTTATGTTTTTCTTGTAGGCGAGGGGATTAGAAAAAATTATCAACACATATATGTATATGTGAAAATTTTTTTTTTTTTTATTCCGTTATTCCGTTATCCCACTTCTGAAGTTGTAGGTCTCGTCTCTCTCGCTTTACGTTTTAGACTGTCTTTTATTCTTCTTGTTCTTATTCTACTTTTACAGTGTATGTGTTAATGTTAATGTTATGGCTAGTATTTACAGAGTGTTTATATATGTATAATATTTACAGAGTATGTTATTTAACAGATATGGTTATTGCAGTATGCTAGGGTGCTCAGCTGCTACACAAAGGAGCATGGATAATTCCTTGAATGTGTACTTTAGTGAGGAAGTGGACTTGTAGAAGAGCGTTTTGAAGCTCTTTGGATATATCAGCCTTCACTGCCTTCATAAATTCTGAATCAACGACCTTGGAGGCTCCGACGAACGTCTTACCGTTGTCCGAGTAGACGTTGTGGGGGCAGCCACGTTTCGCGACGAAACGCGCGAAAGCTGCAAGAAATTTCTCGGTTGTTAAATCCGATGTTGGTTCTAAATGTATGGCCTTTGTGCTGAAATACACAAAGACACATACATAGCCCTTGGTTGTGAAGCAGGCTCGACCAGTGAATTTCTTGATTTCGAAAGGACCAGCGAAATCGAGTACCGTGTGGGTAAAAGGTAGAGAAAACGAAACTCTCGCGGAGGGCAGAGTACCCATGAGTTGAGTTTGCAACTTTTTTCGATGAAGGATGCAAACTCGACAAGAATTGATGGTGGCTTTCACTAAAGCTCGGAGCTTTGGAATCCAGTAGCGCGATCTAATAAGACTCATAATTAATTGATTTCCACCAGGGAGTGAGATATGGAAGGATGAGCGGGCGCGTTCATCATAGCTTAAAGAAGCGGATGTTCTCACACGACCGTATGTTTTCATGACTCCGCTGGCGTCAATAAAATGATTCAAATTAATAATGTCGCTACTCCTTGCAATCTGTTCCTTATTCAACAAACATTTGTCTTCTTTAAGGAATTGAGTACGTTGGGTGTTCCGGATGAGCAGATCTTGAACGTTGGAGAGTTCAGAGCTGCTGACATCTGGAGAGAGCGTAAGATCAGGCTTACGATACCTCTGGATAAAGCGGTATACGTAAGCCATCACCCGCAGTGCTCTGTCGAGCTCGAAAAATCTCTCAAAGATGCAACCGGATGATGGAGGCACCTTGGTTAAGTTGCAGGACGAAGCTCTTCGTCTGTTTCGTGAGAGATATTGATCGCAACAGGCCATTGTTCTGCTGGAATGATCAGCCAATGGGGTCCATACCACCAGAGACTGTTACCAATGAGGTCCTCTGACGAGGCAGATCGTCAGAGTTGTGCTCACATCTGACATGCGACCATTTGCCCGAACTCGTAAGCTGAGTTATCTTAACTACTCTGTTAGCCACGAATGTCGTCCAATTACATGGAGGCTTACTAAACCAGGCTAACACAATTGTGGAATCAGTCTAATAGTTCTCTTCGTAGCTATTGACTGGGAGCTGAGGGAGGAGTGTTGTTGATAACTCGGATAGCAGTAATGCACCGCAAAGTTCTAATCGAGGCAAGAAAATGGTTTTTACAGGAGCTACTCTAGTCTTAACTACAAGGAGATGGCTTGAAACGTTGTGTGGGATTTCATTTGTGTCAGATATAAATAGCTGATCCGTAGGCACGCTGAGATGCGTCGCAGAAGCCATGGATTTTGAGCTTAGCTAAAGGAGTATATTGGACCCATCTTGGGATCCGAATCCTATGGAGGGATGAGTAACTAGATAGGAAATCCTGCCAGCGTTGTTTAAGTTTTTGTGGCAATGCTTCATCCCATCCAAGATTTTGCAGCAATATCTCCTTCATGAAAATTTTGGCACGGACCACAAATGGTGCCAGCCAGCCTGCTGGATCGAATAATTTAGAGATGTGAGATAGAACTTCACGTTTAGTGTAAGACTGTCTCACATCTGCTTTGGAGGAAGCAAAGAGAAACTCATCCGTATGCGCTTGCCAACGTATACCTAGAGTCTTTGCTAAGCTCGTTTCCTCTAGTTCGAGGAAATCGCCGTTTAGTAGAAGGTCCTTGTGAAAAGGAAAGCACTGTTAACTTCGAAAGTGACTGTGTTGAGTTCATAGTCACAAACTTCGCCATTTGGGTTCCTGAAGAGGATTCGTTGAAATCGCGTGTGACTCGTGTGGACGAGTATCTGCCGGTACATCTTTGTGATGTCGGCATTAAAAACAAATCGGAAAAAATGTCATTTTAAGATCTGCATAGTCATAGGATTGGAGAACAGGTCCTGGATGTAGGATTGCGTTCAAGCTCTTCCCATTGTAGGACGGACTGGAGGCGTTGAAAACAACGCGAACTTTCGTAGTGGTGCTCTCAGATTTGAAAACAGCATGCTGAGGGAGATAAAAATTGTCGGTACTTGGAGAGACTGGCTTCATATGGCCTAAATCTCAATACTCCTGAATAATGGAGTCGTACTGCTCTTTTAAAGGAAAGTTCCTCTTTAAACGACATTCGTTCCTATGAAACTGAGCGAGTGCGATGGTCCTTGAATGTGCTAATTCGAAGGTTTAAGGATTTTTGAATGGGAGAGTAACGACATATCTGCCGTCTTTGGTTCTATAAGTGGTGTGGAGAAAGTTGTTTTTACACGCTGAATCAGAAACTTATACCAGCTTGGCTGGTGAGAAGATCATCAAGCGTTTGCTCTTTGCTGATCTTGATCCTCGTGGTAAAGGATGAAACGGTCGAAAGATTCGACTTGGCTACTGGTCCTGTGAGAACCCAGGCGAATATGGTCTCTTGACCGAGCAGAACTCCACAGATTTTGGACACAGATCCACTCTTTATAATAGATGGTCGGCTTCGAAGAGCACGTCTATTTGAGAGCTCTGGTGGAAATGCGGATCAGCGAGTTGGAGGTTTGGCAGAAGATCCTTGGAAATAAAGTAGGAGGGAAGGTTACCTGCCAATTGGGGAAGAACAAAGGCTGCAGTTTCTAGATGTAACCTCGGAGTGATCGGGAAGCCAATCTGGAAGTGACACAGCTTTTGTGGATTGGCTGAGATAGCTTGATTTAAGCCAGCATCTTAAACTTTCACGGCTTGGTATGAGGGTTTTATGATGTTAAACATCGGTCGGAGATGAACGTAGCCTATGATCCTGGATCGATCAGTGCACGTGCCTTATAAATCATGCGCAAATGGCAAAGAGTGGACTGTATATTAGAATTGGGAGTTGGTGCAGAATCTGCTGAAGAGGGCGCAGTAGGAGGGGTGCCACGATGCAGGAGTGTATTGTGGCGACCCTTGCACGTTATGCTGACTCGTGCAATTTTTAAGGATATGTCCTCTTGCAAAGCAGTTCAAAAACGACTTTTTCTGTTTGATGAAATTGGACCTTTAAAAAGCGCGGATACATACGTATAGGATGGTTCTCCTTTGAGCAAGACTTGCAGGTTTGTGGTTTGGCTACAACCTTTGTCTCAAAGGAGTTGACCTTCCTTGTAGGGGGCTCTTTTCGACCAGGTTTGGAGGTAGTCTGTGCGCTTGTACTAGGTTTCACGTCCTATATCGCTACCAATGTGCGATAGCGCTCTGAAAGGAAACCTGACATTTCCTTCCACAACGGAATTTTAGCCTTGTTTTGTACGGACTGCTCCCAAAGTGACAACGTCAACCTTGGGAGTTTAGACGAACATAGAATGAGTAGAAGGCAATCCCAGTTCTCTGTGCTGATTTTGAAGTGGTCTAGAGCCGTTAAGGAACTTTGTATAGTGCTTTGAAGGATTTGGATGGCGGCTCCAGACTCCTAACAGACTGAAGGAAGGTTGAAAAGGATCTTAAGTTGGCTGTTGACTAATAGCCTCTTATTTTCGAACCTATCCGTCAAGTTTTTCCAAGCAGAAGAGAAAACCTCATTCGTGAGAGGAGATTTGGATACGATTGCGTTCGCTTCGCCACTGGTCTTTGCATTTAAATGGAACAATTTCTGGAATTCTCAATTTAGGCCGGAATCGGAAATGTAGACCGCTATGAAGAGATCACGGAAAGTTGGAATGTTTTAGGTAGTCACCGCTGATCACTTCAGCATCGAAAGGGTGTTACCTGTAGCTTCTTGGCTGGAAGGCTACTTGTGCTGCTGCAGGTGCTGGAGAGGTCTCTACACTTTTATTTAAATGAGAGGCAAGTTCCTCGAATGCGGCGTAGCAAGGGTCATACCGGGCTTGCATGCCGATCTTGTCCGCAGCCTTCATCTCCGTTTGAGACAATGCGTTGGAACAGAGTTCATATTTAAGATCTACGGCAGTCCATATCGACCGAAGCTGTTCAAGACGCACTCTATGAGTGTGAAGTAAGGCTGTAGGAGAAATTTGAATCCTAGCTTCGAACTGCGTGAGCTTATCAGAAGCGTTAATGAAATCTTGGAGTGCCATTTTTATTGCCTGTGAGATCTGATGACCAACTCAACGAGTAATTGGAGGAGTGTGCACCCAAATTTATAGCAACTGACTAACCTTAGATGTGGCCGCGGTTAAAACTTTCCGTATAGTGGCGGGAGAAGGTGTTCTGCCAAGAAGGGAACTTGGAAGCTGGAGCGTCTATGCTTGGGTATGGGTACAACAAGGTGTTTCTTGGTGTCTATACCACTATCAATTGGCATAACAGGTTTTCCAAAAAGCGATAAAAATGCAATTGATGCTGGTGACGGAACCAAAAACATGAAAGAGAAGAGCGTAAAAAATTGGACGAGCAGAATTTCTTGATTTAACAATAAACAAGAATTTTATACAAATCGATGGGAACTTTATCGAATCTATTGAGCGAGGAATATCTTGATAAACAAAAACGTTGCAAAAAAATAATATAATTATTTTATAAGTATCGATATATTTTATTAAGTAATAATAATTTTCGAAACAATTATTATACTCAGCGTGAAATTCTGAAAAAAAACGCAAAATAATTTATTTACAAATAATAAATTATATTGTGAAAAATAAATTTATAATTATTTATTATTAGGATATATTTTCTCAGACGGAGGAAAATATATTCGATAATTCTTTGCAATGTTGCAGCGCTTTGTAATACCACAACACAGTGAACAATGAGACGATAAAAAAAAATAAATGACTTTAATAGTCACGGTTGCCCACTAAGTAATATTTTAATATTTGAGCTAGTGCAGCCCAGGAACGATAACACTGAGTGAATGGAAAAGAGTGGTGGTTGGTCGATTGTGATCGAACTACGATCACTAAGTCGAACTGCGATCACAAAGGCTGAAAAAGGTAAACAAAGAAACTGAAAAATATTTCTTTGTATTAAATTAAGTTAAGCATTCAATTTTAAACAGCAAATAACAATATTATATATAAATAAGAATATTTGTATGTGTGTATCAATTTAAATAGTTAATAATAAGAATATATGTGTGTGTTGTGCTGGTGCAGCCGAAATATTGGTGCAGGTCAAAGTGTATTGATATGTATGTTGGTATTAAAAAAAATAAGTCCAACACAAAGGAAAACAATGTTATCTTTTTTTGGTGTTAAATTTTGGAGGTACAATTGCCGCTTGAGGTTCGGACTGCGATCACAAAGGCTGAAAAATGTATTTTATTGGGCAACGTAAGTATGTAATATATGTATATAACATATATATATTACACATATGGTGTATAGGGGTAGGAGAAGGTACATATATGTGGCAAAAGTTTGTAAATAGAATTAGATGGATAAACTGTGTGTAATTTCTTATTTGTATTTCCGTATACATATATACATATATACGTATGGAAAACTTTCGAAAGTGGCAGTCGTCTGTAAGTATGTATGTACATATGTGCTTACTAATGCAGCAACATATGTACATACAGAGATGCCGGTGGCGCAAATTGCGAACTTAGGAAAAAGGAGAAAAGATCTTTCTTTTCACAAAGAAATAAGTAAAAATTCAGTACTTATCTGTGGAGGATCCTGACGAGATGCCGTTGTCTTTTGGTTCAAGCGGAGCGAGGGGATGAAAAAATCCAGCGACGTGAGTCTAATAATAGTATATAATCCGGCTCAAAGGACCAATATTTGTAGTGGCGGCAGTAATCTCTTCCTTCCTTCTGGGGGATCGTAGATTGGGGAAAAAAATGCTGAAATGCTGAAAATCGAAACCGACGCGAAAACAATTTGAAATAAAAACGAATAAAAAACAAGACAATGCAGGGCGCGTGGCGTTCACTTCACTTTTAATTTGTAACTAATTCTGGTGTACATAATAATATTATATATAGCTTAAGCCTAACTTAACATAAGTTCGATAAAAGAGCGCGAGAGCCCTTGGTGACTCGCACTGTTTACGCCGAAATGCTGCCTACTTCTCGGCGGCTACGTTTCGACATAAACATGTATATATTCCCGCCTCTGTAAATCAGTAATAACTATTTAATCAAAACTACAATATTAACTCAACAACCAAAGTTGTCTATTTTACATGACAAATACCTTGCCACGGGCGTTATATAAAAATTTCATTTTAATCGGACTATAAATAAGTGAGATACGAATTAAACTCACTTTGAACATAAATACTTAAGCACACGTCATTTACGCAAGCATACCGAAGTTCAAATCTAGCGTCAGACAAACAGCATTTTATTTAACTTTTTATTTGCATTGAATGGTAACACAATTGGTTCACAATGCAGATTTGCTGGTCACCAAAATTTAAATTTTTAAGAACAACTAGCCCTATTATATTTGCAGTAGCCTCCCCTTATTGCTTCCTGGGTACTGATTATTTTTGATAATCGTTGGAAAATTCAAGCGGGGTTCTATTCTGTTATTTTCAAACTTTTTTTACGGTATACTATGATAATCCATTGCCTTATACAGTCAGCACCTGACTGTAGCGTTCGAGGCACCGTATTCTGTACATATTTCTTAGTAGCCAATTTTTGGATTAATACTGCATTTGCAATATGCCTTATCAGTATCTTTTATATCGCGACAAATCCACTGCTGCTGTCTTAGCCATGTAACTTTTGTGTGTACTCTTCTTTTGACATTTTTACTTCCCAAAATTTTCACGAAGAGTAACGCGATATCCATTATACATCACTACAACAGGGTAATATTTTTATACCCTTCGACCATTGAAAATGGTCAAAAAAGGGTATAATAACTTTGTGCAAATGTATGTAACAGGCAGAAGGAGGCGTGGGAGACCCCATAAAGTAAAGGGTGCGCCAACAGAAACGGGTCAATAGAAAAGTCAGATAACTTTGACAATTTTCAACTAATCGGCTTCATCGATACAGTTTTGTAAAGTTTGATCCAGTACAATTTCAACCATGTATCGTTATACACCTTAAGAACGTGCTGAAATAGTGTCGCTTTACATTGAAAATAATCGGTCAGTTGTGCTAACCCAGCGTGCATATCGCCGAAAATATCGTGACCGTAGTGCACCCAAAAGTGATACGATACGTCGTATATCCTCAAATTTTTGTTGTGGGGAGTTTTGAAGAGCAAAGCTTATACCAACAAGCCGAAGACCTTAGAAGATCTAAAAGATAACATTCGAGCTGAAATAGCAGCTATCACGCCCAAGATGCTTGTGAATCTGATGAAAAAGGCGAAAAAAACAGCCGGCTTTTGTATTCGAAATAAAGGGGGTCATTGGATAGATGTTGTTTTTGGGAAATAGCTCAAACAAATTGTAAAAAGGTCATCTTGATAATAAAAAAAAAATTTTTTTAATGTATTGAAAACTCTCAAAGTTATTCGACTTTTCTATTGACCCGTTTCCGTTGGCGCACCCTGTATATATACTCTTGCTCAGGATCACAAGCCGAGTCGATTGAGCCATGTCTGTTTGTCTGTCTGTGTAAACGCACAGATCTCAGCTATTATAAAAGCTAGAGTTAGCAAATTTGGCAGAAAGACTTCTAAGCTGATCAAGTTTATTTCAAATGTCAGGTTCCACGCCCACCGCCTTTTTAGGTTAATTAGTAAGCGCTGTATAAAAGCTACAACTTTCTGACTTACATATACTAAGCTGAATGAAGTATCTACATATTCTCCAAATTGCAATCCGATCGGACAATAATCACAGAAGTTATTTAAGAACGTATGAGCATAAAACCAAATGCTTCTGTCAGCTAACAAGAACGGCGGCGAGCGCCATCTGTCGGGAATATTTGTCAAGCGTGTCCATATGTATATGTGTATGAATTTAACAAATTAAACTACACGGGAACATAGGCCAAAGGGTATCCCACTGTTCGCTGGATCGAAAAACCAGCGGCAACAACTTTAACCGCTGTTTGAGGCCTCTATTAGTAAACAAATATAATATATAACATATATAAGGTATGTATGTTATATATGTATGTATGTTCAGGTATTCAATATATATTATTTACGCTTTACATATCGTTACAGAACACTCTCGCCTAGCAACGCCAAAACGGAGAATCAGGATGATGGCTATGAAACAAGTGCCGGTGATGTATTGACACCCAATTCGCATAGTTCATCGACACATTCGATAACGCTGCAACATCAATTGCATCAAGGTCATGGGCCACAACAAAACAAGCACGATGAACAGTTACTATCACAGAGCTCGAGTCAAAGTCAAACGGTTGCGCCCAGTAATAACAACAACCAAGGGATCCTGCCTGCTCATCTGTCTATAAAGCATAGTATACAGCCAAATGAAGTTGTTTTGCCCAGTGCTCCATGCAGTTTTATGAGTGAAGAGATGCGTGTGCTTTCACCAGATGTTCCAGTAATTGCCAATGCCTCCAGCTATACATCATTGCCAGCAACAGTTACAGAATCAATAACTGGAACAGGATCTACATCTGGATCAACGTCTGTTACACCATCAGCCCCTATAGCTGACATTGCAAAACATAGCGATATATATCAGGATCAAACAATGTTACAAAACCCGCAGCAGTTGATTAACAGCGAAGCCTTTGTCGGATCTCTTGATTCGGGCAGTAAGCAATCGCTTGATGGTGACAACTCCAACTGCGCAGAAGTAGCAACCACAAGCATTAAGTCTAGTACAGTAGCTGTAGATGGAGCCGTCATTTCACCTCGTTCATTGCCCAAGCGAAGGGGTCGCAAAAAGAAGTCACTCCGCAGTGACAACATGGAAACGACAGTCTCTGCCAATGGGTAAAGAGTTCTTATAACAAAAAGTATATCGTTGATATATACTCTTCTATATGTTTTACGTTTAGTGGTGCTTGCAAGAGTGCATTAACTAGCGAGATGTTGGCAATGAAACCGAAAGAAAGAAAGAAGCACGATCGATTTAATGGTATGTCCGAGACCGAAGTTATACAGAGAACCATACCCGACCATTTGTGCGACAACTTAGATATCGTTATAGTGAGTTGTAAATTTCCTATATGTATGCTAGGTGTTGGGTCCTATTGATATATTTGAAAGAGCTTTCTAATACCTTCTCTACATTGCTTGCAGGTAGGCATCAATCCGGGTCTATTTGCTGCCTACAAAGGTCATCATTATGCCGGTCCAGGTAATCACTTTTGGAAATGCCTCTATTTGTCTGGGCTGACGGAAGAACAGTTGAACGCTGACGATGATCATACGCTGTTGAAACACGGCATTGGATTTACCAATATGGTTGCACGCGCCACAAAGGGTTCCGCCGATCTGACACGCAAGGAAATCAAAGAGGGTAGTCGCATTCTGCAAGAGAAACTCAAACGCTATCGACCCAAAGTTGCTGTCTTCAATGGCAAATTGATTTTCGAAGTGTTTTCGGGCAAGAAAGAATTTCACTTTGGTCGTCAACCAGATCGTGTCGAAGGTACAGACACTGTAAGTATCTATATCTTCTCTATATATCTATATATATTTAATATATATGTTTGTCTTTACTTATAGTATCTTTGGGTTATGCCCTCGTCATCGGCTCGCTGTGCACAGCTGCCTAGGGCAGCTGATAAGGTGCCATTTTATGCAGCGCTTAAAAAGTTTCGAGATTTTCTTAATGGCCTAATACCGCACATGGAGGAATCGGAATGTGTCTTTACCGAGCAGCGCATTCGACAATGTTGTGTATCGCAGGATCTCAATAAGGCTGTTACTGTTACTTTTGTCAAGTCCAGCGATGATCCAGCCATTGCTAGTAATCTTAATATAGATGCTCAGCAATCTAGTCATATGTTTAGTGACAGAAACAATATCAAAGGAAGCACCGAAACTACGAAGCAAGTCATCGATAAATTATATCCGCATCTCAACACAAATATCTCCAATGAACGTGATGAATTTGTTTACAGTGCTGCTAATAGAATACCCACAACAGCGCCAATGATAGCCGCCGCAAGGCCGGACACAATGAGTGATACAGATTATATGTCTGTCTTTGAAAGCCATCAGCAACAACAGCCAACGCCAGAGAAGAAGAAACGTGGACGACCGAAGAAGTTGAAGGGGCAAGAGATAATCGATCCAGCAACGGGAAAAAAGATCACAATTAGCAGCACATCAATACCTCATCATAATTTCAATAATATTTTAAATCATTCCATGATAACAGCTAGTGATAATAGCGTGCCGATAGTTCATCGTTCCGCAGGCAATTCAAATGCAGAAAATACCACCAAAAAGAAGCGGGGCAGGCCAAAGAAGGTCAAACCTATGCTTGAAAATATGCTAACAACGAGTGTAAAGCAAGCTAATATGAAGCCCTCAACGAATCTCATTGGCACACAGCAGACAACTTTAATCACATCGAGCATGCATCCCTCGCTCTCAATGGAGCATATATCGTCGCCTCAGAGCAACCATCAGGCACCCAGTTTGTACAATACGCCGCCACCATCACACATGTTGTATACAGCCTCAGCATCGCCGATGGCATCACCGGCACTTAACTGCAGCTACTCGCATGGCACGCCGCCAGTGCAGGTGCAGGTGGAACATAATATACAAATGAATGCAGAGCATCCAGTAACTGCCACTGGCACGGTGGGCTTAAGAGATCAGCCGCATTTGGGCGAAACACCGCCGCCAAGTTCACCAAACATGTGTGCTGTCGTTGACTTTGATCCGCCTAATGAACGCACAAATGATGAACTAGAAACTACTGAAGCAGCGCATGCTCATGCACATGAACATCACTATCAACAGTGGCTATCAACCAAGGCACCGCAGGCATCACAAGCCTCGCCTGTTACTGTTTCTACCTATCCGCAATCAGATCAGCAGCAGGCAACATTGCAATACCCCTCGTCGTCACAGGAACAGCATTGGCAGAGCTATGAAGAGCACAGCGTACACAACAGTTCATATATGTTGGCTTCCCCACAGCAACAGCAGCAACATCCTCATATTAATCTTAATAATACCCAGCAAGTGCAATCCCAAGTTGTTACTGACGTATCGCACAAGAGTCTGTCTGGGCTAGAGTCTTTGGTTGATCAAATACCTTCGATAAGTGAACAAGAATCGAATGTGTTGTCTTCGGCGACAGCAGCAGCTGCTGCAGCAGCAGTTGAGAATCGATTGATTGGACTACAACAACAGCAACAGCAGGAACTACAAAAACAACGGTGTCAACAGCAGGTGACTGAGCCACAGTCGCAGTCCACAACAGGCAGAAACAATATACCAAGTAGTAATTTCTCAGTTAGTAATTTGGTCACGAGCTCCACAATGCATTTGTTGCACAACAACAACAACAGTAGCTCTGGCCGGCCAGAGAGTGAAGAGAATAACAAGAAGAATAATAATAATATCATTAAGTATCTCAGCAATAGTCCACATACGCATACACATTCATCAAATCATTTAATAAGCGCTGCTCTTGTGGCAGCAACAGTTGGGAATGCTGCACAGCCGGCAGGACAGCAGCATCATCATAGCATAGCAGCGCAGCGTACGCATCCACATACACATACGCATCCCCATGCGCATGCACATACACAAATGTATATGGATCATACGCATCACATAACATCGCACATGGCACACATACCACCGCCGCCTGTTAATACAATGTACGCAGCACCACCGTATGCAGCCCAGCATGGAAGATCGGCTGCGGAATATGGACATGCTGATCACTATACTGTGCAGGGTGCGACACCTACACTACCTGTGCCAAGTCCCAATTATCCCTATACACATTACGGACATCATACACCGCCACAGAGCAATTATCCTAGCTTCGCACATGCGCATCCTCATCATCATCATCACGGACATGCGAACCATCATTTGAGCGTCTTCGAGCGACTGAAGCCCTCAGACATAAGCGGCTATAGTGGATTCTGATGTCAGTAACCGCTTAAGAAAATCAGCAATTAGTGCATGAATTAATTAATTTTAGCCCTCTCGAAATAAATACATACAATATACGGTATGTTAAGAAACACTTTACACATGTACATAACATTAACATGTACATACAGTGTATGTGTAAAGAGTAACTCTTTACTCAAATGGACATGTTAGATACTTGAGAGACTGTGTATGTAATTGCAATCCCATCGCACCCAGCAATAACCAGCAATCTCCGGCCATGCCGTTTATTCTTAATATATTTGTAGTTTAAGATTATATTTTATGAGTAAATGAGATAACCAAAGACTCCGCCTAATCAATTTTATTATTTCTATGCCTTTAAAACAGTGTTGCCATCTATGAAGAAGAATTTTAGTGAATTCTCACAATTTCAACAAAATCTTGTGCCGATATATATTGTTCTCCTTGCCGTCTTCGTTCAGTTCAACAAACTTATCAAACTTATTCTTTATTTGATTCAAGTTTAATTACAATGAGTTGGCAACAGTGAAAAATAAAACATTGAAAATAATTACAATAATATTTGTATATTAAATATTTCATGTATATTACTAGAACATTAATATTAATCACCGTATAATAATTATATTCAACGAGAAGAGACATATATAAGTACATTAAATACATTATACTATAAATAGACTTCCTTATAAATGTTACATATATTGCGCGTACTAACTATTTTCTACTATATGCATTAAATTATATAGATTAGAAAGTTATTATGATTGCTGGTGGTCAATTTAAGTTTAGTTTTCGTGTTTAACACAAGCGTATAAAACAAAATGTTTTATCTTTTATTACTTTGTATGTTTATATTAATAAGGCATCGAGGGAATATAGATAAATATGTTGCAACCCTTAAAACAAAATACTAATGAGTGAAAAACATGTGAACACATTTGAAGATACCTTGATTTCAGATTACATTCGGCTGTTATAGTATAGTCTGCACTCAATTTAGAAAAAAACAAACCCTGTTACACACGTATTTCATTGAGCACGAATTTATAACAACTTATGCCTATTGCATGCATGGCTGATCAAAATTATATATATGTACATATATATTTTATTCGGAGTCTACCCAACCTCATTTCTGTCCCTTTGGATTCAAACTTAAACGATGAACTATAAACTCATTAGTTTTGATTATTTTTTTCCTTTTTTACCATCGTTTTGTGGTATATACATACATATATATTCTTCACCTGTAAAATTAAGTTTTCGACATGCGATATATCGATTATATTATATATCAATATATAGTCAAACTTGAAATATTTATTATAGGGATGGAAGACAGCACAGTAAAATACCAATACCTACAATACATACTTATACATAAAATACCAATACATACATATATATTATGTAATGTTAATAGACTTGATCCTGATATTAATATAAACGAAAAAAGTATGAGGCTTATCCCCGATGTGATAAATTCATTACCGAAGGCATCAACTTACCAAAATAATTGATATGCGTATTGTATAATCGCAATCACAGGAAATTAGAAATCATTTTCATGATAATATTTATTGTCTAAACATCGTATATTCTTTCGGTTTTATGGGGCAGAGGGCGGAGTAACCAAATTGAAAACAAATTCAGATTTACGTAAAATTAAATTTGGTAACCTTAACGGTGATCACAAATACCATATACATATATGTATATGTATACTTTGCGAGGTAAAATATTGGCACAAAGTTATAATACCGTTCTAAACTAGAGCGAAGCTAGTATAAAAATTGAGGACTCTAGCAAAGGGGGGTTTTCTTGATTTCGTTCATAAGATAGACAGTCATGCTTATTACATTTTTCTTAATTATTCAACATATAAATAAAGAATAAGTTATTATAGAGTTTTGGCGACCTTTATTTATTATACTCATTATATCTGGCTCGAGGTCAAGGTTCAAATAAAAACAACAATTTGTTGTAATTTTTTATTTTTCTGATATATTTCGGTTACACTTCGGTAAACCGTGTATAAATGAGTATAATAAAGAATAAGTATAGAATACACTTTATAATTTTTGGGGTAGCTTTTTTTTCACCTAAATCGAATACATAAACATTAAAATAATAGTAAACTCTTCATTTAAAAAAAAGTAACGGGATTTTCATATTTAAGATCCGTTTTATACACAGTTTGCTAGCCAGTGTGGCCAGGTTACAAAAATAAAATTTTTCCCATTTTTAGCACTCCGAGATGCCTGACTATGGTCTCACTTTATTTGTTTAGTCCCGATTTCCCATACAAATTTTCAGCTAAAATGACCAGTATGACCAGGTTTCCAACAGAAAAGTCAGCATTATTTTGCTGCATGACTATGGTCTTACTGTGTTTATTTACAGTTTGTATTTGAAACGATTAGTTGGCTTACAGTTATCTTATCGAGATTAATAAGAATCAATCGTCAGACGTCGGCGCCCGGAAACTGTACTCGTGCCTATTTTTATTTATTTTTTTTTTTATTCCTTATTATTCCGCTTGGGAACTTAGGGCCTCTACTAAAGCCTTTGATCGAACTCTATTTTGCGCCGTCTTTTTAGCTCTGTCCCATGTTGTGCTCGACTGGGTCAGTTCTTGGAGGATGGTTCTTCTCCAGGTCGCCTTTGGTCTTCCGATTCGTCTGCTGCCTTGGGGATTCCAGTCCAGTGCCATCCTGACAATACTGCTAGGGTTCCTTCTGAGACCATGACCTATCCACGTCCATTTTTTTTCCTTATTTGGAGGTGTATAGGGGGCTCACCTGTGACCCGAGCCAGCTCTGCATTGGATATCTGTTTGGCCAGAATATCCCGCATATAATCCTCAAGCATTTGTTGCTGAAGACTTGCAGTCTCTGTGTCATCTTCTTGGTGGTGAGCCATGTCTCACTACCATATAGCAGTATGGACTTTACGCACGCATTGTAGATTCTGAGTTTTGTTCGCCTGCTTATTTCTTTATTCTTCCAGCTGCGATAGAGTCTCCCAAATGCGGATCGGGCTTTGGCAAGTCGGTTTGTGACGTCATCTTCCACTCCGCCATTTTTGGATATGATGGTGCCAAAGTATGGGAAATTTGTGACGAATTCTATTGCGTTCCCATATTTGATGATGTTTCCTTGGCTGGAGTGGTTGAAGCGCATTGCCTTGGTCTTGGCTTCGTTTATCTCAAGACCGATCTTGCTTGCTAGCCTGGCGAGGTCATCTGTATTGCTCTGGATGTCGTAGAGCCTGTGAGAGGTCAGACAAATGTCGTCTGCATAATCCAAGTCCTCAAGGTGTCTGGAGAGGCTCCACGTGATTCCACGCTTGGGGTTGCACACTTCTTTCATAAGCTCGTCAACCACGATGTTAAAGAGTAGCGGCGACAATGAGCAACCTTGCCGAATTCCAGTATTCGTCTGGAAAGGTGCACTTGTTTTTCCGTTCTGCAGGTACCGCCAAGTTTGCATCATCGTACATCGACTTGATGATACTAATGATGTTGGTGGGTACTCCTTTCCTTGCCTTGTATAGCGGGGCTCTCCATTCCACAGCTTGTTCGGTGATTATGCGTAGTGTATTTGCCTGGTCTACGCAATTCCTATGTGGTCTGAATCCTGCCTGTTCATCTCTGATCGTTGGCTCGATTTTTTCTTGAAAGCGCTCGTTCAGTAGAGTGGCCAACACTTTGTAGCTAGTGTTGAGAAGTGATTCCTCTCCAATTATTGCAGTCACTAAGGTCCCCTTTCTTGGCAAGCTTTAACATACAATGATTCCGCCCTTCCAAGAATCCGGTACCGTCTCACTTTCCCATATGCGGGAGATGTGCGGATGCAATGTTTCAGCCATCAGCTGGGTGTCAACTTGTAGAAGTTCAGCTGGTATGTTGTCTTCCCCAGCTGCCCTATCGTGCTTTAGCTTCTTAATTGCGTCTCCGATTTCTCGCACAGATGGCGGCGATGACAATATCCTGACGCTTCCACTTGATGGGACAGTGTTTCGGAAGTCTGTGGCCATAGTTGTTGTCGAGGTGTGGCTGATTTCCATGAAGTGTTGTCGCCATCTCCGGATTTGTGCGTCATCAGTGGTTATGAGGTTGCCTGCTAGATCTCTGATAAGTTGGGACTGTTTGTTCTGTCTTCCGGTGATCCGTGTAATCAACTGGTATAGCGAGCGCATGTTGTTTTGTCCTGCCGCTCGTTCCGCGTTGTCCGTTATTTTTATACTCTTCAACCATTGAAAATGGTCAAAAAAGGGTATACTAACTTTGTGCAAATGTATGTAACAGGCAGAAGGAGGCGTGGCAGACCCCACAAAGTATATATATTCTTGCTCAGGATCACTAGCCGAGTCGATTGAGCCATGTCTGTCTGTCTGGATGTCCGGATGTCCAGATGAACACGCAGATCTCAGCTATTATAAAAGCTAGAATTACCAAATTTGGCAGGAAGACTCCTGTGTACTATAAGCAGATCAAGTTTATTTCAAATGTTAGGTTCCACGCCCACCGCCCCCACAAATCAATAATTTAATTTTTGAACTCAATTTGTAAGCGCTGTATAAAAGATACAACTTTCTGATTTTAACATATACTAAGCTGAATGAAATATCTACGTAGTCTCCAAATTACAATCCGATCGGACAATAAACACAGAAGGTTTTTAAGAAAGTATGAGCATAAAACCAAGTGCTTCTGTCAGCTAACAAGGGAGGCGGGCGAGCGCGAGCGCCATCTGTGGGGATTAATTTCAAAGCATGTGCGTATGTATGTATATGTGTATGAATTTAAAAACTAAACTACACGGGAACATAGGTCGAAGGGTATCCCACTGTCGCGTTTTGCGCGACTGTTGCTCTCGTTTAATTTAAAGTTAATGTTAAGTACTTTAATTTTAAGTTATTTTCAAAGAAATATCACGAATTAATGAATAACAATACAGAACAAAAATCCGTATAAAATTTCGTGTTGAGTCGTTTTGGGAAAATTTTTCCTTCATGTTGGGTTGTGCCGAAAAATTACATGCCCATCTCTAGTCTCAAGTAAATTTTATAATATCAAGAAAAAAGTTGTGACAATTATAATTTATGTTGTATGAATTTACCAATATTGACAAAATTTGTGAATTAAAATAAAAAAACACGAATATATAAATCCTATATAAAATTATCCACAACAGAACAAGCCACATTTTTTCAAAAGTTATAAAATTTTCGCCGCAAGTTAAACATTTTTGCACACTGTGCCTCAGTCTCTTGGCTCTCGACGCCGAAACACAAAATTGACTTCAGACTGTCAGCGCGCTGGCCGAAGCATTTGCCTGTTGTCAAACTTCACAAGCACCGCATGCATTTATATGCGCGCATGTGCATACATGGCACACACACATTGAAATGATGGCTAGAGCAAAGAAATATGCACATGCGCATCAATTCGCTGTCATTGTGCGACTTGATGCCGCTGTTTGCTGTTTCTGGATTGCTCACCAAAGAGAGCCCAACGCTCACTCATGAAACATTTCGGGACGCGGGGTCATAATAAACCGAAGACCACTGGGCAACTATTTTTCGCTGTTTGAGTACTCTATATGTTCGATGCTTAGTTATTTTAGTTTATCTGGAAAAATACTCATATGTATAGAATACAAATAATATCTAGAATACAAAATACGTATAGAGAGTATATAATATATAATTAATATCGAATAGAAATGATTGCAATATTTTTTTTTATATACAATTTGTTTTTCTGTGTACGAAGTTATTAAAATCTTGATAATGCTAACTTAACTATTATAAAAAGAAATCAAAACAATGCAAATATGCAAAAATTGATTATAAATTCTATTAATCGAATAGAAATGGAATTAATTGTTATGCCAACTTTTATTTACTTCTTTTTGTTGCGTTTTTTCTTCTTATCCAAACCATGAAGCTTTCTCTTTGCCTCACAAACACCACAGAACCAATCCTCATTATCATTGGGGGCAATTGTAATACCGACACAGACCCTAAAATAAAAATTGTTTTTGTTAAATTTTCTGTTAAGGTAGTATAATATATATATATATATATATAGTATAGTATATATACCAGTATATTATTTGATTTCTTACCAATGATACCCGGCATCGCAGCCATCGCATCCAATCATGGCGGATCCATCATCCACTTTACCGCATTCAGGGCAAATCCAAATGCGATACCCCTGCGCGTCTACATACGATGAGGGCCGACTCAATTCCTCACTTTGTGTAGGCATTACTTGCGTTTCTTTGGTCTGGATTTGGGGCACAGATAGATGAATATTTTGAAAGGGCATTGACGCTTGCAGCAATTGTTGTGGCAGTAAAACAGAACTTGCTGACAGCGTGGAAGAAGCAGCGACAGGAGAAGCAGTCTCAGTAACTCCGCTGGTAGGTGGTATCCAGGGAGATGATGATGATGCGCCATGATTAGAAATCGCCGTTGGCATTGGCATTGGTCCCGACTGTGCTGTGATACTAGCTGTTGAAACATAACTTAAAGGGGGGCTTGGATTTACGGTATTAATTGGCTGCGTTTCACCTAAAATACAGTACAATATTAATAATTACATAAATCATTGTATTTCAAGCAACAATTACTTGGTTTTGCCTTAGGTGGTCCAGTGACAAGAGGGGAGAATCAAGCCAACTCTGGCGAATGATCTCTTTTAAGCTGACTCGGTGGTGGTGTCAACTCTATTGAGTTTGTTATTCCTGAATTTCGATCTGCTCCTACTTCACCAAGCTCCTTTGGTACATACGCTAATTTCTCACCAAGCTTAAGTGTTAGTTTAGGCACCTGATTAGTTGAAAGATCTAGTCTGGATGGCGCTAAATAATCTGTGAATGTTGTTGTTGTTTCATGTATTGTTGGGACCCTTTCTCCTCCTCCTCCTCCAACTGGTATTACATCCAGAAACAAACATGAGCTATCCGCGTCAGGCTTATTGTACTCAGTACTCCCACTCTGGTTCTCCAACTCGTCCGCCTGTCAAAAGATTTGAACAAAAAAAAACACAATAAACATATAAATATCAAAGTTAGAAAATATCCAAAACATCTACATTTTCATGTTTATTATATGGCTGATTATTTTAATCAGCTTTTTCTAATAATTCACCTATTATTTCATGGTAAAAAAGGGTAACTATAAGTAGTACACACTCACATATTATTCTTAGGTATTATCACTAAGCATCGAACATATAGAGTACTCAAACAGCGGAATCTACTCATTTGATGATATGCGGAGATAGGGACCCCAGAACACGAAGTGTTTCACAAGTGAGCGATCGGCTCTTTTCGTTAGAAACCGCGAAAAGCGCACAGCGGCATCAACTCAGTCGTACAACGACAGTGGAACGATGAGCACGAGTGTATTTCTTTGCGCTGTGCTATCGTTTCAATGTGTGCGTATATGCATACACAAGCTCCCATATGAATGTATCCGTTGCTTGGAAAGTTTGGCGTCGAGAGCCAAGAGGCTGCGACATAGTGAGCAAAAATGGATATTTGTCTCAGTCTCTTGGCTCTCGACGCCGAAACAGAAATTTGGCCGAAGCATTTGCCTGTTGTCAAACTTCCCAAGCAACGCATACATTCATATGCAAGCTTGTGCATGCATATACGCACACATTGAAACGATCGCACAGCGCAAAGAAATACACTCGTGCTCATCGTTCCGCTGTCGTTGTGCGACTGAGTTGATGCCGTTGTGCGCTTCTCGCGGCATAGCATCAAATGAGTAGACTCCGCTGTTTGAGTAGTCTATATGTTCGATACTTAATGGTATTATACAGATAGTCAAGTAACTCTTTAATCAAATGGACATGTTAATGTAATATTCATATGTGCACTAAGCAATGAACGCTGGTTTTACGATCCAGCTGGCCCAGAGACCGAAGCATTGAGAGTAAAGACTTCGACTGAACGCTCGGCTGGGGCGGTTGCACGTTCGGCTGGGGCGGCTGCCTATTCGGCTCTCAGTACAAATAGCGCATAGCATCTAAACTGCTTCAGTCGCACAACGACAGCGGAACGTATGCACGGGCCGCGTATGATTGTATACGTTGCTTGTGAAGTTTGACAACAGGCAAATGCTTCGGCCGCGCTGGCAGCCTGCATTAAATTTTGTGTTTCGGCGTCGAGAGCCAAGAGACTTAAGCACAGTGGACAAAAATGGTTATCTTGGGGCAAAAATTTTATAACATTCGAAAACATGTGACTTGTTCTATGAGGATAATTTTTTTTATTTAGTAATTACATACATATTTATGTATTCAGAAATTTGTATTTTAATTCACAAATTTTGTCAATATTAATAAACTCACATACAAAAAAAATTATAATTGTCACAACTTTTTTTATACCCTTCGAACATTGAAAATGGTCAAAAAGGGTATACTAACTTTGTGCAAATGTGCAAACTTAATTTGTTAGCGCTGTATAAAAGATAGAACTTTATGACTTAAACATATACTAAGCTCATTTAAATATATACGTATCCTCCAAATTGCAATCCGATCGGCCAATAAACACAGAAAATATTTAAGAAAGTATGTGCATAAAAGCTAACAAGGGAGGCGGGCGAGCGCAAAGCGCGAGCGTCTTATGTCGGAAATAATTTTAAACCATGTGTATGAATTTAACAAATAAAACTACACCGGAATATAGGTCGAAGGGTATCCCACTGCCGCGTGAAGCACGACTGTTGCTTTTCATACTGGTTGCTTTACAAAATATAATATAATTATGAATATTCAATCTTCTCAAAAATTAAACATAAATACACATTTTCTGATGCTAAAATTATTGCCGCCAAACAACCATTTTTGCTCACTGTAATTCGGTCTCTTAGCTCTCGATGACAAAGACAAAAACAAACACACAGTTGATTTCACGCTGGCCAGGCCAGCTAAAAGAGCGCAGGGTGTGCGGTGCAGGAGGGCTCGCAACGGTCAGGGGCTCACGGTTACCATACATACAAATGTTATTAATGGGGATATATTTTTACAATTTAATTTCATTGGTAAACACATATATATTTATTAATTAACGTAATTCAAGTAGGAGTCCCTGATGACTATTGCACAGAGGCCCGTAAAACCCTCACTACGGCTCTGTGTCTCAGTCTCTAGGCTCTCGACGCCGAAACACAAAATTAATTTCCGGCTGCCAGCGCGCTGGCCGAAGCATTTTCCTGTTGTCAAACGCATACATTCATACGCGAGCTTGTGCACAAAAAGTACGCGCATGCTTATCGTTCGGCTGTCAAGTGAAGCAGTTTTGATGCTATGCGCTGTTTGTACTGAGAGCCGAACACGCAACCGCCCCAGCCAGCCGCCCCAGCCAAGCATTCAGTTGAAGTCTTTACTCTCAATGCTTCGGTCTCTGGGGCAGCTAGATGTGTAATTAGCTGGTAACCTTGTTAGTTAAAGATCAAACAAATGGATGTGGCAACACTAAATGTAATCGATAGTGACAATCGAAATAAAAGGCAGACTGCACTAAAATACATATGTATGTATATACCTTATTTTGTGCAGTTTGAAATTTTAATGAACACTTAGAATATTAAATATTATGTATATATAAAACCTAATCAGATGGTACATACTTTGCAATGAAAGTTCTTGACATACAGCGGAAAATTGAAGAGAGACTACCTACGGCATGCCGTAAGTTGTATACCCTTGCAGATTTTTAACTGAATCGATTTATTTTCAACAATTCAAGGAAAAAAATCGGTTCAAAATAATTAAAATTGTAAATTTGAAATATAAGAAAAAAACGGTTTTTTGGCTTGAAATTAAAGAAAAACCAGTTGTGGTATATACATATACATATTAAAACATAACAACAATTACATTGTAGCACTTTGCCCAAGTGTATGTATGTATGTGTAATACGAGCATCCACTTGAAGGCTAACATGCATAATTGCATAGTCAGCATTCCCACGCTGGCTATGCGCTGACCGCTTACTATGTATGTACATAGCACTCTTCCTTTCCCAACGTCGTCGCTTGGCGACAATACATATATGTATACATAAGATATGCATATAAGCGCGGAAGCGCTGCAAGCTATGCTGGCAGCGCTGCTCCTCGACTTAGGCTAAAAGAAAATAACTTTAACACAACAAACCATTTAAACTGGAACTTTGAACTTTTTTTAAACAAAAAAGAAAAGAGTAAATGTTTGTGATCTCAAACGTATCAGCGATGAAATTGAGAAGCTAAAAAACAAAAACGAAACGAAAAATTGCAAAACTCTAAAGAAAAGTAAAAAAATGGAAACAACATCAAAAAAAAAATACAAACGCTACAGTCAGGAGCTGACTGTATAAGGCCATGGATTACACAACCCCTAAAATTCAGACGTGATTGGCTGGTTTTGACATTGGATTCGGATTCGGAAGGTCCAAAAACATATAGAAACATATATTGCATGACCCGCTCATGACCCCCCATTATTTTTTGGGCCTTCAAAAATTTTTCGAGTTTTTTGAAGTTAAGTCGAAACTCAGACGTGCTATGTAAATTTGAACTTCGAATTCGGACTTAGAAGGACAAAATACATGTTAAAAAATATATCGCATGCCCAGATCACGATTCTATAATATATCTTTTGGGGGATATCCAAAGGTTTTTCAGTTTTTTGAGGTTAGGTCGAAATCCAGACGTGATGGAGAATTTCTGACCCCGGATTCGGATTCAGCGACCCAAAATACATATAACTGCATATGCCGCATACCCAGATCATGACAAACTTTTTTTTTGTGGGGTTGTGTTATCATAGTGTATATAGTTTTTATAGTTATTACTCATTTTCAGAGGCGGGAAGGGGCGTGTCCAAATTTCAAAAAAACTTTGAGAAACTGCAATATATACGTATGTTGTCACAAAATTTGATGACTCTAGCTCTTATAGTTTCCGAGATCCAGGTGTTCATACAGACAGACAGACAGACAGACAGACAGACAGACGGACAGACAGACATGGCTCAATCCACTCGGCTACTGATACTGATTCATAATATATATAGTTTATAGGGTCGGAGATGCCTCCTTCTGCCTGTTACGCACATTTCCGTTCCGACAAACACAATAGACCATGAATTTTTTTAAAATCCATGGCCTAAAAGGACCACAGGCCTACAACAACAACGACACAAATGCACAAACAAAAATGCAAAAATTCGCCGAACAAAAAAGAAGATGAAGAGAGAGTATTCTGCGGTTAACTGTAATCGTCAGGTCAATCGACTAATCAACGACAGTTGACATATATTCTAAAAATATCACAAATGGATTAAACAGAGGCTTAAGCCAACTAATGAAATATTTGGAAACACAACTTAGTCAAGCACCACGCAATCGCTGCCGAAAAAAAACCCGACTTGACGTCTGCCCGAATGACTGCAAATCAACAAGTTTAAAGACCAGTGCGAAGACCAGCGCCGGCCCCGCCTGAGCCAATAGGCCCCGGATATCAGCAGCAGTAAACGGTGGATCAACGGTGGATCAATGATCATCAACAGCGACAACAACAACTGACAAGAAAGAACCGACAGCGCTTCAAAAAGCGCAATTTTTTTTAATTTGTATGCAAAATTTTTTTGATTGCACTGCGATGCATATTTTTGTTAATAATTATAAAAAACCAATTGTAACATTGAGCGGAACCTTTTCTGCCCGATGAGAAGTTCGGCCTGCAAAGCCAAACGAAATCTGTAAATTCACACGGGTGAATTAATTTAAAATTTCTTGAATACATTCTAGCTTAAGATCATATTATATATATGCTTTGTGTATGTTGTTAACGATAATTGAATGCACTAAACAACAACAAAAACAGCATCAGCAACAACAATTTAATTAAATAAACATTTGAAAACTGTAATAAAATAGAAATAAAGAAAAAACAAAAGAGCCAAATAAATAAATATAGAAAATATTTCGAAATGGATCCAATTTTTAACACAATAGGAGAATGTTTAGATTCGTTAGACGACAGCGATTGGTATGAAATTGAAAACTTCTTGAATGCTCAAAGAGAACATTCAACTATATCTACCAATGACAGCTGTGATGAGGATTCTAACGAAAGTCCCCATTAAAGGTAGAAAATTTTTATATAATGGATAATTAAAAAGATAGAAAAGCAAGACCCGAACTTCGTGAGCAGAGTATCATTCCTGATATCGCGAGAACCAATGCCTCTTTTCGATTTATTGTTCGTGCATTACATGACAATCTTTTAGTTAAAAAGGTAACCCTTCCATGTCTGTTCAAGGAAGGACCTGGCAATAGTTCTTGCGATGATCGAAGGGGTTAGTTCAATAAATTGAAATCGATAGTCAACCAAATTGGTTAGTCTCTAAATATTAGGACAATTAAAATAATAAGCAAAATAGATACAGTTATGTATGTAGTAACAATTAAGGCAAATGGAATGGAAAAATCTTATTTCCGATATTCCAATATTACGGAGTGAATTCGATAAATCTTTCAAGTGCTTAAATATGGTAAAGCAGCACTGATTTCGAATAAAACCGTAATAAAGCACGCCAAGATTTTAGTAGATAATTATAACAAAGTAACAAAACTAGTAACCGAATGTAACTACAAATTAGATTCATTACAGAACTTGCAAGTTTCTGACGTTGTCAAACGTCTGCGAGAAAACCTACTGTACGTATCGGATAGGCATAAGTTATTTATCTAATGTATGCCGTCGATGAGTATCCCGGCTACATTTGATGAATCAATATTGATTGCCGATAACCTTTCGGAAAATACTGATTCTTTAGATATAATGGAAACAGGGAAGCCAAGTACTATGGCAGAATCGGCCGCAGCCTCAAGGGAATATGTGCGACAAATTTCGTCTACAAACCTGAGTTTGACGGCAAGAGATTATATCTAAATAGATTCCTCACGGCGTTTAACAGATCTCACAAAAGGAGATCAGGGAATGCTGGCAGTCGAGGTAATCAAGACAAAGACAATCGGTCCTTTATCATACAAAGTTGAAAATGAAAAGACCATTATCGGTATAATAAGTGTATTGAAGACATCAGTAAAAGGCGAATCGCCTGATGTCATTTAAGCCAAGTTGCTAAATACACAACAGCGCGGCAAAACTGCAGCGCAGTATACTACTGAAATCGAAAACCTACGTAGGTCGCTTGAGGCAGCCTACATAGATGACGGTCTAGATTCAAACAATGCAGATAAATTCGCCACAAAAGAAGCGATCTCTGCAATGACAAAGAATAGTGAGCACGAAAAGCTCAAGACCATTTTAGAAGCAGGAAATTTCAACACGATGAATGGCGTGATTGTTAAATACATACACTACTGTAAGGAAATGACCGGCAATTCGAATAGTGAGTGTGTTATTCTATAACAATAGAGGACACTTTCGAGGTAATAATAACCGAGGAAATTACCAAAACAGAGGTAATGGCCGAGGTAATTATAACAACTATAATAACAATTATAGAGGCCGAGGTGGTTACCGCGGAGGAAATACAGGACGCGGCGGTAACCAAAATAATAACAGAGGTGGAGGCTACAATTGGAATAACTAAAGCCAAAACCAAACTTCTAAGGGAAACAAGAATAATGTCCGAAATATACAGTCGGAAAACTAGACAGCCCGCTTAAGCAACAGCCAGCAATAAAAATATATAAAATCAATCTCAATTTAATCATTTTCATTCAATTAAAAAATATGAGTACCAATTCAATGGTAACTCTTTTGATAGATACAGGTGCAAAAATTTCACTGCTTAAATGCAGAAATAATAACTTAAATAATTTAAATTCACGAAAGACAACTAGTATATCAGGCATAGGGCAAGGGACAATACAGTCCCTAGGTACTATTGAATTAGATGTGTGCGCTGCAAATGCAGCAATACCATATGAATTTCATGTTTATTTATTTTTAGGCCATGGATTTTAAAAAAATTCATGGACTATTGTGTTTGTCGGAACGGAAATGTGCGTAACAGGCAGAAGGAGGCATCTCCGACCCCATAAACTATATATATTCTTGCTCAGGATCACAAGCCGAGTCGATTGAGCCATGTCTGTCTGTCCGTCTGTCTGTCTGTATGAACACCTGGATCTCGGAAACTATAAGAGCTAGAGTCATAAAATTTTGTGACAACATACGTATATATTGCAGTGTCTCAAAGTTTTTTTGAAATTTGGACACGCCCCTTCCCGCCTCAGAAAATCAGTAATAACTATTTAAAAACTATTTAAAAACTACAATATTAGCTCAACAACCAAAGTTGTATATCTTACATAACAAATACCTTGCCACGGACGTTATGTGAAAATTGCATTTAAATCGGACTATAAATAAGTGAGATATGATACGAATTAAACTCACTTTGAACATACATACTTAAGCATACCTAATTTACGCAAGCATACCGAAGTTCAAATCTAGCGCCAGACACACAGCATTTTATTAAACTTTTTATTTGCATTGTATGGTAACAGAATTGGTTCACAATGCAGCTTTGCCGATGGGCCAAGGAGTGAAGCAGTGGCCGAGTGGTTAGAGTGGCGGACGGCTGCGAGAGAGTTCGTGTGTTCAACTCTCCCGGTTGAGGCGGGTGCGAATTTTCATTTATTAATTATTTTTTTGTTTTTAGGCCATGGATTTTAAAAAAATTCATGGTCTATTGTGTTTGTCGGAACGGAAATGTGCGTAACAGGCAGAAGGAGGCATCTCCGACCCCATAAACTATATATATTCTGAATCAGTATCAGTAGCCGAGTCGATTGAGCCATGTCTGTCTGTCCGTCTGTCTGTCTGTATGAACACCTGGATCTCAGAAACTATAAGAGATAGAGTCATCAAATTTTGTGACATCATACGTATATATTGCAGTGTCTCAAAGTTTTTTTAAAATTTGGACACGCCTCTTCCCGCCTCTGTAAATCAGTAATAACTTTTTAAAAACTACAATATTAACTCAACAACCAAAGTTGTATATCTTACATGACAAATACCTTACCACGGGCGTTATGTGAAAATTTCATTAAAATCGGACTATAAATAAGTGAGATATGATACGAATTAAACTCACTTTGAACATATATAATTAAGCAGACCTAATTTACGCAAGCATACCGAAGTTCGAATCTAGCGTCAGACACACAGCATATTATTAAACTTTTTATTTGCATTGTATGGTAACAGAATTGGTTCACAATGCAGCTTTGCCGATGGGCCAAGGAGTGAGGCAATGGCCGAGTGGTTAGAGTGGCGGACGGCTGGGAGAGAGTTCGTGTGTTCAACTCCCGGTTGAGGCGAGTGAGTTACCAACCGTGGCTTGGAGGGTAACAATATTTTAATTAGAGACATATCTTGTCTGCGAAACTGTTTAAAGAAAACACGTCTACTCTCGATGAACATCACAATAGGAATGAGTTTTTATTGGCATATGTATGTATATGCTTCAATATATGTACATATGTATGCTGTTCGCAGATAGCTCTTATATATATATGTATATGTATGTGTGTATGTATGTGTGTATGTGTGTGTGTATGTGTGTGTATGTGTAACGTTGCTGTTTTGCACCGTGTTTCCGCGAAAGAAGCCTTTTCTGTGACGTTGAATGTGGATCCCACTGTTATCAGTGTTGCTGCTGTCCAGAGTGCAATGGGGTACACCCGAAGTGGTAACTGGTGCGAATTTTCATTTTTTAATTATTTCATATTTTATTTTGTTTATTTATTTTATTCTAAAAACCAAAAGAAAAGTAACAGTCAATCAAATTAAATTATTTAATTAAATTTCAATAAAAATAAAAAAGATTTTCATTACATTGTTTTCATATGAAAGACAATCAAATTATAATATGTAGCTATAAATAATATTAATTATTTATAATTAATGTTAAGTATTTTTATATTATTTAACACGCATCAAAGAACGCGAGCTAATGCGTTCTTCAATGCCGTCACTCTTTCCGTATTTTGTCTGTTATGACTTTGCAAGTTCAGTAAGATTCCAATTGGATGTTGCTCTCAATATTTTGCAATTGGAATGCTAGAAAATACCAGAGATAGATCATAAGCCCTTGTAAAGTTATGAATGTGCGAGTGGGACGCCCATACATACATGTCTGCATATCCACATGTACATATGCATTGGCATCCCACTTCAACACACATTATTGCACGATTGTATATATGTACATACATAAATATGTAAAATTAGTTTTGCAGTTGCTGTTGTGTTGAAAGAAAACTAAGTTCTAATTACACACATTGCGTAACTAAAACTTAAAAATCGCCTACCGCCGTCGCCGCTCTTTAATGTTTTATTTTAAAAAAATTATGAAATACAAAAGAATTTCACATGTTGATCGCGGCAGCAATCGAACCTCGAACACGCTCAATATCAGTGGTCTTAGAGTCCGGGACATAGTCCACTCAGCCACTGAACATCTATCGCAGTTGTCGAAAATGGTGAGACATTAGACAAAACGACAAGACGCAATATGCATTCTTAGTTTGTGCCAAAAAAATCAAGAAGAAGCACATGTAATGAAATTTGGTACGCGCTAGAAATGCATACCTATACCTATTGCCTACGGTATATTATGATAATCCATGGCCTTATACAGTCAGCTCCTGACTGTAGCGTTTGTATTTTTATTTATTTATTCATTTAATTAGTTTATAGTCGACTAAGGTCAGTCGACTGTTTAAAAGTAAGAAAAAACAATTAATTAATAATTTTAAATTTAAAGTAAAATCTTAACCGTGGAGAAAAATTTAAAATGAAGAAAATTTAATTGAATTAAATTCAACTAAGCCAGTCGACTTGAAAAATTCGATAATTATATTTAAATTAAAATTACATAAAATTAGGATAAAAAATATAAAAAATTTTAAAATGAAATTAAGATTATATATTTTTTAAATTTAGGATGGGGAATATAAAACAAGAATTAACGATCCAACATTTGCTGCAAAGGATTGGGGAAAACCCAGAAAAACCCAATCAGATCGGTGGCTTAATGTTAGTTATTAGGATGAGGAGTTAATTCATTAAGGATAGACAATTTAACAGAGTGGAGGGAGGACTCTGAGTTGAAAACTCTAGACAGTCTATTGTAGTCAGCACAGAGAACTCGGAAAGGGTCATGCAAGCTGTAATTATTAGGACAAAAGGCTAAAGAAAGTGGCCTAAAATTACGAGTAACTCTAGAAGGAATACAGAAATTGATTAGGTTAAGTAGATTGGGGGAATCTATATCGTACTTTATTAATTTTACGATAAACATAACACCTAACATAATACGACGGTTAGTTAAAGAAGGTAGGTTAATTAGAAGGAATCTACTAGAAATTGGTGGTAAGTCTACACCCGAAACCCAATTAAAACTACGCAAGGCAAAGAGTAGGAACTGCTTTTGAACAGACTCAATTCTATTTTGGTGAATATGGTATTGCGGCGACCACACGCAAGACCCATATTCAAGAATTGGACGAACAAGAGAAGTATAAAGCAACTTTGTCATATAAGGATCCTCGAATTCTTTGGCCCATCTTTTGATGAAACCAAGTAGTCGAAATGCCTTATTGACAATTTGTGTTATGTGACGATCAAATTTCAATTTATGGTCAAAGAGGATACCTAAATCCATTACTTCAGATATTCTTAAGAGTGGGGTTAAGTTAAGATTATAGTCAATGACATGATAGTTACCTCTGTAAAATGACATAACCTTGCACTTCAAACAGTTTAGATGTAGTAGATTATGTCTACACCAAGCAAAAAAAAAATCAAGATCTGTTTGAAGAAGGTTATTAAGAGGATCACTATGTGTCAAACAGAGTTTCACATCATCAGCATACATAAGAATGTTAGAGTGAAGAAGAATAGAAGGAAGATCGTTAATAAAAAGGTTAAATAGCAAAGGCCCAAGGTGGCTGAGGAACACCAGAAGTGGCTATGATCGGCTTAGAAAGACAGTTTTTAAAAGAAACTCGTTGAGACCTATTAGTTAAATAATCGGAAATCCACAAAAGGAGCTTTTGAGGAAAACCAATCAAATTAACCTTTTGGATTAAGAGTCTATGATTTACGGAGTCAAATGCTTTACTGAAGTCAGTATAGACCACATCAGTTTGCATTTTGTTTCGAAATCCTAAGTTAATGTGAGAGGAAAATTCTAAAAGATTAGAATCTGTGGATCTTGCCTTAATAAACCCATGTTGACAGGGTGAAATTATAGATTTACACATAAAAGTTAACTGAGCCGTAAAATTTTTCTCAAAAATTTTAGGAATAGCGGACAATTTGGAAATACACCTATAGTTCTTCACATCATGGTTAGAACCACTTTTGTGAAGAGGAATGGAAAAAGAGTTTTTCCAAATAGGTGGAAAATAACTATTTGCTAGTGACAAGTCAAGCAGCTTATAAATTGGCTTAAGAATTGAATCAGCACAATATCTAAGCACACATACTGGAATTCTGTCAGGGCCAGGACAGAAAACGGGTTTTATCGATTTAAGATCACTAAGTAAAGACGTTTCATCAATATAAGGACAGAAGAAAGTATTAAAATTTTGTATAATATAAGGGTATGGATGTAATGGGAAACTATTATGTTCAGCCTGTTCATCAGTTGCTTCCTTATTTTCATATGATAGTACAGAAGGAAATCTACTTGATTTACGTTTTAAGTTGATAAAGTTGTAAAACTGCTTTGGGTCCTGAGCAAACTGCAACCTTACTAGCTCACGTGAAAACCAAGGAGGCCTGTTGGACTTTACAGGAAAAGTAACAGGAACACATTGATCAAAAAATGAGTTCATAGAGGAATAAAAAAATGAAATGCATGTATTTAGATCAGAACATGAATAAAAAGATGACCAATCACGTTCCAAAATTAAATAATTCAATTTTTCAAAATCGGTCTTACGGAAACAACGTGACTTTAGTTTAGGGGAAACAGTTGCAGTTTGCGTAGAAATAGGCATAGTTAGCACCAGGTCGAAAATGGTGAGACATTAGACAAAACGACAAGACGCAATATGCATTCTTAGTTTGTGCCAAAAAAATCAAGAAGAAGCACATGTAATGAAATTTGGTACGCGCTAGAAATGCATACCTATACCTATTGCCTACGGTATATTATGATAATCCATGGCCTTATACAGTCAGCTCCTGACTGTAGCGTTTGTATTTTTATTTATTTATTCATTTAATTAGTTTATAGTCGACTAAGGTCAGTCGACTGTTTAAAAGTAAGAAAAAAACAATTAATTAATAATTTTAAATTTAAAGTAAAATCTTAACCGTGGAGAAAAATTTAAAATGAAGAAAATTTAATTGAATTAAATTCAACTAAGCCAGTCGACTTGAAAAATTCGATAATTATATTTAAATTAAAATTATATAAAATTAGGATAAAAAATATAATAAATTTTAAAATGAAATTAAGATTATATATTTTTTAAATTTAGGATGGGGAATATAAAACAAGAATTAACGATCCAACATTTGCTGCAAAGGATTGGGGAAAACCCAGAAAAACCCAATCAGATCGGTGGCTTAATGTTAGTTATTAGGATGAGGAGTTAATTCATTAAGGATAGACAATTTAACAGAGTGGAGGGAGGACTCTGAGTTGAAAACTCTAGACAGTCTATTGTAGTCAGCACAGAGAACTCGGAAAGGGTCATGCAAGCTGTAATTATTAGGACAAAAGGCTAAAGAAAGTGGCCTAAAATTACGAGTAACTCTAGAAGGAATACAGAAATTGATTAGGTTAAGTAGAGTGGGGGAATCTATATCGTACTTTATTAATTTTACGATAAACATAACACCTAACATAATACGACGGTTAGTTAAAGAAGGTAGGTTAATTAGAAGGAATCTACTAGAAATTGGTGGTAAGTCTACACCCGAAACCCAATTAAAACTACGCAAGGCAAAGAGTAGGAACTGCTTTTGAACAGACTCAATTCTATTTTGGTGAATATGGTATTGCGGCGACCACACGCAAGACCCATATTCAAGAATTGGACGAACAAGAGAAGTATAAAGCAACTTTGTCATATAAGGATCCTCGAATTCTTTGGCCCATCTTTTGATGAAACCAAGTAGTCGAAATGCCTTATTGACAATTTGTGTTATGTGACGATCAAATTTCAATTTATGGTCAAAGAGGATACCTAAATCCATTACTTCAGATATTCTTAAGAGTGGGGTTAAGTTAAGATTATAGTCAATGACATGATAGTTACCTCTGTAAAATGACATAACCTTGCACTTCAAACAGTTTAGATGTAGTAGATTATGTCTACACCAAGCAAAAAAAAAATCAAGATCTGTTTGAAGAAGGTTATTAAGAGGATCACTATGTGTCAAACAGAGTTTCACATCATCAGCATACATAAGAATGTTAGAGTGAAGAAGAATAGAAGGAAGATCGTTAATAAAAAGGTTAAATAGCAAAGGCCCAAGGTGGCTGAGGAACACCAGAAGTGACTATGATCGGCTTAGAAAGACAGTTTTTAAAAGAAACTCGTTGAGACCTATTAGTTAAATAATCGGAAATCCACAAAAGGAGCTTTTGAGGAAAACCAATCAAATTAACCTTTTGGATTAAGAGTCTATGATTTACGGAGTCAAATGCTTTACTGAAGTCAGTATAGACCACATCAGTTTGCATTTTGTTTCGAAATCCTAAGTTAATGTGAGAGGAAAATTCTAAAAGATTAGAATCTGTGGATCTTGCCTTAATAAACCCATGTTGACAGGGTGAAATTATAGATTTACACATAAAAGTTAACTGAGCCGTAAAATTTTTCTCAAAAATTTTAGGAATAGCGGACAATTTGGAAATACACCTATAGTTCTTCACATCATGGTTAGAACCACTTTTGTGAAGAGGAATGGAAAAAGAGTTTTTCCAAATAGGTGGAAAATAACTATTTGCTAGTGACAAGTCAAGCAGCTTATAAATTGGCTTAAGAATTGAATCAGCACAATATCTAAGCACACATACTGGAATTCTGTCAGGGCCAGGAGAGAAAACGGGTTTTATCGATTTAAGATCACTAAGTAAAGACGTTTCATCAATATAAGGACAGAAGAAAGTATTAAAATTTTGTATAATATAAGGGTATGGATGTAATGGGAAACTATTAGGTTCAGTTGAATAAGTTTATTGAAAAAAGTCTGCAAACAAATCGGCGGCAGCCTGTTCATCAGTTGCTTCCTTATTTTCATATGATAGTACAGAAGGAAATCTACTTGATTTACGTTTTAAGTTGATAAAGTTGTAAAACTGCTTTGGGTCCTGAGCAAACTGCAACCTTACTAGCTCACGTGAAAACCAAGGAGGCCTGTTGGACTTTACAGGAAAAGTAACAGGAACACATTGATCAAAAAATGAGTTCATAGAGGAATAAAAAAATGAAATGCATGTATTTAGATCAGAACATGAATAAAAAGATGACCAATCACGTTCCAAAATTAAATAATTCAATTTTTCAAAATCGGTCTTACGGAAACAACGTGACTTTAGTTTAGGGGAAACAGTTGCAGTTTGCGTAGAAATAGGCATAGTTAGCACCAGGTCTAATGTAGGATGATAGGGCTCTTCAGGAAGAAATAAGGTATTGATTCTAGAGATAGTATTTACTAGAATGTCGGAAGAGAAAACTAAATCAAGAATTCTACCACTACAATTAGGAACATTATTTAGTTGATAAAGAGATAGCTCCGAAAGAAGGCACCAATAAATCAGATTGAGAAGACCAAGTAACTTCTGGTAAGTTGAAATCACCAAAAACTAGCAAGTAGTCTCTATCAGATAGTTTGGAGGCGACGGATTGGATAGATGAGAGATGGTCCAGGTAGATAGAAATATCAGATGAGGGAGGAATATAAGAACAGGTAATATAAATTGAAATTTGATACATTGTTATTTTAACACATACAAATTCTAAGAGAGAACTATGGTCTATCGAAATTAGTTCGGAAGGAAGATCAGATTCTACAGTTATAAGAACACCACCTCCAGTTCGTGATAAACGATCAAATCTGAAGGTGGTGTACTTATTGGGAAAAATTGAACTGTTATCTACATCAGGTTTTAACCAGGTTTCAGTAAATATTAGTATTTGATGATGAAAAGATACACTATTCATAAACAAATTAGATGGCTTAGAGTTTAGGCCTCTAACGTTTTGATAGGCAAAATGAAGATAGGAAAAATCTACTGGTTTTTTGATGTCCCATTAGAAGAAGAAGAGGCACGAGAAGTTGTAGGAAGCGGTACCGCAGCTTTACTTTTTTGTTTAGGAGAATATTCTTTTACAATTAAGTCTAGCGGCCAGAAGGTTGCGCTGCAGACAGATTGAAACTTGTCTGCAGGAATACTTATTTTAAAAGATGCAATATCTCGCATAGTTAAATTTAAATTTTTTTTGAATTAATAAATGATTGCACATCTTCAACCGAAGTATCAGGTGCAAGGCGAGAAACGAAAACCTGTTTCTTAGGCTTAACCGCGATAAGCGATTTAATATTTGAAACGTTGGCAGCGTTGTTTTCCAAAGATTTTTTGGGAATCTTTTTGAAAATGGACGAAACAGGAGAGGTGACGATCAAAAGTGATGGATCGCATATAACAGCCGGGGAGGCTTGAGGTATGTTAGGAGACGTAGAAGGTGTTAAATAGGCAATAACGGGAGATGTTATGCCTGAAGGAGTTGCCGCTGGAATTTCGGGAGACTCATCAGCACATTCATATGAATTGAATTGAGTTTCCATATTGGAAAATTCTGATGGGAGATTTGAAAAGGCTGCACGCAACTTCTCAAATTTCAATTTCGTCTCCCTAAGCATTTTAGTTAAAGTGAGTTCTTTCACTAGACAAACTTTGCATGTCCATTTTAGGCCAGACTCTCTGTTGTTAATATGATCTTTAATGCGTACTGTTAAGCCGATGCATTTGATATGATAGTAGTTATCACACAGCCAGCAGCAAGAAATTCCGGCTTAGCATCGGCCTTGCATTTGCAAGGAGTTGCAGAGCACACCAGCATTTTGATAGAAATTAATATGCCTTGAAAATTGTAGGGAACACCAAAAAAATGTTACAGCAATTACGAAAATAAGTTCCAAAAACAAAAAGTTAAAAAGAACAGTTAGAGAGCAAGAAAGCAAGCCAAACAAACACAAGCGTAACTCACAAGATAGCGTAAAGAAGCATGAGAGTGAGAGCGCGAGTAAGTGTATGTAGAAAGCAGAAAGATAACAACACTACTGTAGCGAGAGAGCTATTTAGGGTACACACTTAGCACAGCGCAGCACACTCAGAGAGCGATGCAAGCGAGAATGAGCGTGGGAATGTGAACTCCAAACAAAAACAAAAACAAGAAGCTTAAGGCGCGCAAGTTATTTTAGATAAAATTTACTTTAAATACAATAAACACTAGTTTACCAGTTACTTATATATAAATTTGTTAGCACAAAGTTATAACACAGTAGTGAATCACAAATTTGAAAATTAAATCACCAGAAATTTAGTACAACTCGTTAAATAACAGGAGCAAAGGCTAAACACAGCTGATCACCAAGAAAGTTGAACTGCATATTGTACCGAACAATTTTCCTATACCAGGAGATGGTGTAATTGGTCTGGACTTCATTATGAAATACAATTGTATTTTAGAATTTCATGACCAAGAAGATTGGTTCACTTTAAGGCCCAATATTTTCAGGAATATAAACATTCCTATACTACATTCATTTGATAACGAAATAGTTTTGCCAGCTAGATCCGAAGTGATTCGAAAGATTCACCTTAGGTCTACTGTCTAATCCCCAACCAGGAGTTGCAACCCGGTATAATAGTAGCTAGTGCACTAGTAAACACTCAGAATGTGATGATTCGAATTATAAATTCAACAGAAAAAGACGCTATCGTAAACAGCGCAAATATAAAGAGCGAATCATTAGACGATTATGACGTTTATAATGCAAATACAGAAAATAGTCCACAAAGAACTTCAGAAGTATTAAAACTTCTTAAATTTCCATCATTATTTAAAAACGATCTAACTACACTATGCACCGAATTTAGCGATATTTTTGGTCTCGAAACAGAAACCATATCAGCTAATAATTTTTATAGGCAAAAATTGAGATTGAACGATAAGACCCCTGTATACATTAAGAACTATAGAATGCCAGAAAGTCAAAAGCCAGAAATTCAAAGGCAAGTTGACAAGCTGATAAAAGACGGTATTGTTGAGCCGTCTCAGAATATAATAGCCCACTTCTCTTAGTTGACTTTCGTCAAAGCAATAAGAAACTCTTAGCAGATAAATTCCCACTTCCAAGAATAGAAGATATTCTTGATCAATTAGGACGAGCAAAATATTTCTCGTGGCTAGACCTAATGTCAGGATTTTATCAAATAGAATTAGACGAAAGGTCCAGAAACATAACATCATTCTCAACTTCAACAGGTGCTTATCGCTACACGCGATTACCATTTGGTTTAAAAATAGCCCCTAACTCATTTCAAAGAATGATGACACTTTCATTTCTGTATATGTATGATTTAGTAGTCATAGGTTGTTCTGAAAAGCATATGCTTAAGAATTTAACCGATGTTTTCAAATTATGTAGACAACATAATTTAAAGCTACATCTAGAAAAATTCACTTTCTTTATGAAAGAGGTTACATATAGTATGTATTTAGGTCATAAATGTACTGATAAAGGTATATTACCAGATGACACTAAATATGAGGTTATTAAAAATTACCCACAACCAGTAAATGAAGACGAAGCTATACGATTCGTCGCATTTTGCAATTATTACAGAAGATTTATTAAGAATTTCTCTGAGAAATCACACCACTTAACGAGGCTTTGTAAGAAGAATGTTCAATTTGAATGGACAAGCGACACAATGAAGCATTCGAATATCTTAAAAGGGAATTAATGAAGCCAACACTTCTTCAGTACCCAGATTTCGGCAAACAATTTTGCATGTGGAGCGGTACTATCTCTGGACCTTAACGGTCAACAGCTACCAGTGGCATACGCTTCAAGAACCTTTACACTAGGTGAAAGTAATAAGTCCACTACAGAACAAGAATTAGCAGCTATTCATTGGGAAATAAATCATTTCAGAACATATATAAATGGTAGGCATTTCTTAGTACAGTGACCATAGGCCACTATCATATCTTTTTTCAATGAAAAATCCAAGTTCCAAGTTAACCAGAATGCGTCTGGATCTTGAAGAATATAATTTTACAGTAGAATATCTCAAGGGGAAAAATAATTATATAGCAGATGCTCTTTCCCGAATAACTATCGGAGAGCTAAAACACATGAATAGACAGATATTGAAGGTCGAAACGAGAGCTTCAGTAAGACAGAAAAATACCTGCGCAGGTGAAAAATTGCATGAACCAAATAAGAAAGGAGAAAATAAAGAAATGCTCAATATCTATCAGGTAATCAATAACGTTGATGCCATGAAATATATTGATAAACATAAGTGTTTGTTAAAAAGAGGCAAAAATATTATAACACGTTTCGATATGACTAATTTTTATTCTAATGAAAAAATCGATTTAGATCAGTGTTTTCAAAAGCTTAATGAAGAAGCAAAAATAAACAAGATCATTCAAACGCAATTGTCACCAAGTGAACAAATCTTCGAGTTTGTCACTATACAGAAATTTAAAGAAAAGGGCAATAAAATATTAAAAAATTCAAAAATAGCGGTATTAAACAAGGTGACTAAGATAGATAAAGATGATAAGGTTCAAATAGAAGTAATACTGTCTAAATATCATGACGATCCGTCAGAAGGAGGCCAATTTCTAGAACCCTGAAGAAAATAAAAAACTTTTATTACTGGCCACAAATGACAAAGGCAATAAGTAAATATGTTAAGACATGTTTAAAATGCCAACAAGCTAAAACGTTGAAACACACGAAAATGCCCATGACTATAACTGAAACGCCAGCAACAGCATTTGATATAGTTTTGATAGATACCATTGGTCCACTTCCAAGATCAGAAGATGGAAATGAGTATGCTGTCACTATCATGTGATTTAACTAAGTATTTGGTTACGGTACGCATACCAAACAAAAGTGAAAACATTATTCTCAAGTACGGTCCAATGAAAACAATCATTACGGACATGGGAACAGAGTATAAAAATCAAATAATAGACGACTTGTGCAAATATATGAAGATAAAAAATATTACTTCAACCGCACACCATCATCAGACTTTAGGAACAATAGTACGAAGTCACAAAACATTCAACGAGTATGTTCGCTCGTATATATCTGTTGACAAAACTGATTGGGATGTTTGGATACAATATTTTACTTAATGTTTCAACACAACACCATCAATAGTTCATGAATATTGTCCATATGAACTAGTATTTGGAATATTACCAAGACAGTTCACAGATTTCACCAAAATAGACAGAATAGATCCCATTTATAACATGGATGATTATTATTCGAAAGAAGTAAAGATTAGATTAGAGATAGCTTATAAAAGAGATAAGAATATGTTAGAAAAGGCAAAATCCGATAAAAAAAAATTAAATATGATAGAAATGTTAGTAATTTTGAATTAAAAATAGGAGATAAGGTATTACTTAGGAACTAGACAGGTCATAAACTTGACAATAATTATTTAGAACCATATTTAGTTTCAGATATAGGAGCTAATAATAAGATTACAATTGTAGGAAATAAAAATAAGAAACAGATAGTCCATAAAGATAGGTTAAAAATGTTCAATTCTTAATATTTTTTGTAGGGTTGGCCACCCATAAGAAACAAAACAATTTAAAATATATTTTAAAAATACATTTTTCTTTAATTTCTTTATTCATTACTTCTTTATTTTATTCAAAAAGAATATACAAAAAAAAAGAATTCAAAATGAAAATTTAAAAAAAAAAAAAAAAAATATTAATATTAAACAAAAAAAAAAAACTTAGAAAATAACTTCATAATATTACGTTATTTTTCAAAAGGAAGGAGATATGGTATATACATATATTAAAACATAACAACAATTACATTGTAACAGTTTGCTGCAATATATGTATATAAACGGTCTGCCCAAGTGTATGTGTAATACGAGCATCCACTTGAAGGCTAACATGCATAATTGCATAGTCAGCATTCCCACGCTGGCTATGCGCTGACCGCTTACTATGTATGTACATAGCACTCTTCCTTTCCCAACGCCGTCGCTTGGCGACAATACATATATGTATACATAATATATGCATATAAGCGCGGAGGCGCTGCAAGCTATGCTGGCAGCGCTGCTCCTCGATTTAGGCTAAGAAAGCTTTTGTAAGTAGACTTAAGATATATTCGAATTTTGGCATCTTTTGGAGCAAGTCCATTGTCTTAATAAAACCAACAATTAAACGGTGTACATCAATTGGGCGGACTTCAACATTACACAGTAAACCAGCGCAGCACGCGACAGTGGGATACCCTTCGAACTATGTTCCCGTGTAGTTTAATTTGTTAAATTCATACACATAAGCATATGCACATGCTTTACAATTATTCCCAACTGATGGCGCTCGCGCTTCGCGTTCGCCCGCCTCTGTTGTTAGGTGACAAAAGCATTTGGTTTTATGTTCATACTTTTAAATAACTTCTGTGATTATTGTCCGATCGGATTGCAATTTGGAGAATACGTAGATAATTCATTCAGCTATATGTTAACACAAGAAAGTTGCATCTTTTATACAGAGCTTACAAATTGAGTTAAAAAATTAAATTTTTTATTTACGGGGGCGGTGGACGTGGCACCTAACATTTGAAATAAACTTAATCAGCCTTTCGTACACAGGAGTCTTCCTGCCAAATTTGGTAACTCTAGCTTTTATAATAGCTGAGATCTGTGCGTTCACACAGATAGACAGACATGGCTCAATCGACTCGGCTTGTTATCCTGAGCAGGAATATATATACTTTATGGGGTCTCACACGCCTCCTTCTGCCTGTTATATACATTTGCACAAAGTTAGTATACCCTATTTTGACCATTTCCAATGGTCGAAGGGTATAAAAATATACAATATATTGACGACCTCCTTATTGTTATTAAACAATTGCCCAACTCAAAATTCTTCAAAAACAAATGCTTAGCCGTCGCACTATACTTAAAAAACTAAACTAGACATGTTTACTCTTTTAGTTGTAGTAATTTAGTACTGTTTTCAAATTTACGATAAGTCGATGCATCTGAGAAAATTAAAAAAAACATTGATTAATGGATTCGAGAATGGATTTAACTTCCAGCTCTACTGGATGGATTCTCCTGGTGATGCTGATTCATAATATATATATATACTTTATGGTCAAAATGAATATACATACTTACAAGTACAAAACGCGTTAACTTTAATTAACACACCTAGCATAACCTCACTTAGTAGGGGTTATTACTTCAACTTAATAATATACTTATCTATATTAGCTTACCAGTTTTTCTCTTTTCTTTTTCAGTTTCTTTTCGGGACTTTTCGATTTGTGATCGTTATTAAATATTCTCTTTTCATCCTTCTTGTCTCTATTCTTTGTTTTATCTTTTTATCCTTTTTCTTCTTGAGTTTTCCCTCCTTTGTCTTTTTCAATTTCTTATGCAGTTTGTCCATTTTAAAATCATGCACGGGGATACTGCTAGTTGGCGTGATTGTAATGTCGTCATATTCAACAGGTCCAACAAAATTTGATGCACAATTTGATTTCTCAGTTTGAGATAATGTAAAACTGAGAAGGGCACCGCCAGATGTATATGTAGAACCTGCCGTTAGACTTGTTGACGGTACTGTCTGCGATGAATATACCTGCCCACTGTCGATGCAAGACAAGGGAATCAGATCGGCTCCGCCAGCCAAGCTAATTTTATCGTTTCCCATATAATTAATATTAAATGGTGAAGATAATACATTTTTATGTGCATGATGATTTGTTTTCAAGGCTGAACTTGTTGGTTTTGCCATTTTTAGGCCATGGATTTTAAAAAAATTCATGGTCTATTGTGTTTATCGGAAAGGAAATGTGCGTAACAGGCAGAAGGAGGCATCTCCGACCCCATATTCTGAATCAGTATCAGTAGCCGAGTCGATTGAGCCATGTCTGTCTGTCCGTCTGTCCGTCTGTATGAACACCTGGATCTCAGAAACTGTAAGAGCTAGAGTCATCAAATTTTGTAACATACGTATATATTGCAGTGTCTCAAAGTTTTTTTTAAAATTTGGACACGCCCCTTCCCGCCACTATAAATCAGTAATAACTATTTAAAAATCACAATATTAGCTCAACAACCAAAGTTGTATATCTTACAGGTCAAATACCTTGCCACAGGCGTTATGTGAAAATTTCATTTAAATCGGACTATAAATAAGTGACATATAATACGAATTAAACTCACTTTGAACATATATACTTAAGCATACCTAATTTACGCAAGCATACCAAAGTTCAAATCTAGCGTCAGACACACAGCATTTTATTAAACTTTTTATTTGCATTGTATGGTAACAGAATTGGTTCACAATGCAGTTTTGCCGATAGGCCAAGGAGTGAGGCAATAGCCGAGTGGTTAGAGTGGCGGACGGCTGCGAGAGAGTGCGTGTGTTCAACTCCCGGTTGAGGCGGGTGCGAATTTTTATTTATTAATTATTTATTATTTTATTTTGTTTATTTATTTTATTCTAATAATCTAAAAGAAAAGTTACAGTCAAACAAATGAAATTATTTAATTAAATTTCAATAAAAATTAAAAAAATATTCATTACTTTGTTTTCATATGAAAGACAATCAAATTATAATACCTATAAATAATATTAATTATTTATAAATAAAGTTAAGTATTTTTATATTATTCAGCACTCATCAAAAAAACGCGAACTAATGCGTTCTTCAATGCCGTCACTCTTTCCGTATCTTATTGACTTTGCAAGTTCAGTAAGATTCCAATTGGATGTTTCTTATTTTGTTTTGCTCTCAATATTTTTCAATTATTTGCAATTGCTAGAAAATAACAGAGATCATTAGCCCTTGTAAAGTTATGAATGTGCGAGTGGGACGCCCATAAATACATGTCTGCATATCCACATGTATGTATTGGTGTCCCACTTCAACATACATTTTTCCACGATTGTATATACATACATACATATGTACAATTAGATTTGCAGTTGCTGTTGTGTACCGACGAAAGAAAACTAAGTTTTAATTACATATATTGCGTAACTAAAACTTAAAAGTCGCTTACCGCCGCCGCCCCACTTAAATGTTTTTATTGAGCTTTAAATTTATTTAAAAAAAATTATGAAATACAAAAGAATTTCACATGTTGATCGCGGCAGCAATCGAACCTCGAACACGCTCAATATCATTGGCCGCCTTAGAGTCCGGGACATAGTCCACTCAGCCACTGTACATGTCTCGTAGTCGTCGAAAATGGTGAGACATTAGACAAAACGACAAGACGCAATCTGCATTCTTAGTTCGTGCCAAAAACATCAAGAAGAAGCACATATAATGAAATTTGATACGCGCTAGAAATGCATACCTATACTTATTGCCTACGGTATACTATGGTAATCCATGGCCTTATACAGTCAGCTCCTGACTGTAGCGTTTGTATTTTTTTTAATTGCTTTGCATCGGGCGTATATAGCTGCGATTTAAAACCCGAGTATGGTTGAACATCAGCATGTTTTTCAGTTCCAGCATTTGCAAAAGTCTGACATTTACTGGATTTGAAAACAAATGTGTGTGGTAGCAATGCAGAGATTGTTTCCTTATTTGTGTTAGTTACATTTAAATCTGTATCATTTGAATCATCCGACACCTCGATGGGATCACCCAGATTTCCTGTAGCAGTTGAAGGTAATGTCTTTATCGCTGGAATCTTTGGCTTGTGCGATATGTCATGAGAAGAGATAGTCAATGTGTGACTCATACTCATATCCTTTGTAATACTATCAGTACATTCCGTTTTACTACCATTGCTGATACCTTGTGCCGTAGTTAGTTTCATTGATTCAGGCACGAGGGGAGCTAAATTGCAATAGCCGCGTTCCAAATGCAACTCTGGCACTGCTAATGAAGGTTGTAAGGCACACGATGACAGATTATCTGTTAAATATAAAAATATAAATATATAAGAATAAATAATCTAAGTGTTGCTTACCAGCATTTTCAGTAAGTGACGATCTAATTGCATTCATTGTAGAATTATTTCCAGTAGGAAATGTTGTAAATGAATTAGGTATCATATTATTGGGTAGCGTAATACAAACTTGTTGGCCAAAGCTTGTAAGATTTGTAGGAGGGAAGATCCCTGCAGGTATTAAGCCCGGGCGAGGAGAAAAATGTAACATCGGTAACATAGGATGTATATTTCTTTGATTCATTGCATACATCATGTTTGTTTCGGCTTGAGTTGCCAAGCCATCAGTCACTGGCGGCGCAGTGCTGAACAATCCTTTAGTCGAGGTTGTAGAGCTACTCTTTAAACTCTCATCCAATGGAAAAGTCAATTGCGACAAGTGTTTGTTGTCTGCAAACTGTTTAACAATCGATTGCGAGGCATTGATCTTGGGTTTAGCTTTCTTCTTCTCTCTTTTCTCTTTAACTTTTGGTAATTTCAATATATCATTAAACGTTTTTGATTCATCATTGCAGGATAAATTTGGTATTTGTGCAGCTTTCAATTGCTCAACATTTATTAAATTTACTGGCTCCATATTTGTGGCATCTATAGACAGTTGTGGCGATAGACTAGGAAAATTTGTTATATTCATTTTATTTGGAGAATTGTGAATTTGTGTAACTGCAGAAAATGCTGGAGGTTTGATCTGATGTTTACTTCCTGGTTTGCGTCTCGTTTTTTAGGTTTCTCTGTTGTTTAAAAGAGCCTATCAGCATCAGCAAATAATGGCATTTTAATCATGCCATGCTGCATATTAGAGGAGACAATCTGTAAATTATTTGTGGCTTTAAACAATGGAGCAGGGGTAATAGTTGTACCAGATGGTAAGTTGATCAATGACGAACCACTGTTAGTTGTATTGTCCAGTAAATTCGAGCCAGTATTCGATAATAGAACTTTTGTGGACTTTTGCTTCGATATCTTCTTGAATATATTCAATTTATTTCAATCTGGTTCACTAGATAGTTTTCTTTCATCGATCAGATCCATATCTGGCATTATTATCTGTTTATCTGCATTATCAACTTTATTGTCTACTGAAAGTATAGACGTCTCGGCATTTGGAATTATCGATGGCGCTTCTTGTTAATGTTTTAGACTCTTCATTTGCTTCTGCCGCTGTTTGGTTTGCTACTTTATAATCTTCTCCAACTGCATGCGATCATTAGGTTTCTCTGGCAGTCCCGAAAACATGCCATGATTCACATTCTTCATTGATTTCTTAAAACTTATGGTGGTACTCTGTGTTTTCGATATCTTTTGATACAGTTTTAATGCTTTACGATGAGCCTTATAATGCGCCTTGTTCATATTATTATCCTCAACAGTTTGATACTTTCGTTGACCAATTAAATGTTTCGTTTTGTTCTTCTTCTCCAGCTTTGTGGCTTTGATTGTTAAGACAGCAGACTGAGCATTGGCTAAGTCCATTGATTGTTCATTGTTGAAGAAAGTATTTTCACTAGGCGTGCTTTCCAATACAACACGTTTTCTTCGATCATATGGTGGTAATTCGAACTTCATTTTTGGATTTATAGGTACGTCTGCTGGGACATCTTTAATGGTTTCGGGCATGTGGGGCGGAGAAGTTTTCGGCGCTGGCGGTGCATATAGTCCTTTGAATTTATCTAAAAAATTAAAATATATATACATATAATATTTATAGTTTATTTGTTTATCTATAAATATGTCACTTTTATTTGGCCGTATCTGTGCACTAAAAATTATATGTGTTGTAACAGTTGAGTGGCATGTACAATCAATTTTCAATTTGATTTGCAAACGATATATAAAAGATACAAGTCTATGATTAGGACATACGAGGGCAGCTATATATATTTCTGGCCTAATAGTGAAAATACGAATATTTTTCAACGAAAATGGTTTAATTGTTTTTCAACATATTTTCCATCAAGATTTATACACTTTTGCATGCGCTCAAACCAATTTTCGAAGCACTTTTTCCACTCCGATTGAGACACCTCCAAAACATAGTTTTTGAATGCTTCAACAACATCTTCTGGCGACGAAAATCGTTGACCACGCATTATTTTATTGATGTTTGGGAATAAAAAGAAGTGATTGGGTGCCAAGTTTGGGCTAACCTAGGGATGATCCATCAATTCGACGATTTGGCCGGTCAAAAAGGCGCTGGTTTGAGCCGATGTGTGAGAGCTCGCATTGTCATGGCGCAGAAGGATTCGTCTTCTCTTCGTTCGTTTTTCGAATTTCTCCGAAGACTTCAGGCAAACAAATGGTGGTGTACCACTCAGAATTGACCGTCCTACGTTACTCAAGCGGAACAGTCGCCACATGACCAGTTTTGCCGAATAAACAGGCGACCATTTGCTTCGAAGTGCTTCTGCCACGAACAACTATCGTTGGATTTGGCTCGTCTTGGAAGACCCACACGGTCGATTGCTGTTTTGTTTCGGACTCATACGCATAGATCTATGATTCGTCACCTGTGACGATCTTATAAACGTCTTTTGAAGCATTTCTTTTGAAGCATTTCTTTACACCAATCCACACGAGCTTTTTTTTGAGCGATTGTCAAATTGTGCGGGATCCAACAAGAACAAACCTTTTTTACGGCCAGGTGTTCATGCAATATCGAATGTATGCTGGTGGGAGAATTGCATAGGCTTGCCTCTATCTGAAGGTATGTTACATGACGGTCTAGCATTTTCTGGCACAACGGCTGTTTTTGGAGGACCTCACGGAATTCGTCCTTGAGCGAGCGTTGGCCACGATTGAATTTGTTGTACCAGTTTTTCACAGTGCTATAGGATGGTGCTTCATAGCCATATAAAGATTTTAGTTCATCGATGCACTCTTGTCGTGATAATCCACGTCGAAAGTTGTGAAAAATGATCCCACGAAAATATTTACGAGTTAATTCCATTTTTTGGCCGAGATGAATTTTTTAATTAATTTTAATAAAACAATTTCACAATTAAATGACAAAACTTTCTGAGTGAAGTTATGCCAAAAAATATCAAATTTTTGAATAGAAATTTCAAATTGCACCTGACAACACTTAGTGTTGCCTAGGCCAGAAATATATATAGCAGCCCTCGTATACTTAGATGAGTATAGTAACTATCTTTCATTGTAATTTTAATATAATCGAATAATAAACATAGAAGTTATGCATTCAAACAGACTGATATATATGTCTATACAGTCCGGCCTGCTGATCCTGCATAAGAAGTTTATATCTACTATGAAAAACCTCACAATTAGCCAATCACACTTTTTTAATTACTCACTTTCAATAGATATTAATCTGTTTAATTTATCGATCTTAGTACAACGTGCGAGCGGTTTGGACGTGTTTTCGTGTCGTGTTCCCTCCAATTCACTAATCACTTACACGGTCGTTGGAGCGCTGAAATAGCAATTCGTTTTCTGAATCGTGATCTCGAGGTGTCAAGGAGGCTTGCTGTGCGTGGCTGTCTCGATATCCGTTGCCCTGCTGGTTCTCCAGATTTTGGATCGGCGGTCCCCCCTCGGGAGGGGTAGTCGTGGTGGACGCGCGGGCCTGTTTTGGCGCCCTTTTTCTTTTCTTTTATTCCTTTATTGGAGTACATAAACAAAAGCAATTCCATCGTCGCTTCTGTCTACTAAACAGCTGTTCTGCAGTGCTGCATAAGATCAGAAGTTTACCAGTGACTCAATTGGCACTGGTGTTCTGTTAAATCAACAGCGCCCATCAGCGCCAATATTGCATACTTCCAGGCGGGAAGTTAATTGGAAAAACTGTCTGCCAACACAAAACGAAATTCGGGCACAGCGCCAGCGTGAACAAGACGAGCGGCGGCTCTCTCTACAGAGAAATAACGCTTATTTTTCTTTCAAGGCCATGGAGCCCGAACAACAACAAAAGCCAGAAACCACCATAGACGGTGATATAGTGCTGTCAAGAACCCCCGATTCAATTAAAGATTGTGATGGACTGGTAAGCGGGAAAGCGCTTTCCTGCTCTGCAACAACTGATAAAACTACGCCAAGAACAACTACCTCTGCTGAACAAGTACCAAAAACAAATTTATTGCCCACTGCGGCCGCATCAAAAAATACTGCAACTATACAGACTGGTATAGACCGATACATAAAAATAAAGCGTAAGCTAAGTCCACAAAAATCCAATATTGGCAACCAGTCAAAAATAAACTGTAACAACTCCAGGCAGAAAACTGATATGCCCAATAATCAAAATCGATTTGCCATTTTGGCTGATAAATCAGATGATCTACCTAACTCTGTAGAACCTAGAAAGTATAACCCAAAGCTGCCTCCAATATTTATCAGAGAAAAGAGTTCAAACGCCCTAGTGAATAAAATACTAGACGTTATTGGAAAGGACAGCTTCCACATCATTCCACTAACTAAAGGGAAGATTCATGAGACCAAGGTTCAAGTAAAAACAGAGCAAAATTACCGAGCGCTCACGCAATATCTCAATCAAGAGAAAAAAAAGTACTATATATATCAATTGAAAAGCAGTAAAGGGCTGCAGGTAGTAATAAAGGGTATTGAGTCTGAAATAGATCCTGCCGAAGTTTTGGAAGCTCTAAGAGAACAGCGCTTTAACGTGAAATCAGCCATTAATATCTTCAACAAAGACAAAAAGCCACAACCTCTCTTCAAGATCGAACTTGAACCAGACACTTGGGCATTTAAGAAAAGTGATGTGCATCCAATATATAACCTTCAGTTCCTCCTACATCGAAGAATCTCTGTCGAGGAACCGCATAAGCGCAAAGGACCCGTACAATGTGAAAACTGTCAAGAATACGGCCATACAAAGTCCTATTGCACACTTACTACTGTATGCGTATCTTGTGGTGAGCCCCACAGCTCTAACAAATGCCCACAAAATAAGCAGGATATTAACGCGAAAAAGTGTAGTAACTGTGGAGATAACCACGCAGCAAACTACAGAGGATGCCCTGTGTACAAAGATCTGAAAATTCGGCTAAGCCAAAGAGTGACCAGTGCACGTTCCAGAAGCACCCAAAATACGATCATGCCCTCCAAATTCTCGCCTGATGCAATCTTCTCCACAGACAGACCGCCCACAGGTTCTATCAGCAAAAATTTAACATTTGCTAGTGCACTCAAATCAGGCCTAACGACCACAGCTTCCACAACATCTTCCGCCCCCGCAGAAGAACATTATCCAAAAGCTTATAAGCCAATCGGACAGTCGCAAAACAACATCGAATCATTGTTGCTCACTCTACAACAAAGCATGTCGGAATTCATGATATTTATGAGAACAACTATGGAAGATCTTATGCGTAATCAAAGTCTATTGATACAGATGCTTGTATCACAACAGTCGAAATAATCATGACCTCACTACGTATAACTCTATGGAATGCCAACGGCGTTTCACGACACAAGCTTGAGCTAACACAATTCCTAAACAATAATCACATCGATGTTATGTTAATATCCGAGACACATCTTACAAACAAGTACAAGTTCCAAATAAACGGTTACTTATTCTACGGCACAAATCACCCGGATGGTAAAGCACATGGTGGCACTGGAGTCCTAATAAGAAGCCGCATAAAGCACAATTTTCATAACGAGTTCGCCACCAACTATTTACAAGCTACATCGCTGATTCTACACTTCGGTCATAGGCATTTAACACTTGCTGCCGTATATTGCCCTCCTCGCTTCACGCTATCTGAAGATCAATTTATGAATTTCTTCAATACCCTAGGCGATCGATTCGTTGCAGCTGGCGACTACAATGCCAATCACCCATACTGGGGGTCTCGACTTGTAAATCCCAAAGGGAAACAATTGTACAACGCAATTATTAAAGCGAGCAATAAGCTCAGTTGTGTTTCCTCTGGCAGACCAACATACTGGCCAACGGATCCCAGAAAAATACCAGACTTGATTGACTTTGCCATAACAAAAAATATTCCAAGTAGTTCTATAACCGCAGTATCTCTCTCGGACCTGTCATCTGATCACTCACCGGTGCTCCTCAAATATCTCCAAAGCCCGGACATCGAAGTGCGTCCCTGCAGATTGACATCAAATAGAACATACTGGCTTAAATATAAAAAGTATGTCAGCTCGCACGTTGAACTACAACCACAGATCAACAACAAAGCCGAAATAGAAATATCCACAAAGCACTTGGAGTCTGTTCTTGTTGAAGCAGCACACATCGCCACCCCAAAAAGTAGTAATTTACACTATAAACAAAACAGGACTAACGCTCAAATCGAGCAGCTTGTTCTGGAAAAACGTCGCTTACGATGAGAATGGCAAACGTACATGCAAAACAAAGGCTCAAAGATGCTACTCGAAAACTTTCAAAGGAACTAAACAATGAAAAAGATCGCTGTCAACTCCGCTAGATAGAACAATTATCACCATTGAGCACAAAATACCCGCTATGGAGAGCACACCCATCTCTGAGGCCACCGATAGAGACTATTATGCCAATAAAAAACCCTGCTGGTGCTTGGGTTCGTACCGATAAAGACAGAGCCAACACTTTCGCGGAGCACCTTAAAAAAGTCTTCCAACCAAACCCAGCAACGAATAGCTTTGCGCTACCGGAGCAAACAGATGACAATCTAACGGCACATGATCCCATTGAATTTAGACCAAACGAAATAGCTAAATAAGAGCCCAGGCTGCGATCTCATAACTCCAAAGATGATCATCGAACTTCCACACTGCGCCGTCCAAACCATCTGCAATCTCTTTAATGCTATTACTAGAACTGGCCACTTCCCAACGAGATGGAAAAAGTCGATTATCATAATGATACCTAAGCCAGGAAAAGATCATACGTCTCCATCTTCGTATAGACCCATAAGCCTAATATCATGCTTGTCGAAACTCTTCGAAAAATGCCTACTGACCCGCATTATACCGTACCTCCGAGTTCATAAAATAATTCCAGAGCATCAGTTTGGCTTTCGAGAAAAACATGGCACAATAGAGCAAGTCAATCGAATTTCATCCGAAATTCGAACTGCATTCGAACACCGAGAGTACTGCACAGGGATATTTCTGGATGTCTCCCAAGCATTTGATAGAGTCTGGTTAGATGGCCTCATGTACAAAATTAAGTTAATGCTCCCGAAATGCACCCACAAACTCTTAAAATCGTACCTCTACCACAGATCATTCTCAGTAAAATGCAACACTGATATGTCCGACGACCATACTATAGAAGCTGGTGTTCCTCAAGGTAGTGTACTGGGCCCAACTCTATACGTGCTATACACAGCAGATTTACCGACATCAAGACTGCTAACAACATCCACATTTGCCGATGACACTGCAATCCTCAGCCGCTCGAAATGCCCGCGGCAAGCAACAATGCAACTTGCCCTCCACTTGGTGACTATTGAGAAATGGCTATCTGACTGGCTAATAAAAGTGAACGAGCAAAAGAGTAAGCATGTAACGTTTACCCTGAACAGACAAGATTGCCCTCCACTCCTACTGAACAACACCGTAATACCGCAAGCAAATGAAGTCACATACCTTGGAATCCATCTTGATAGGCGACTCACCTGGCGTAGTCACATTGAAGCTAAACGAACACACCTAAAGCTAAGAGCTAATAGTCTTCACTGGCTTCTAAACGCCCGCTCTCCCCTCAGAATGGAATATAAAGTCCTACTCTACAAATCCGTACTAAAACCAATATGGAAGTATGGTTCCCAATTGTGGGGAAACGCCAGTAACAGCAGCGTTGAAATTATACAAAGAGCCCAATCAAAAATCCTAAGAACTATCACTGGGGCACCGTGGTACGTTCGAAACGAAAACATCCAGAGGGACTTAACTGTATTGCCGGTCAGAGATGAAATAGCACAACAAATGTTAAATTATCGCATTAAACTATCCACCCATCCAAACAGCCTTGCTCGGGACCTCACACGGCTGCGCAGCCAATCTCTGAACTGACATGCCAACCCAACTTTAAATATAGTTAGGGACATATAAACCTAAATCAGTTGCCGCAGCATCTGTTAATTAAGTTAGTCTAGTAAAATTTATAAACTTATTGTTAGTCTCGTTAAAAGAGAAGATTCAATAAATAATGCCAAGTATTAAAAAAAAAAAAAAAAAAAAAAAAAATTATCGATATTCTTTTATGATCCTTTTCTTTCTTCGTAAAGCATACTACTAATATCCACATATACGTATGTCTCCTTTAGTCAGCAAACAAAGTAATTATTAAATTTACTTACCAATAACTGGTAACTTCCCCTCTATAGCCGGGGAAATGAAGCCTCCAATTGTCATTACAACACTACTAATTTCTCGAACCACCTGAATATCGTTATCCATGTTATCTCTAGATGATGTATTCAAGAGATGAGTCATTGATTCATTCTGTGGTGTACGCCAACTGGGAATGAAATCAGAGACAGCTTCTTGCAATTGAGATGAGCTCTTCAGATTCTGGTTTTGCATGTCTCCCAATGGAGACTGTGCGACCACTTCATGATCTTGTTTATATGATTCTGCAGGTATAATTGCTGGCAGATACTCAAATATATGTACTGGTCTCGTTAGTGTCTCTACACTGCCAGGTTTAAGAAAGTTCATACTGAGATCTCTTTTGATTCGATATTTTGGTACTTGCAGATAAAAGGGAACTGGCTCAACGTTTCCAATATAGTCAAGCAACTCATAGACATCAATGGCAAGGATTTTAAGGCTTATAAATAGATCTTTAAGATTGGGCTAAGTACGATTGGCTAACAATAAAAGGATGAAAACATGAAACAAAGTTTAAAATAAATGAATAATATTAATACTAACTTACCGTGCTCAGTTTGACTGTGTAGATTACGGGCCAATTCTTGGATGAACCTATGCAAAATGTCTTCTAACAATGCAACCGGGGCACTTTGCGTATTGCTATATCCAATTGTTTGTGCTATCTGTGCAACAACAACACGTAGTATGACCGAAGAATATTTTTCTGCCATGGCTGTTTACGAGTATTATGTTTTTTTAATTATAATTATTTGAGATACACATATTTGTAATAAATAATTGTAAATGTTTCACAAGTTAGTGGGGCAACCGATTCGATATCGAATTGTTTCTTGTTTGTATAATAAAAAAATCGATTTTCTCTGATTCGATATTTAGTAAGATGGAACTTTTGGAAACCTGGTCACACTGCTGGTTAATTGTATGGAAAATAGGAGCAGTTAGCAATGTTATATCACTAAGCAATGAACACATAGAGACGTCAAACAGCTCTGACGTTTGAGGCTAATTTTTCGGACCTGCTGCCCCAGAGAAGAAGTAGAACAGAAGCATTGAGAATAAAGACTTCGGCTGAACGCTAGACCGGGGCAGCTCTCTGTTCGGCTCTCAGTACAAACAATACATAGCATCAAAACTGCTTCAGTCGCACAACGACAGCGGAACGATAAGCATGCGCGTACTTCTTTGCGCTGTGCGATCGTTTCAATATGTGCGTGTATGTATGCACGGCCCGCGTATGAATGTATGCGTTGCTTGTGAAGTTTGACAACAGGCAAATGCTTCGGCCAGCGCGTTGGCAGACTGAAGTCAATTTTCTGTTTCGGCGTTGAGAGCCAAGAGATTGTCACACTTTCGTTGAGTCGTGGAGGACGGTAGAAGAAAGAGACACCTTATCGGGGGAGGGCGGTGTTTCCTTTCGCACTAGAATATAACACGTATGAAACAGCGGAGAAACAGATCCGCAGACGACGGTCCGGATTATCGGTTTACAGTGCTGCACATCAGGTGCCGTGGGATACTCTCGGTTCTTAGGGAAAACAACACCCTCCTCCTCCACCGCCACCACCGGCAATCATCATTTTAAAAAAATACACCCTAAAAAGTTCGATGTATCGATACATCGATGTTCTTTTCTGAAAAACATCGATGTAGGTAAACATCGATGTATTTCCAGCTCTAATGCCCGTGCTCATCGTTCTGCTGTCGTTGTGCGACTGACTTGATGCCGATGTGCGCTTCTCGCGGTTTCTAACGAAGAGAGCCGATCGCTCACTTATGAAACACTTTGTGTTCAGGGGTCCCAGTGTCCACACCTCATCAAATGAGTAGATTCCGGTGTTTGAGTACTCTATATGTTCGATGCTTAGTGCTTAAACTAAGCTGAAAATGGAAAATATTTATTTAACATTTTCGTCTTATCTCATTATAATCTATACCGATCAATCGTCAAATCTTCGCGCCACGGAAGCAGCCCTCGAGACTTTCTGCTAAATATTTCTTAAATCCTAATTTATGATAAATCATTAAAAAGTTGAGTAATTTAATATTATTAATATTTATTTATTTATTTATTAGGAGTTAATTTATCATAAATTTAGATATAATATTTATTCTCTTATTTTTGATCCTAAATCGCTAACGCATGTAGCTTTTTAACTTTTTCTATAATTAGGGGCTACGCATTCGGTTGTTAACAAACGAGAGTTTACACATATTATATTATATATTATATTAATGCACTCCTATATACATAATATATAGGTAATATCACTCATATCACTTGCGCTGCAGTTGCACTGCACTTACATGTTACGGACTGCTTTTTGTCAGTAGGGACGCGCCAGCTAGCTCAGCAGCACTTAGGGAGGGGTTCTTCCTCCAGCCCAACAGTCCACACCAAAATATCGATAATCATCGGTATTTACACAAAAGACGCATCACTGACAAAAGGTAAACAACCCAAAATGCACATAAAATACATATTCTAACACATTTTAATTTGTTTACAGGCACAGACTACTCTACAAGGGACAAATAAGACGACAACAACAGCCATTGGTGACAGCTAAATCACCGCGCACCCACCTAACCATGTGATGCTCCTGCCCAGGAGCATCACCCAAGTCGGCGAACCCGTTCCTGGCCAACTAAGGCCGCCCCATCTCCCCTAAAAAAGGTAACTAGCAACTCATTTCTTTATATGTTGCACATTTATTTACTATTTCCTGTTCCTATCATCACTCCTACCCACGTGGACCTAACATACAATAACAATTAACTAACGCAAAATCTTAAAACTAATAACAATTTATATTACTAAAGAATTAAAGCTAATGGGACATTATTGTGTTTTTCTAGGTCATGGACGTGGACGCAGCCACCAGGCAGGAGAATATATGTGGCCTGCGGGCAAAGACGAGCCTACAGGCAGCTGAGATGGTGTCATGCTGCTACAGTAGATTTGGCCTTAAAGGACACAATGCCGGATTTGCTGCGTCTGGCCGCGCTGCAGGTCTGCCGGTGGCGGATGTGCGTACTGCACTGGCGGGACAACTATTCTTAAAAGGGCCGTGGCGGATCCCTACAAGGACCGGACTCACCAGGGCAAACGTTGGATAAACGGGAAATTCACACATAATTGTATTTAGTTGAAATTAAAACAATACAATTAAAACAAAAAGAGAAAATGGACACATCACGCACTTTTTTCTTAGTGGCAGTATTTGACTGTGCCGACGGCTCCCTCAACTTCTACTGAGGAGTCGGCCGCCCTTGAAAAGTATGTTGGCGGTCATATGCCTGGGCATTCGGGCATCTAACCGACAGTTCAAACGGCGCTTGCTCAAAACGGGAACATTGGGTCGCCGACCAATCTAAGCACTAAGCATCGAACATGTTCGATATGTTCGATGCTTAGTGGTAGGAGGTTCTTACGCTGAGCTAGTGCTGCGAAAACATCGGACGACTATCGATGTTATTGATGCTGTGTTGTCTTTAATGTACATCGATGTTTATATTTCGATGTTTTCGATAGTGTCCAATACTTATCACGTCACGTTAATTTGTTCTTTCAAGAGCGAATCTATGCATAAGGAAAATGGGCTACAGGCGCAATTCAACAAGGACAAATTTTTAGCAAGTGCACAAAAAGTCAGTAAGTATAGTGTGCGAAGTGAACTTTAAAAGCATTTTCAGATCATTTGAAACGAGATCACACAAACACAAAACTTGAGGATGTTTCCAAGCAGATTGCATTCGAAAACAGACTTTAGGCAAGCACGGGGCCAACTTTATTATATTTATTGTATCCGACCTTTGGCCATTTTCGGTTGTTTAAAACAAAGGATTCAGGGATTTAATAAATGCCTTTGATCCCCGATATGAATTGCCCAGCCGTCGTACATTACAAAATGTACATATGTCAGAATTATATATAGCATTAAGAGAGAAATTGAGCAACATATTAAAAAAATCGATGTATCGATTTTATCGAGGTTTTCAGGCAAAACCATCGAAATCATCGAGGTTTTCCCAACACTACGCTGAGCATCAGATGGTGTTGGTCCAACGTCCCGCTTAAGTTCGCACTGCTTGATCCGCCAGTAGATTTGCTATACCAGGGCAGCTGTGTTCATCGATACATACCTATCGACACAGCTGATTCGCAGAATGCAACATACACGCAAATCAAAATAAAGTAAATATTTCGCTTATATTTTTATATTTAATATGTTAATGCACTCCTATTTTATATATATATTATATATCATCCATTTCGATAAACAATATTATTGCACTGCACTTTCGCAAATCAAAATAACGTAAATATTTCGCTACAAGAAAATCATCATAAATATATTCATTTTTTTTTAACAACATATCGATACATTGATATATTTTGTGAAATCGAATCGTAGTCCAGCTCTGGGCTATGTATGTTTACACGTTAGCCTTATAAATTTGATGTATTTATTTGCATTTCAATTAAAAATTACTTTAGAACTGTTCCAAACAGGAGCAGTTAATATTAAAATTTGACATTTATTTATCCACGAGTTTTAATTTTATGTTCTTTATTTTAGTTTTCTACAATTCGAATTGCAAGTACAATGGAATGATCAATGGATTAACTGAACTGTAAAAAACCAAAACATTTATCTTTGCAAGAAAACCTTTTATCACTAAGCAATGAACAAATTATATGGTGAGTGTTCCCGCGTTGATCCAGAGACTTCTCCCACGGTCGGTAGCGGTGGTTAGACGTTTGCGTCTGTAGAGTCTTCTTCTGAAGATTACGTTGGAGGGCTTGACTTCGCCCCCTTTATTGATTATAGTTTATTGACTAGCCTTGTGGCGTAGCAATGTAGATAATAAGTACAATTATTTTTTGCGGCTGTAAGCCGGAGCACGTTCTGATTTATTTGGACACAAAACTGAGACTAAAGAGTTGACAAAACATAGAGCTAAGTTTACCCTAACAGCAATGCATCGCGCCACCAAGACGAGTCGGCAAAGCTGACTCAGCATTCCTTGCAGCGTGAAGCAACACTCCGAATAAGAAGTGTCAGCTTTCCGTTGCCGGACGTTCTTTGCGCAGAGCGCTGAACACAATTCTGGCGCGTCAGCATTCTTCATATAGAGCTACTTAGTTGCTATGAATTATTATGTTATGAGTTGTTAACTACTTCCCCCTCAAGTTTATGACCGTCCTTGGTCATGTTGAATGTGTCGATGGTACGCTGTATCTTCATGGAGGCTCGTCTTCTCCTTAAAGCCAGATAAAGTGCGAAGGAGCCAATTAAACCAATGTTTAGGACCACACCAGCTACGAACCAGAGTTTAGGCGAACCTTCAGATTCCACGTCATCCTTAAAGCTTTGAATGGAGAGTAGGTTCTCGTTATTCATCCGGTGTAGCAGAGGGATGCTGAGCACGGCGTCGTGCCCGACGAAGTTAAGTAATGGGGAGCGCACAATGCCTGGCTGCTTGCTTAATGCTTTCCGTAGGTTTATGAACTCGGAGCCATTGATGGTCGCCGTTCTCTCGAAGGTCACCAAGTGGGTTCCCTCGACCAGTATTTCTGGGCTGCCATCGGTGCTAACGCGAGCTGATGCTTCGTTGATAATCACAACGCCGTCATCTACGGGAGTTACTTCCTGCAAGTGGCTGGGTTGAGTGTGGCATTGGGCTGTGCTTCCTGCGTGGAGTGAGCGCGCACAGGATTCGCGCCGAGACCGCTCGTAGAACGTGAAGTGTGTGGTATCTGTGCATCCTGTGAGCGCAAAGGTGTCATGTTCGCATTCGGCCAGCGTATCCTCGTCGAGGCGTAAGATGATGTGTTGGTGAGATACAGGGTAAACGGCGACTTTCTTGCAACTGAACTTGACTCTGGGATAGGCAATTAAAATATGAATGCTGTTCTCGGACTGGAGGACTCTAATCTGTTCTACAAGAGACTTCAAGTCGGCATGGTGAGAAATTAAATTTTGAATTTCAGTAGAAAGCATCCTATTTCTTGCCAATAACGCTTCATATAAATGTGGAGTGTCAACCAAGTCGCTTTTACGGGCACTGATCTGTTTCTGGGTTTCGGAATTTATGGTTATCTGCCGGGAATTAGACTCAACTAGTTTAGCCTCTGTGATCTTTATCTTTAGAAGGTCCGTGGCATCGGGAGTACCCGCCACTACCTTTAAAGCTGTACCTAGGAAATCTAGACTCCTGGCAATCCTATGATGGACCTTAAGGACGGACAACAAAGTTCTAAGATGGTCCGTATCGACCTCTAGTAACTTACGCATATGCGATTGGGGAAAAGACTCGGATAATTTTTCTGTCTCGTCTATCATAACAGCGACAAGTTGCTTGAGTGCTTTAAGAGGTCACGCTGTTCAAAAACCAGCACATCACCATCTACGAGAGGGATGTAGTTGGCATGCGAAAAGTCGGTAATCCGTGCATTCGCTAATGCCAGTGTAATGAACATCGTGAGGGTAAACCTGGAATTTAGATACAGGGTGAGACTGTAGTGCTCGGGCTTTCTTAAAGTAACCTACTAACTAACTGCAAGGGGAAAGCCTACTTAAGGTTGTCCTTGTGGACCACCCTCCCCTTAATAAGAACAGACGTTCCCAGGTCTGCTTGCCCTTTTTGTTCCGTGCATAATGGGGTTAGTTTATTTCGTTACCTCTTGTTGTTCTTTTCAAACACGTGTTCTCCTACCTCAAACACACGGTTTCGACGGGAAGGGTTGCATCTTCCGATGCTGTCTTGCTGAGCCTTAGCTAATCTTGCCTTGATTTCCAGGCAGCGCTCGTGGGCCCCTGAGTGAAGAACCTCAATTGGTCTCTCACGAGTAACTGAGTGCACGGTTTTGTTATATTCCACCATGGCTCTCAAGATTAGCTCTACTGTGTCATTTGTCTTTTTGTCCAACTTCAGGCATCTGGCTATTTCTGCCAAGGTGCTGTGGAATCGTTCAACTTGGCCATTGGACACGCTGTGCAGAGGAGGCGCGTTCACAATGTCGATGCCGTAGTTGTTTTTGAGCATTGACGTGATTGTCTCTGAGTTGAATGCGGGCTCATTGTCGCAATAGATTGTTTTGATGTTGGGGAAAAGGTTAATAATCTGCAATAGGGGGCCTGTGATGTCCACTATTGTCCTAGAAGTAACCGGTTGCACTACTGCAAACTTAGAGAATTTGTCAATGCACGTCAAGAACAGCTTCCTGTCGGTTGAAAATATGTCAATGTGCACCATTTCGCCAGTATAACTGGGGATGGGCGTTTCCCCGAGCTCTTGCTTCTTCGGGTGCCTGTCGTACTTTGCTTGGGTACATACCCTGCAATTAGCAACCACTTCCTTTGTCATGCTGCCCATTTTTGGAAAATAGTAGTCTCGAAGGACTTGTTTGATATTTTCCTGCGCGGCTCTGTGTGCACGGTTGTGCTCTGCTGTGACAATTTCATACTGTTCGTTTTTATCAGTTATATCTGACACGACATTCTTGCAGTGACGGAATTGAGTGGCTGGGAAATGGGTAATGAGGTCGTGTTGGAAGCTTGCCAGTGTAGGCAAGTCGCAATGAATAGCATTCACGACGTCAGGGTTAACGACTTCTTTGAGAGTTTTTAACAGGTAACTCTTGTCAGTAAAACTGATCAAGTGGCGAGTTTTGCTTCGGAACAGCACTAGGCTTCGCTTAAGCGGGAAACGTGCTGCCTCCAGAATGATCTGGTTCCTAAAGCAATTTAAGGGTTTATCTGTGGTTTCGACCGTGTAGGTCAGGGACAGCTCACTGTGAATAGTTGCAGCGTCTGACTGGGGTTCGTCTTGTAAGGCATTAAGATTTTGCCTGGATAGGGCATCTGCCACGAAATTTTCCTTGCCAGGTTTGTAGAAAACCTTGGCATTGTGTTGGTCTATATAGGATTTCCATCTCTTAATCTTAGCGTTCGTGTTTTTGTCGGCAACAGCGAACGTGAGAGGCTGGTGGTCGGTGAATATGTTGATTTCCCTATAGAAAGTTTTGTAGTTTACCTAAGACCCATACAATGGCTAGCAATTCCCTTTCGTTTGTGGCATAATTTTGCTCAGCCTGTCTCAGGGTGCGGGATATCATGGTGATCCTTCTTGCGAAAGGACTGCACCGATGCCACTTGCTGACGCATCTGTGGTGAGGTCAAAGGGCTTTTGAAAGTCGGGGTACTTGAGTATGACATTCTCTGATGCCAGAATGTTACGAAGCCTTTGAAATGCGCTGCGTTGAGTTTCATTAAACTCAACACAAATCTTCTTAGACATATGCCTACTCACCGAACCGTTTTCCCCTTTCAGGATGTCAGTTATCGGACGAGCTATGGCTGCAAAGTCTTTAATGAAGACTCTGTAATAGCTGGCCAAACCAAGGAACGATCTAACACTGTAGACACTTTTGGGTTCAGGATATTCCTGAATGGCCTTTACCTTTTTTGGGTCGGACTTAGTCCGATCCTTGATTACGATGAAGCCGAGGTACTCAACACTTTCTTTGAAGAATTTTGTCTTTTCCTGGCTCACCCTCATATTCGCCTCGATCAGGCATTTCAGCACAGTATCGATGTGGCGGACATGGTCGGACTCGTTTTCTGAGAAAATTATGACGTCATCTACATAGACGTAACATATTTTCCCGATTTGCTCTCTCAGCACATCGTCTAGGGCTCTTTGAAAAATGCTGCTTGCATTTCTCAAGTCGAACGGCAGACGGCAAAACTCGTATTTGCCGCCATTCACCGAGAACGATGTCTTCTCGCGGTCGTGTTCCGCGAGGTAAATTTGATGATACCCTGACTTCAGGTCAAGGGTAGTGAAGAACTTTGCCTTGCCCAGATTCGCTAGAATCATGGGAATGCTAGGCATCGGGTACCGGTCAGGAATAGTTCGCTCATTTAGCTTCCTAAAGTCAATGACCAACCTCTTGTTTTGGTTCCCGAAGGCGTCGGTCCCCTTTTTGTCAACAACCCAGGTCGGGCTGTTATAGGGAGACCTTGAGGGCCTGATAATGCCGTCTTTCAGCAGTTGTTTGACCTCGTTGTTCACAAAGTCGGAGACACCCATAAGATTTGGGTACGCTCTCGAGTACACTGGTTCGTTATCAACTGTCCGAATTGTGGCAGTGACAGCGGTGTTAAAAGGAAGAGCTTCATTTGTCGTGGAGAAGGCTGTCTTCCTCCTTATTATTGTGTCCTTGAACTCCTTTTTAACGGAGTCAGGTACCACCATATCGTTTACATCAGTGAAATTTACACTGGGGCAGCTGAAATAGTGAAGCTTTTCAGCGATGCCCTGGTATTCTAGGGAGTCCTCTGAAAGGTTGAGCTTTACCCCGGCCTGTGTTAACAGGTCCAAGCCTATGATAGCGTCGAACGCATTGAGAGAATCCAAAAGAAAAAAAATGGGGAGGTGTGCTTGAAGACTTTTATCAAGCATTTGTGTTTGATTTCGGTGGAGCCGTGTATTGAGCTCACCGAGAAAGGGCTGGCCACCGGCATTACATTTTTCAGCTCCTTTACGGGCCTAATGTAGCTTTTTGCCGCGCCGGTATCGATTAGCATCTTTAAGGTTCTACCAGCCAGCCGTCGTTCAATGAACGGCAACCGGGAGCGTCTCCTAAAAAATTCAACGAGTCGTCACTGGGAGCGTACTCATTTTCGCTGTCGATTTCCTCGACTGCAGCCTTTGCTGCCTTTTCGTACTTTTTTTTGGTCTCTTTTTGCTTACGAGCCTCTTGGACAACGTTATTAAGACGTTAAGGTCAGCACCCTCTTGTTCATGCGACATTACGATTTTGTTTGTGACAAGCATTAGTTTCTTTTCAACTTCATCGTAGTATTGCATTAATGGTAGGTCTCCTTGCCTAACCATTTCCAATCCTTGCCTCAACAGGCTTAAGGATGTTTTGTCCGAGTACGTGCAGTCTAATCTGGCCAAAATGGCATCGAAGTTCAATACCGTATTATGGGATACGAGTAAAGCTCCAGCTGCGCCACGGATTTTATTCCTTAATATGGCAACAGCCTGATAATGGGCACTGCTGCCATTGTATGGTTTGAAAAGCTCGTAGGCGTATATGGCCGATTGCCTCCAGGCCACATACTCGTCTTGGGTACCGGAGAACTCCGGCACAGACTTTATTATGTCATCGGGGTTGACAAAGACATTTTCATATGTTACGATTTGCGGTGCTTCCACCTGCAAACTCTGTACCCGCGCAGCTAGGGAGTTTAGTTGAATCTGAAACTGGGATTGCTGTTGCGACAATGCCTGTCTGACGGCATTGTCGATAAGAGCTTGAATCTGACATCAGTGAAATAGTATTATCCGAAACACAAAATTGACTTCAGGCTGCCAGCGCGCTGGCCGAAGCATTTGCCTATTGCCAAACTTCCCAAGCAACGCATACATTCATACGCGGGCCGTGCATACATACACGCATACATGGAAACGATCGCACAGCGCAAAGAAGTACGCGCACGCCTATCGTTCCGCTGTCATTGTGGGACTGAAACAGTTTTCATGCTATGCGCTGTTTGTACTGCGAACATGCAGCCACCACAGGCGAGCGTGCAGCCGAGGTCTCTACTCTCAATGCTTCGGACTCTGGGGTGGCTGGATCGAAAAATCAGCCTCAAACAGCTCTGACGCTGTTTGAGGTCTCTATGTGTTCATTGCTTAGTGGTTTAATCTTTAGTTTGTCCGTTCGAGTCTTTTGGTCTTCGTTGGTCTAAATCTTATTCTTTCATTGAATTTTGTCATTCTTCTCGCATGTTTACAACTGTCGATCGTTATTTTTGAAGTAAATGTTTTAAATAAAAGTGATTGAAAATAGAATAAGTTTAATTTTTTTTAAATTTAAATTATTGTACAAAATAATGATCGGAGAGTTGTCAAAATACGCAGAGAATGGCTAAGAATAGAAAAATACCAAAAGACCAATGAACTAAAATCAGGCACTTTTTATGGATTAGTTCGTTAGTTCCGTTTGCGCATTAGTTCAAACGAAACAAAGTTTAAAATAAACGATTAATATTTGTAACTTACCGTGCTCAGTTTGACTGTGGAGATTACGGGCCAATTTTTGGATGAATATTTTTTTGCCACTAAAATCAGGGATTTTTTAGACGCCGAAACACAAAATTGACTTCAGGGTGCTAGCGCACTGGCCGAAGCATTTGCCTGTTGTCAAACTTCACACGCAACGCATACATTCATACGCGGGCAGTGCATGCATACACGTTCCGCTGTCGTTGTGCGACTGAAGCAGTTTTGATGCTATGCACTGTTTGTACTGAGAGCCGAACAGCGAGCTGCCCCAGCCGAACAGCGAGCTGCCCTGGTCGAGCGTTCAGCCGAAGTCTTTATTCTCAATGCTTATGTTCTGCTTCTTCTCTGGGGCAGCTGGTCCTAAAAATCAGTCTCAAACAGGGTCAGAGCTGTTTGACGTCTCTATGTGTTCATTGCTTAGTGGTACAACTCTAATACGGTTGACATCGACATAAATCTAAAAAAAACAGCTGTAATTCCCAATACTGTTATTGATTTTAAATGGAATTTATGATATATTTAAATATATACATTTATATTTATTTATCAGAGACGACAGTACTTCCTTGCTGATGAAAAAACTAATATACCCTCTCTTAGTATGGGTAAAATATTGGCCGTCAGCCGTTAGAGACAGCAAGGGGAACTAAATGTAACCACACTTTTGGTTGGGGTACTACTGACGGAAGTGCGGCTATACTCTCCACGTGAGGGCGACTGGAAGCAGGCCCCTAGCACGGTCATGTCTCTGCTAGGGGTGCTGACTAATTGTAGTCGGGCGAAGATCGTGAATCTATAAATCACCCCAATCCAAGGCGGAACAGCATACGCTAAGGAATGCATGGCCGAGCGGTAGCCCAGTCTCTATTATGCGGACTCTGGATACCTGTCGCCCTCCAGTTTCATTTAGACTTCCCACGGCACGCGGGCTATGTCGTGGGTGACCTTCCTTTCCCGCCAACTCGTGGGACCAATTTATGGATCATTTAAATAAAACAAACAAGCCTGATGCGGCTTTGATTGCATTAATCCAGGGTGAAGCCTTCACGGCCGACCCCAACACCAGCACTGCAGCCATTGGGCTGCTGGCTTCCACCCCCAATACTACGGGTCTCGACCTTAGTATTCCTGGGGACTCGGACAGTCCGCGAACTCCCTTGGACACTGAGTTCGCTAGTGCCGCCTTCTCGTCCAACAACTGCTCAGGCATGCAGCAGACCGTCGAGGTGATGTCCTCCGACGCGGAAGCTGAAGGTGACCTGATCAGCTTTGCTGACGACGCTTCCGTGGCCTCACTAAGGTCAGGCTTCACAGAAGTAGGCTCCCACGAGAAGAAGCTCTTCAAAGCTGCAGCAGCACTGCCGAATGGGTCAGGGGAGCTGTTGGACATATCAATTCCATCAGCGGCCTTGATGTTAAACTATTGGAGGAAGCTGAGTTCCCAAGAGCTCACCTCATTCGAGGGTACTTCACCAATAGTGCAGACCTCCTACCCGCCACCATTCTTGAGTACTTGGGTCTCCAGAATGTTGAATGCTTCTCAACGGAGCTGTGACGGGTGGTTCACCACAGCCTTAATGGCAAGACGACGCACCTCGCGATGTTGGTCGACGAGAAGTCGTACAAGACCCTGACAAATCTTAAGGGTAACGTTAAATTCCGCTTCGGCAGAATGAAACTTATACTTCAGAATTCCCCCGTCAGAGCCTCCCCCACCCCTGCCGGGTCCCCTTCCCCATCTCCAACCATTCCCCCTTCCATCAGCGCTCCTCCAGCAGCGGCAACGGTGGCCTCCGCCGGCGTGACAGCAGTGGCTGCCGCTCCGGTGGCGTCTACCAGCAGTGGCTGCCGCTCCGGTGGCGTCTACCAGCGCCGCTGCCGCAGTGGACGCAGCGGACGCCCCCCTGTCCCTTCAAGGCCCACCTCCAGCTCGGTGCGAAAACCTCCCGTAAGGGCACCTCCGGCAACTGGGGTCGCCAGGCGACCTTCACCGAGCAGTTCCTCCAGACTGCCTAAGGGCATCCGTGGCAACGACTCTCGGGGGGGCAAGGCAGGTGGCCTTGTCACCAAAGCCCTGAAGGAGGATGCTGAGCGTCATTAAGGTGCTCCAGGCGAACCTGCACCACGCCAGAGGAGCGTCCGCCACCCGGTGCAGGATCTTCTGTGAAGAGGCAATCGACCTGGCTCTCATCAAAGAGCCATGGTTGATCGGTGGCCGTGGATTATCATGCGGATCATGTAATCATATGATCATATGATCATCGTATGGGTGGTGCCCCTCGCACAGCTATTGTAGTGAATAACAGTGTAAGACGTCCCCCCTGCAGAGGTTCACCGGCTAGTGGACTTCTGCCGCCGTTACAACAAGCCGCTCGTGATCGGCTGTGACGGAAATGCGCATCATACGATCTGGGGAAGCAGCGACGTCAATAAACGTGGTGAGTCCCTTTTAGAATATCTATTGTGTTGTCAATTAGATGTTGCTAACATAGGGTTTAAGCCTACTTTTATTAACGCCATTAGAGAAGAGGTTCTAGATCTTACCCTAGTCAGCAACTCTATTGTGAGTTCGCTGGTCAACTGGCGGGTCACAGACGAAGCCACGTTGTCGGACCATCAGCACATCAGGTTCGACCTCCCTGGCCAAGTCGAGATCCGCCAGAACTCATTTTGTCCCAAAAAGACAATTTGGGAATCCTTCAAAGCCTCTGTGGCTTTTAAAGCAGACTCGTTGACCAGCAACCCAAATTCTATCAGTGAGATAGAACTTGCTGCCAACATGCTTCAAGATGTGCTAATCACATCCTTCGAGGACAGCTCTGTTCGGAAGACCTTAAAGGTAAACCGAAAAGTTCCATGGTGGAACATACAGCTGGCTGCACAAAGAAGGAAGGTTAGATCTAACCGTGTCAGCTGGTCGTCTATAGGGACGCTCTCACTAACTACAACAATACCATTAGACGTGCTAAGCGTGATACGTAGCGCAGCTACTGTGGTAGCATCGAATCGCTGCCAGAGGCAGCGAGACTCCACAAAGTATTGGCTAAAGGGTCGTCTAATGGGATAGGGCTTCTCAAAAGAGCAGACGGCTCTTTCACTTAAAATCGCAGGGAAGCATTTGACAAGCACTTTTACAAGTTCACTTCCCAGGTTCGGTTGCGGTCACGATGACGTCACCTCGTCACCGGACTCACGTGGGTCCAGTCTATCAGGGACCATATTCGACCCTGAAAAGGTCAAATGGGCTGTAAATTCCTTCGCTCCCTTCAAAGCCCCAGGGGGCGATCAAATCTTTCCAGCCCTTTTACAAAACAGCGTCGATCATACTCTCGATCCGCTGGTCGGCCTTCTTAGAGCCAGTCTTACTTGGGGATATATACCGATCTCTTGAAGAGAGTCAATGTAGTATTTATTCCTAAACAAGGGAATCGTCCCCCTGACCAGCCTAAGTCATATCGGCCGATCAGTCTCTCCTCCTTTCTGCTTAAGACAGCGGAAAGGCACGTAGACTTGCACATTCGGTGCTCTCTGCAGAAAACTCATCCTCTGCATCCCACGCAGTTTGCGTATATAGCCGGAAGATCGACTGAGGTCGCTCTCCATAAGCTAGTGTGTAAAATCGAAGGAGCCTTCGTATCCAAGAATATTGCTCTGTGCTCTTTTCTTGATATAGAGGGTGCTTTCGACAATACCGGCTACGGGTCTATTTCTGCTGCACTGGAGCGCAGATATATCGCCCGTCCCCTAATCCGATGGATTGATGCTATGCTCAAACATCGCACTATTTCCTCTACCTTGGACTCCACGACTGAATTCATTAGTGCGGTTAAGTGATGTCCCCAGGGAGGGGTCCTATCCTCCTTACTCTGGTCTTTAGTAGTTGATGAACTACTGAGCATCCTCGCTGAACAGGGCTTGCAAGCAATCGGCTACGCTGACGACCTGGCTCTCATAGTGAATGGGAACTTTGCCAACACCGAGACAAAGCTGATGCAATCTGCTCTGAACACGGTTAATAGATGGTGCGAAGATGTAGGTCTTAGCATCAATCCACAAAAGGCGATTATCGTTCCCTTCACTAAGCGCCATTCCGTTGACATAGGTCAATTGCACATTGGCGGCTCTCCCGTGGGACTTTCCAACGAGGTCAAATATCTAGGGGTAACTCTTGATAAAAGACTGAACTGGAATTCCCATCTAAACAACACCCTGTCAAAGGCTACTTACGCCATGTGGGCCTGTAGAAGATTCTTTGGTAGGACCTGGGGTCTCAAATCCTGCACCATTCGGTGGTTATTTGAGATGATGGTAAGACCCATCGTCACCTACGCCGCTATTGTGTGGTGGCCTAAGGTCAAGCAGGTCACTGCGATCAACAAATGCACTTAACTGCATAGGCTGCTTTGCCTTTCTCTAACGGGCGCACTTCGCACCTGTCCCACAGCAGCAATGGAATCAATTTTGAATTTGACTCCGCTGCATATTCAAATACAAGAAGTCGTCGCTATGAGCCTTCTTAGAATCAAGCACCAATCCGGGTTTCTAGCTACCGAATCGGGGCATGCTAGACTAATCAAAGATATTCCTGGTTTAGAGATCTGCACTACATCAGATTCTATGACCAAGGAACTCCTCTTTGGTGCAAAATTCAGAACCCTCATCCCAGACCGGAGGGACTGGGATGCTGGCATCAATGACCCTCATGGCATACACTGGTATACCGACGGGTCAAGGACTGATCAGGGGGTTGGAGCTGGGATACTTGGTCCCAACTCCAAAACCTCGATTGCTATGGTCAAATGGCCCACAGTCTTTCAATCCGAGGTTCATGCCTTAGAGTTCTGCTGTCGTCTTATCCTTGAGAAGGGGATCAGAGGAGCAAATATTTATATCTTCTCAGACAGCCAAGCTGCCATACTAGCCCTCTCCTCAAAAAGAGTAGGCTCGCGTATGGTGGCTGACTGTTGGAACTGCCTCCAGAGGCTTTCCAACAGAAACAAAGTTACCCTCCTATGGGTACCTGGACCACTTGGTGAACTATCACCTCTCAAAAATGCGTCTGTCCTCAGATGCAGAATGCAGGCTCTGCAGAGAGGACGACGAAACCACCAAACACATCCTATGTGATTGTCCAGCCTTGGTACGGATTAGGAGGAAACATCTGCACATGGAAATCGCAGTTCCCGAGCACATTGTCCGTTCCTCGACGAAAGACCTGTTATGCTTCATCAGGGAAGCGGAACAGCTTTTGTCAAGATAAGGAGAGCATTATAGGTACAAAAGATCTTTCTGGTCGCAGTGCCTCGCCCCTTCTCTGCTGGGAGACTCCCTCTTTCAAATAATAATAATAATGGGTAAAATAAACCGATTTATTTCATTGACTTAGAATATAGATCTGGGCTGACTTATCATTATGACAACTTAGAAACTTAATGTATGTACATATATTAAATGTTAAGGGTAAATTGATGTGCCCAGTGCTGCCATGATCGTAGAAAAGAAGAAAGCTGATTAGAGTCAATTTTGCACTGCACGGAAAGTTGATTAGCTAAAGCAACCGACAGGAATCAACATAAGTGCCCTAAACTTAAACATATAAATAGAAAAACGTTATAAACAATATATTTTTGTTTATGGATTGTTTGTAGTACTTTTATTCATCACATCAAATCTTTGCCTTGATCAATGCACGCGATTTTGTTTTTAATTTTAATTGTATCTAGAATTTTAAACGTAGTTTAAAATTGTTTAGTTAAGACACCGGTATTTGTTGTTCGACTATAGAGTTTTGTGTGTGATATTGGGAATTAATTTAATAAATGACAGTTTCATCATCACTTCATTCAACTAGATACGTTAACTGTGCCTATTTTATATATATATATCAAATTAAAAATTCCAACCATATCAAGCAAATCAAGATCTCCATTAATTGTGAATACGGGGAATATACATAAGTATATCATCTATTTTTGATCCATTATAATACCATTAAATTATTGCTTTTTCATTTTTAAAGCCATTTATTATTCTACATTATGTCTATATCGACGTAAGCGTGCACTGTTTTCAATTTTCGGATTACCCGGCGGTGGAGAAATCTCATTGCGGTTTAGAGTGTCTCTTGAATTCTTATTCAATGCCATATCCATATCATTAAGTTGCTTTGAAACAGCTGTGAAGCATGTATTCTCCTCTTCTATATCCGGTTTAACTTGATTTTCACTGTTATCTGACAATTGATCGTCAAAATTTCCCAATATGGTTGTTGGTATACCCCGTGTTCTGTATTCCAAAAGAAAGTATCATGTTATTATGGCATTCTATAGACGATATTTATATAGATATTTACCTGCTAAAAGTCCGAGCTCGTGGTCTTTGAAATCGTAGATTCAATTGTGTTGGGTCCGTAACGTATTTCTCTTCGGCAGATTCTCGACGACGGCGTAAGCCTAAGGGAGATATGAACAATATAACAAAAAACATAAAGATTTGATTCTACAGATTTGTAAATAATGAAGGAAAGTTGAATGCACACAATTTTAGAAAGTTTTTAACTAGACAAATGGAGTGCTGGAGCTTTGAAGCGAACTATAAAGACTAGCAAGGGCCAACGACCTCACCTTGAGGTGGATACTAGCACAAAAAAACATACCAGGCGATGGGGAAGCAGACGTGATTAACTAGACAAACCTAGTGATGGAGCTTAGAAGCGAACTAGAAAGACTAGGAAGGGCCAAAGACTTGACTCTGAGGTGGATACTGGGACAGAAAGAAGATGCCCTTATAAAAACAGGCACCAAATGCTCAATGATAGGGTCTTGAGAGAGGAGACAAAGATGCGTGAAATCTACTGGTGCCCATACACCAGGTCTATAGCAATCTAAGTACCTTTTGATGCTACAACCCTTGAAAAGGTATAAGCAGCTAATCAAGGTAAATAAGAACTCACTGGATATTTTAAAGGGTCTTAAAAACACCCACCAAAGTTATACTTAGCTATGAGTCATGCAAATTCAGCGAGCTAGGATCACATTACTAAGTGGTGGGCGTGGGTACAATAGACACTGTTAGCTCATGGTACATATTAAACATCTGCGAGAGAATGAAGAAGGTTCATTATAAATTGAGTAAATTGGCATGCATAGCCAACTTGGTTTGAATTAGGAAGTACAATCGTGTTCGATTCAACGAACCAACAAAAACGAAATGCTTAATAAGAGCTGCTGAGTTGAAACTTTTCGAATTTTTCGAAATTGCGCACGTAGTAATAAAATAAAGTGGATAAGCTCAATTAATGTAACATAAAATAAATAATAAAAAAGGCGCAATGAATGTTATTGTTGCCACCATAAGTTGTCCAAACATTTAAAAGATAAGAAACAAAGGGAGAGTCATCAATAATTTTAAATGCACGACAATGCTTGACGACCCATTTCGTAATTACTGCTACACCAGCATTTTTCGTGTCTGAAATATAACAAATATTGCGAGACTTAGTGTTGTTTGCCACAAGCATTTGTGCCTCACAAGGTTTGATGTATTTACTTGCCGTAAACCTGTATACTGATACCTGATAGCTTAGAAAGAGATGTAAAGCAAAGATGTAAAGTAAAGGGATGTATTTAGCTTTTAAAGCTGATATTATTATGTGAAAACACTTAAACCAGTTGTGAATTGTATGTAATAGTTTTTGAAATTTGCTCAAGGGAAATAAGCTTAAACAAAATGGAAATTATACTGTATAGAAAAATTGGAGTACTCATTCGAAACATTCGAAGCCTGTTTTCACTCAGTTTTGCTCTCAGTCATTCTGGCCTTTTATTTCAGCCCCAGTCTGCTGTGAGTCTCAAGAGTTACAGCTCAGTCATACAATTTCATTTCATTTTCTACTTCGCATTCAGTCAATTCAACTCAATTCGAATTCACTCAATTGCTAGTGCTCTGTGAGTGAGAGCTCATGCAGACCTCTAGTACATATACCATTATCAAATAGTAATAAAAACTAGACAAACCTGGTGTTAAGTCCGCAATGTTTTGCGAATTGTTTAAAGTAGTGGAAAAGTGTTTTTGTTGGCCTTTCTTTGGGTCATCAGTAATATCCAGAGTAAGTGGTGCAAAGGTATCAGGAATAGGATTCTGTAGAAAATATGCTGCACAGGCAGCGGCAGTTGAAGTATCGACGGCTGCCCAAGAAGCACATTTCAATTGACGTAAATTTATTGTAAGTACTGGAATCTTACTCGGCATTAGCAGTGATGATGATGTTGTTTCCCCTTGAACTTCGCTCCAGGTGGCAGCAGGAATACTTTGGACTTTGCTTAATGCTTTGTTAATATGACTCGTCTCCGAATCAGATTTTATTTGTTTGACACCATTTGAATTTCCATTTAACTTCAGCTTGTTCGCCTCGCCAGATTGTTGACTGCTCGAACTAACGTTGTTGAGGGGGGGAGGAGTCTGTGACAATTCTTTGTTGTTTCTCAGTGTTTCTTCATTACAATTTTTGTTTCTGTTTCTGTTTGCTAAGGATGCTGCTGTCTCTATATCATCATAGTTAATTGGATCCTTATCACTTAGAGAGAATATGGCATCACCCAATGCTGACCCTCTGTTTGAAGGAGGGAATGTATTGGTGTTTGGAGTCTTAATTGCGGCTGCTAAGGCATCGTAGTAGACAGACTCGTCCAGGTGCGAGTTTTCTTAAATACAAAAAATACAATTGCATGAATGAAAGAATATAAAAAAGATTCTAATATATATATACCTTTGGGAATGACACGAATTTCAAGTCTTCCATTTATGAAACCATCATCATCACTACGAGGAGCTCGGCTGTCATGCAGATTTGCTGTTACATCCGGTGCATTTGTGGAAGCTTGCATTGGTAAGGCGTACACTGCGACGTTTCTCCCCCTCTCCCTCTCCCTAACGAGCTCATCGAAGGTTTCCCGATGGTGTGCCTGTAGCTGTGCTGGCTGTGGTTTCTCATCGAACATGTCTATCAGACAGACGTTTGGAAGGCTATTGCGATGCTTATATATTGATTGGCTTCCATGCGAATTGCTTGAACGAACATCAGCAGTGTTTTTAAATGACGACATTGGGGGCACTACGGGCACCACCTTCTGATTGAGAAATGGCGCTATTTCTGAGTAAGTCTCACGTACACAAATATTCCTAGCTATATCCATGCGGTAAACCTTTAAACGCAAAAGAAACCAATTTCATTATTTAATACAAAGTTTAAATACAAAGAAATTGTCGATGATAATAATGCTTAAAATGTCCCCCATAAAAATAAGTAAACACCTTCTGATACATGTATATTTTATATATGTTATATAAGGTAATATCAGTTAAACATTTCAATGAGGTTTTATGCACTTAAAATATATATAAAGTGATGAAAGTACTTACTGTGTCATCGAAGGCTGCTTGCTGCACAGCAGGTGGCTCTAACTCTTTGCGTAATACATTACCCATTGCCGGCTCCGACCAGCAGTGCAGAATTGATATTTGCAACGTCTCGTAGTTCTCGATGCCAGCTATATTTAGTGTGTATCTATTGGTGATATAAGCAAATCATTATGATTACACAAAACATCAACATATCAAATTATTATCATTATTTGGTTGTGCAAGATGTACTGCGACCATGTAGATCAATAGTATTGTACCCCCAGCTGAGCCACCCCAGTTATTCTAAAGAATAAGTAGTAGCAGATCGTTAACTCCTCGACGAAGGAGGCTAGGCAGGGACTTTTTGGTAAAAACGACTGACTGTGATCGCAGTATTGCACCTTCCAAACTTCGACTGGTTGTAGATGTACTGCGACCATTTGGACGTTGATACAATGAATGTATAATGAAATGCAAAAGCAAGTCGATGCTTGTTACGCACGGACCCCAAGACACCACGAATGTCCACCTCCCGCCCAACTGCCCGAGGGGCACAGTATTAAAACTAAGGAGTGGACAGATATGCGAGGAACGATAACTTAATTTCTCGAAAGATAGGACAGAAAATTTTAGGCATGCAACAGGGAGGTTATTAATAAATACTACACCCAGCATGGTTCTACGATTAGCTAGAGAAGGTAAATTAAGTAATAGGAGTCTACTGTCATAAGAAGGAAGTCTTAAATTTCCATCCCAGTTAAGGACTCTTAAGGCGAATAATAAACAATTTTTTTGTACAGATTCAATGCGATTTTTATGAGTAGTGTACTGGGAACACCATACGCATGATCCGTATTCCAGAATTGGACGAACAAGTGAGGTATAGAGGGCTTTTGTTACATAAGGATCATCAAACCATGTAGACCATGTAGATCAATAGTATTGTACTCCCAGCTCAGCCCAGAGCTAAATATCCAGTCCAGTCCAACGCGCTGCAAATTATTGAATTTAATTATCAAAATGCGTGCTCTGTTAAGAAAGTTCATCGCGCGCTTCTTTCATTTTTGTGTTCAGTTTAATCAACTCTCTTAAGCGGCTATTCGGACTATTGTGACTAAATTTCGCACCAAATTTACATTGTTGGACAACACACGCTTACGTAGAGTGCAAACTGAAGAAAATATCGCAGCTGTATCTGACAGTGTTAATGATGACCATCAATTACCGATACTTTTTTAACGATGATGCGAATTATAACGTTACTGAGAGATGATGAGATGATATCAATCTTTATCTTTGCCAAAATGCAAGAGCTTGACTTGCATGACATGTGGTTGCAATAAGACGGTATGCATGTAGCACATGCTACATGCCACACAGCACGCGTAAAAATTGACTTATTGAGAGACTGGACCGCGCGATTTAACACTTTTAGACTATTTTGTTGTAGCGCTAGGTTAATTTTAATGTCTATACAGACAAGCCCGCTTCAATTGACACATTGGAGGACACCATTGCAGCATTTATTCATGAGATACCGTCCGAAATGTTGGAAAAAGTATGCCAAAATTGGAAATGGAAAGCGGATGAACATTTGCATGAAATAATCTTCAAACATTCAATTATATGCGTACTATAAATTTATGCATTTCTCTGCATTTCATGATTTTTTTTTGAAAATCTTTTCTATAGCTCTTAAAAAATCACCCTTTATAACCATTTTCAATAGTCGAAGGGTATAAACAGTTTGTATGGAACCGAACATTTGCCAAGCAGAAGAAAGCAACTAATACATTTTGTATGAATACTAATTTTATATTTCTAGCATGTAAGTGTTCTTTAATTAATTATAAAACTGTTAAGTTGTTATACTAGTCCTAAAAATCTTACCTTTTCACTTTATCATTCCTGTGTGGCTCTGCTTTTAACTTGCTTGTACGAGTCTTGGGAATATTAGATGTTCCGCATAAAATCACATCCGCTTTTTCCAAATGTTGTTGTGACTGTGAGATGATGGCAGAGATTGTAATACTTTATACATATTAACTGTATACTATACATCAGTTCATTGTAGAGTGTTTTGGTAATATTGTAACTTGATAGCTTATAGTTTATAATATAAGTTCACTTCATAAGTAAAAACCCTTTCAGATAATACTATATGCAAGTTAGGAAATTATACACATACAAGTAAATACTTGTTACTTGTACTGTAGATATCAAGACTAAACAATTTATATACATTTAATGTTTAGCAAACATACTAGTATTTATAATAAAAATTAACTGGACATTTTAAGCATTATTCATCGTTAATTGATACATTTCAATGACACAATCCCCAGTATATATGTATGTATTGTATGTATCATATTCTATATAATTATTTACTTGTGGTTCCTGCTTCCACTCGTTATCCGTGGTATCCTCGGAGTCATCAAATTGACTCTTCCATTGCGAGGCCAGGGTAAGTGCGCCGCCACCTTTTGTTACCTGCTGAAGCGCCGATATATTTTCATCATCAATGAGGGCAAATTGGGTAACTGAATGATCGCCAGTTCCAGTGCCGCTGCTTTTAGCCGTCAATGAACCGATGGCAGTGCCTCCTCCTGTTGATACAGAGACAGCAGAACCTGCAGTACCTCCTGAGGAAGAAGGTGGTAGGTTGGTCAATGTAGCTGAGCGTCGGTTTGAATGTACTACACGTTGTTGGCACACAACAGCTTTGGTCGCTCGACTGCTGTCAAGATGATCAGGATTGTCTTCATCTTGCAGTGAATACAATCCAATACTTGTAGTAGTTAGCTTTCCCTTTGCACTCTGTGTGGATGGAGGCGCTGTTACCACACGCAATTGACCATACGTTGATCTCTGATCACCACTCTTATCTGTCGTCTGAGCTGGGAATTGCTGGTGTTGGTATAGCTTGGCTGAAATTCGATCTACCATATCAGTATCTGTGATTTCTGCCCTCTTCACTGCTTGCTTGTTGTCCCCGCATGACGATCTGCTAGCAGAACCTTCTGCTTTAGCGCTTTTCAAGATTTTCGCATCAAACTCATTGTTAATTCCGATTTTGTCTTTGTGGCTCTCATCTCTTTGTATATTCTTTGTATATTCTTTGTTAGCCGTATACTACGAATATATTTAGATTTTGAAATTCATTTAAAACCAGAAACAAAAGGCTAGCAGGTATTGGTTGTTCTTATAGTCGATACACATATATAAAGATACAACATTTAATATATTATGCGTCGTTTCGTTTACAGCTCTTTGTGTCAACCGAAAATGTATGTAAGAGGCAGAAGAAGGCATGACAGTGCCCGCACAGTTTATACATATATTCTTAATCAGCATCCACAAATGTCCGAATGAAGATCTAGATCTTGCAGACTATAAGAGCAGGGGCTACCACAAAAATCTTTATAAAATGTCTAAAATTTTTTTAAAGCCCTACAAATCATTTTTCATTAGTAAACACAATAATTAGAAGTTAAATAAGAAATAATATGTAGTGTGCCAGAGAGTATGCTATTATTATTAAAAATTGTATATAGGCTAGTATTTATATATATATACGTATGTATATATGTTGGAACGGTTCGCAAAACTTAATGTGACCGACAGTTTTTATTAAATATCGATACCAATCGTATGGTTAGTTAGTTAGATAAGTAAAGTTGTGATGCAACTCTACAATTGCAGTATTTTATCACTAAGCAATGAATACATAGAGACGTCAAACAGCTCTGACGTTGTTTGACACTGATTTTTCAGACTGCTGCCCCACAGAAGAAGAAGAACAGAACAGCTGTTCGGCTCTCAGTACAAACAGTGCATAGCATCAAAACTGCTTCAGTCGCACAACGACAGCGGAACGATAAGCATGCGCGTACTTCTTTGCGCTGTGCGATCGTTTCCATGTATGCGTGTATGTATGCACGGCCCGCGTATGAATGTATGCGTTGCTTGGGAAGTTTGGCAATAGGCAAATGCTTCGGCCAGCGCGCTGGCAGCCTAAAGTCAATTTTGTGACCCCGACAATTTAAACATTCCTGAAATTATGGAGGAAATCATGCAACAGAATGCAGCAGCAACACGACAGTCGCCAGATTCTGGTGAAATTCAGCAAAACAGCAGCAACAACACTGATACAACTGAAGCTGTTAACGGCTGCAAGCTGCCAGCATTTTGGAAGCAAAACGTGCATTTGTGGTTTTTGCAAGGAGTATAGACTCCACACACTACAATCGTTCCACCAACATAAAATTCTTAATTGATTCGAGTTCAGTAATATCACTCATACTGATTTCAATACTGTGTAGTGTACATCCCTGGTCTTTCGTTAAGATATCGATATTAGTGTTGGTTAAGTCTCTAGGGACTTAGCAATTTAGCAAGTTTTGCTGATTTAGTACCAAGTAAGTACTTTGTTAACAGCAGATACTTATTGCTGGGCAAGCCCTAATAATTTCGTTGTTTTCTATACATTTGTTTGAATAGCCCTAAGGAGCACCTTAGCGGCACTCTAATTATATTTAACACACCCACTGCCTCAAGACCACACGTGCTTGAGTCAGGGTCGTGCGCCCTGCCACATCAATCGGATAAATTTTGTAATTCTGACGCATCAGTCAGTTATATATTTGGTGTATGGTGACGCTGCACTCTGCATGAGGTGTGCAAGTACGCCACACATACACATAACCTCTCTGTTAAGCGGCATTCAATTAAACAATCGTAAGTAACAATATAATTTCATATGCAATCTGTGCATAAAATAATTGTCTGTTACAAAATTCTTAGGTTTTTTCGCTTGGTGGAATAAAAGAATTGTGTTGTTTTCTGCAAGTACACAAACAAGTACATTGTTGGCCGGCGGAGGTGCCACCCATCTTTAATCCATCATCTGTAGCGACATCGATACCTTTGGGGCGCAGAATAGTTTTTTTTTTTTTTTTTTTTAATATATTTTCTTTTATCTTTATTTTTATTAAGTCATACGGGGAAATCCAATATCCCCTTTGTGTCCTTTTTATCTATTAATTCTGCCCATTTTAGGCGCGCCGGCTAACTAACTATAGTTTTAGCGTTATCTATTTTGTGTTTTATGTTAAATCTGTATTTTTTTAAAAATCATGCCCTCCCCCGGGATTCGAAGCCGGAACCCCTGTATAATAGTCATACGCCTCAGACGACTCGAATACAGGGGTCGACACAGAATAGTGATAATGAATAGTGAAAATTAATTATGAAATAATACACACATGACACACACACATCAAATCATGTAAAAAAATCAATCACATACACACTAAACGACAAATTGTTAAATTCATTCATGCTTCGTTATGAATACTTAAAAGGTTCTTAAAATTAATTTTGAAAATAGGTTGAATAATTTGTCTTCTTCATATTTATAAAGTTTCTCAAACACATTCTTCGGCAACTAGGCCAATGCAGTGTGTTTAACTGATCATGCAAAATGTAATACAAATATAAAAAAAATTAGAATCAGTTCCTTAACAGTGAATTGATAATTATGTGTGTGCCATAAATATTATTATTTTGTAAGAAAGCAGCAACACACACCGTAAATCAACTTGGTACCAAGGATCTTGTCGGGGTAAGTGGAAGAAAATTTTATTGCACACGATATGATTTGCCAAGTTAATTAATCAATTCACTGGCTCAAATATTAATAACTTAGATCTATTAAAACAAAGAAGAAAAATGCTGAAATCGTAAAACTAAAAAGAAAAGTAAAAACTAATGAAGAGAAAATGCACTACTATAAATTTATATTTAAAAAAAATTTTATATTATTATATATTTAAAAAAAAAAATGAAAAAAAAATTTTAACTCTTAAGATCTGAATTGTAAGTTAATATCTGAATTGAAAGTAAAAATCTTCATTGAAAAGACAGAAAAAAAAATAAATTGTTGCAACACTATTGCACTACGCTCTCATAGCATCATTCTAAAACAATTAGCTCTATTTATCATAGTTATAAATAAATTAATTATGTTTATAATGTTTAACTAAATAATATAAATTGCTAAATAATATGTTTCTTTGAATGAAAATGAGCTGAGCTTGCATATCAGCTGACTTGTTTAGGGATTTCCTATTAACGTCGCCGAAAGCAAATCATAATAGCGCGGGTAAAGAAGGCGGTCTGCACCAACACCTACATATAGCAGCCTCGTCATCATTTGAATGACGTCGGTAAATTTATAACTTGTATCATCGATCTGAAAAAGGCAACGGGACTAAAATTTTTTTTGTAAAGCTAAAAATTGTTCTCTATATATCTTAATACCTTTTCTAGTCATCGAACCACACCAACCGAATGATAACTAGCCGCATCCAGGGTCCCCTCTGACTAGAGAAAGAGACACTAGCAGTTGCATAGCAGATGTATGTATGAAGATTGTGCATACGTATATATAGCCCTCATGTGAACATGATATCTGTTTGTTTGTATTTAAACATTAAATACAATAACTATTAAAATTGCAATAAATCCAAAATGTTCAATAATTCCATCAGTAGCGAAACGGCTTAATCTAAGATTAAAAATACTCTGAGTGAGAGCGATATATGCAAGCTTCGGTTTGTGAGTTTCACACGAGTTGTGAGGGTCTCTGATTGGAATATGGATGTCAGACGAAATGAGCTTTCAGTCATCCATCAGAAGCCTTTCAATTCGTGAGGGAATTTTACGAATCATAAAGCATGTTCGATTCAAGAATCCATAGCAGGCAGCCAATGTCGCAATTTAAGGAAGCTGATGGGAAAATGAGTTTTGGAGGAAAAAAAGCCAGCACTCATCCCTCATGCGAACGAGAAAAGCTACAATCGGTGAAGAAAACACATAAGGTATGGGATTTATGGAAATAACTGAGAGGAATTGTATTTCCTTTGGCAAGTCCGAAGAATAACCCTCAGCAGCTTCCATAAGATTCGTATGCTCCTATGTGTGCACATATTAAAGTAAATTCTTGAAATATCAACACCTATTGGCAACTTCATAGTACCAGCGGGAATTCTATGCGTGGAAGAGATATGCTAAATAAATTTTATACATATCCTGATAGTTCGTGGGTTCAGGTTTGGGTGGAGAATGAACCATTACGATATTTTTCTTCTGCCATGCAGAGCCTTGAATAACTCAGCGAAAGTCAGTGTTGACATCTGCTGCAAAAGGAGTTATGATTGCGTTCCTAGAGATGCACAATGGAAAATTGGAATATGTGAGTGTTGTGATGCGGGACTACATCCTTTCCTGAGTTCTTCTTATTAACACGTATACATAATTCAAAACCAATCAAATAAACAGAAAAAAAAAGACAAACTGGTCCGTATAGTTAGGCCCATGAGTAGTCCAAAGAAACTAAATAACTTATGAAATCTTACGAAATTTAAAAAAATAAATAAGTAAACCAATGAAAACATAAATCAAAAATCAAAAATTACATAAATAAATAATCCTTTATTAATTTTTATACCCTTCGACCATTGAAAATGGTCAAAAAAGGGTATACTAACTTTGTGCAAATGTATGTAACAGGCAGAAGGAGGCGTGGCAGACCCCACAAAGTATATATATTCTTGCTCAGGATCACTAGCCGAGTCGATTGAGCCATGTCTGTCTGTCTGGATGTCCGGATGTCCGGATGACCAGATGAACACAAAGATCTCAGCTATTATAAGAGCTAGAGTCACCAAATTTGACATGAAGGTTTCTGTGTACCAGGCGCAGATCAAGTTTATTTCAAATGTGCCACTCCCACCGCCCACGCAAATCAATAATTTAATATTTGAACTCAATTTATAAGCGCTGTATAAAAGATACAACTTTGTGACTTTAACATATACTAAGCTGAATGAAATATCTACGTTGTCTCCAAATTACAATCCGATCGGACAATAATCACAGAAGTTATTTAAGAAAGTATGAGCATAAAACCAAGTGCTTATGTCAGCTAACAAGGAAGGCGGGCGAGCGCGAAGCGCGACCGCCATCTGTCGGGATTAATTTCAAAGCATATGCATATGCATATGTGCATGAATTTAACAAATTAAACTACACGGGAACATAGGTCGAAGGGTATCACACTGTCGCCTTTTGCGCGACTGCTGCTCTCGTTATTAATACATGTGTTGTGGGTGTCACTGATCTCGTGTGTGACCCGATTTGATTTTCTTTTGTAATTGACTTATGTTTTAACCAAACATGCCACTTGCACACAGCCCTAAAACCGATTTATTGGTGCCTGAACCACAGGAACCGATACGTACCTGTTTTCTATGCGATGAACACATGACAGGATCCTCAAATGTTGTAACAACTGAATGTGGTCACGTCTTTCATCGGGATTGCCTACAAAATTATCTTAGAGACACCCCGAAGTGTCCTATTTGTGAATCCACGGTCTAGCGTGTGCTGTTGCTGTTGTGTATATACCACTAGTATTGACTATATATTAGGCTAAGAAGGTTCGTGCTTCTGGCTTCTCTCTGGTCTAAGCTCGTCGGATGGGGTGTGGGTTCTTTTCTTTCCTAAACATATACGCGCTATGGGAAAAATAATGATTAAGTATACTACGGAAATGAAAATCGACAACTAAATTGTATGAATTAAAATCGACAACTGAATTGTATTCAAATAAACCACGCTGTTTATGGATGGTATATGCTGGTCATATTGTGCTAGGATACTATGATGTTGATCGTATCCCGCTCTGTACTCTCCCTACCATGATAGCTCGCGGACTTCTCGGCTATCCCTTATTCAATACTACGTATAAGTATTAAATCTCACTGTTATGGGCGTTCATTTGGTCGGCGATGAACCTCATTAAATTACTAGGCTTGCATGATTAGGTAAACATTATAATTCATTTTTTTATTCATTAGGTTTAAGGCATTTTAACGTAAAGATATTTAGAGGTTTCATATTCAAATTCAATGGCAATAACAATTCGTGATAAAAAGAGTAAGAGAGTATTCGAATGAACGCGCAGTAGCTTCACTTCTTTTTACAACAAGGGCATTTCACAATTATTTCATTTGGATATACATATATTTATATGGACCATTACGAAACATAATTACCTTGGCGATGCAGATGGCATACCGTTGGCAATATCAAATATTCACATACATTTTGTTACTCACAGATGATATACGCTTGATCGATGGGCCCTTCGATGTCGCTGCTGTGCTGTTTTGGAAGAAGGTATATGTAGTTATGTGTGTGTGCCCATACGTGTGTGCTTGTTTCAGAGGCTAATGCGAGTTGTACAAGTTTTAAATTGCCTTAGGAATATATGTGTACGAAAGACGTTATTAGATAGAGTTTAAGTGAAAAGATTTGATATAAAAATTTATTTATACTAGCGTGAATACTTTTTGTTGGCATTCCGCCTTTGGGCTGCCGGGAGAAAAAGAAACGCCTTAGAGCATCTCTTTTGCTGCTGGGGTTGAGTGGCCTATGTCAGGCTGGACATACCCGTGTCGCTATGAGCTACTGTGCCTGTTACCACTATATGTCTCCGGTCTGCAACTATAAAATCACAGTACGTATAGCTCTCAAACTATTGTGGCGTGATGATCATCTAAATGATGTCGGAATCACGTTGGATTAGGGAGTCGCATCCGACGTTAAATGATATATTACTGAGTAATGTCAGTGTTTTGCCGCCCAGTGTATAGTTTTGCAGCCACTGGGGCTCCTTATGGACACGACCGGCCTGGCTTATGGTTGACAGCGTGGAAACGCTTTTCAAGGCCGGCCGTGTTTAAATCAAATATCGCAGCTATGAATAAATATATACATATAATTAGCATTGACTATTTGTTTAAATATCCACTGAATATCACCTTTTTGTATGTTTTCACAATGGCCTCCAAACTCTAAACAGCATTTAGCGCTGTTATTCACGGACGTTCAATAACTTTGGCTTTCTTTTAATATAAATGTTACAGCCTTTATTAACTCCGATTTTTAACGTATTTATATATATATATTCTTTTCGCAAATGTTTCGATTTAAAAAGTTTATATCTGGACGCTTTGGTATCAGTCAGCGCTGCACTCTTATTAAAATGTGAATGCACGTTGAATTCGCCCCCTCTTATAGACAACGAGAGAGAACATTTGCCCTTCCATTTATTTGAGCGCTTTTTGATAATTGGAGTTTAAGAGAGTTTATAAGTGCAAGCTAGACAACGGCCACTACAGTACAGATATTGCTGCGATAGACGTATCTCGAGTAGTCATTAACTGAAGAAAAACAGTGCAAAGGTCGAGCTTGTATTAACTCCTAGCTTTCTGCCTGCTTCGTTCCGTAACTCATAATATGCTGGACTAATCTGTTTAGCTACTGAAGCTTTTACAAATACAGGGGCAAGTTTACTGCTGAAATTCTTAGCAGCGTTGCTTTGCGCGAAATTTCTGGCATAAACTGTGTCTCCTACTTTTAGTCGAAGGGATCTACTTCTTAGATTGTATCGTCGAGCGTTTACGTCATGAGTGAGGTCTATGTTAACTTTGGGCTTTGCACGAGCCAATTGCATCATGTCTGGCCGCTTCAAAGTTGTGTCGTCGGTCAGCATATTCATCTTGCACAAAAGTTCATAATCTTGCCCATTGAGCATCATGTTTTGCCGAAGCATAAATAATACGGAGAATGTCCGGTACTTCTATGAATATTAGCATTAATTTCATTTAGATTCATGTCCCAATTGATGTGTTCTTTGCCAATGTACGCTCTTATGGCAGCTAAAACTGAACGGTTCTGCCGTTCGCTTGCATTCGCTTGTGGCGAATAAATGGCTGTACAAATCTGAGATACTCCGAATTGAATCAGAAATGCTTTGAAATATCCGGATTTGAATTGTGATCCATTGTCTGTCAATACTATCTCTGGGACTCCAAACGTATAAAACACATTTTCCAAAAACTCACAGATCTTTCTGGATGTAAATTTCTTTAATGGTTGTAGGCAGTGAAATTTAGTATTGTGATCCACCACAATCAAAAGTCCTATATTTCCACTTTTTGATCTAGGATACGGGACTAAAATGTCCAAATACAACTTTTGGAAAGGTCTGTCTGAGGACATTGGCTTTCCCATTGGAGGATCAAATTTGCGCTTTTAGTTGATTTGCATATCGAACAGTTTGCTACGAAATTATGAATTTGCGTAACCATGCCAGGCCAAAATAGATAGCGTTTTAGCTTAGCGATAAGTCTAGCCCTACCGCAATGGGCTGAATCTGGAGGATCGTGTGCTCTATGAAGAACATCGTTTATCAAAGCATTCGGAATCCAAAGTTTCCAGGATTTTACTTCCTGCTTTTCTTCTCCACTAGCAAACTCTGTTCGTTTGTAAAAAAAGTCATCACGGATTTTCAGATCCGGCAATTTGGATTGATTCTGAATGACGTTTTTCAATAAATCGAGATATTCTGGTGATTTAAATTCTTTTGATTTTAAATCTATTATTGGACCAGAATCTGCAAATTCAGAGACTTCGTTTTCGTCTCGTCGATAAAGCGTCGGCAACGACATTATGAGAACCTTTTCTATGCTGGATTGTACATTCTAAACCGCGTAATTGCAATGCCCATCTGGCCAAGCGCCCTGTAAGATCTTTTTGGTTTAACGACCATTTCAGCGAAGCATGGTCAGTGATTACTACAAACGCTTGTCCTTCTATGTACGAACGGAACTTCTGTATGCCTTTTAGAACAGCCAAACATTCTAGCTCAGTTACCGTATAGTTGCGTTGTTGTTTGGTTAATTTAACCGACATGTATGCGATTGGTAACTCCGAGCCATCAACGCTCAGTTGAGCTAACACGCGGCCGAGTCCGTGCAGACTGGCATCGCACAACAATAAAAATGGCTTGAGAAATCTGGCGTGATCAGAATGGGTGCTGATGATAACTTGCCTTTCAACATCTTGAATGCTCCTTGAGCTTGTGGATTCCACTTGAATTGCTTATTTTTCATTAAAAGTTCTGTCAGTGGCAGAGTAACGGAAGCATAGCCGTCAACAAAACGTCGATACCATCCTGTCATACCGAGAAATCTTCTCAATTGTTTGACAGTAGTTGGTATCGGGAATTCGTTTATTGCCGTGAGCTTTTCTGGATCTGTTTTTATTTTACCGTGCCCTATGATAAATCCAAGATATTTTATTTCTTGCATACAAAATTTGGACTTGGCGATATTTATAGTCAGGTTCGCATTGCGCAAGTAACCTTCTATTTCGCTTAAGAGTGCCATATGGGATTCGAAATCTTCCGAGAGAACCAATAGATCATCCAAGTAAACGAATACTCTCGTGCGCAAGTGTGCGGGAATACCATAACTTGGTCCATTAATCGAACTAAGGTTTGTGCAGCGTTGCACAGCCCGAACGGCATGATTTTGTATTGATATAAAGGGCGATTTGGAATTGTAAACGCCGTTATTTGGCGTGATTTCTCCTCAAGAGGGATTTGCCAGAAGGCATGCTTCATATCTAAGCCTGTAATGAAACGAGCGGGTGGCAACCTGCTGAGTATTCCATCAACGTGTGGAAGAGGATATGCATCCTTGCGGGTGTATTTATTAATCTCTCTTGAGTCCAGGCATAAGCGAATTTTTTCTACTTTTCTTACAATGACGTCCAAATCGAGCCTATTTTGGATCTCAGAGAACATAAGCTTCTCTTTAGCTGGGGATATAGGCCAGTGCCTTTGCTTAACTGTGTTCGATCACTTTCGTACGGCCTTAACCTTCCTTTTCGAATGATGGAAGTTTTAGTTTAACTCGTTCCAGTTCGATACGGTGATGTTTGGAAAGAGAATGAACTTTTGGAGGACCTTCGTCAACATCCACATCTCTGCCTACATCAATCTCATTTACTTGGCTTGAAGTTTTAACTATTTGGTTTAACAGGCCAAAGTCTCGCCAAAAGTCAATGCGAAGATATACATTTTGTTTAAGTTTTAAGTTTTAGTTACGCAATGTATGTAATTAGAACTTAGTTTTCTTTCGTCGGTACACAACAGCAACTGCAAAACTAATTGTACATATTTATGTACATATGTACATATATACAATCGTGCAATAATGTGTGTTGAAGTGGGACGCCAATACATACATGTGGATATGCAGACATGTATGTATGGGCGTCCCACTCGCACATTCATAACTTTACAAGGGCTTATGATCTATCTCTGGTATTTTCTAGCATTCTAATTGCAAAATATTGAGAGCAAAACAAAATAGGAAACATCCAATTGGAATCTTACTGAACTTGCAAAGTCATAACAGACAAAATACGGAAAGCGTGACGTCATTGAATAACGCATTAGTTCGCATTTTTTTTATGCGTGCTAAATAATATAAAAATACTTAACTTTAATTATAAATAATTAATATTATTTATAGCTATTATAATTTGATTGTCTTTCATATGAAAACAAAGGAATGAACATTTTTTTTATTTTTATTGAAATTTAATTAAATAATTTAATTTGATTGACTGTAACTTTTCTTTTGGTTTTTAGAATAAAATAAATAAACGAAATAAAATATGAAATAATTAAAAAATCAAAATTCGCACCCGCCTCAACCGGGAGTTGAACACACGAACTCTCTGTGAACCAATTCTGTTACAATACAATGCAAATAAAAAGTTTAATAAAATGCTGTGTGTCTGACGCTAGATTTGAACTTCGGTATGCTTGCGTAAATTAGGTATGCTTAAGTATATATGTTCAAAGTGAGTTTAATTCGTATCATATCTCACTTATTTATAGTCAGATTTTAATGAAATTTTCACATAACGCCCGTGGCAAGGTATTTGTCATGTAAGATATACAACTTTGGTTGTTGAGTTAATATTGTAGTTTTTAAATAGTTATTACTGATTTACAGAGGCGGGAAGGGGCGTGTCTAAATTTTAAAAAACTTTGAGACACTGCAAAATATACGTATGTTGTCACAAAATTTGATGACTCTAGCTCTTATAGTTTCTGAGATCCAGGTGTTCATACAGACAGACAGACGGACAGACAGACATGGCTCAATCGACTCGGCTACTGATACTGATTCAGAATATATATAGTTTATGGGGTCGGAGATGCCTCCTTCTGCCTGTTACGCACATTTCCGTTCCGACAAACACAATAGACCATGAATTTTTTTAAAATCCATGGCCCAAAAACTGGTACAACAAATTCAATCGTGGTCGACGCTCGCTCAAGGACGAATTCCGTGAGGTCCTCCAAAAACAGCCGTTGTGCCAGAAAACATCGATTCCGTACGTGAACTGATAATGCAAGACCGTCATGTAACATACCTTCAGATAGAGGCAAGCCTATGCAATTCTCCCACCAGCATACATTCCATATTGCATGAACACCCTGGCCGTAAAAAAGGTTTGTTCTCGTTGGATCCCGCACAATTTGACAATCGGTCAAAAAAAGGCTCGTGTGGATTGGTGTAAAGAAATGCTGAAAAATACGATCGCGGTGCTTCAAAAGACGTTTATAAGATTGTCACAGGTGACGAATCATGGATCTATGCGTATGAGCCCCAAACAAAACAGCAATCGACCGTGTGGATCTTCCAAGACGAGCCAAATCCAACGAAAGTTGTTCGTGGCAGAAGCACTTCGAAGCAAATGGTCGCCTGTTTCTTCGGCAAAACTGGTCATGTGGCGACTGTTCCGCTTGAGTAACGTAGGACGGTCAATTCTGAGTGGTACACCACCATTTGTTTGCCTGAAGTCTTCGGAGAAATTCGAAAAATGAACAAGAGAAGACGAACCCTTGTGCACCATGACAATGCACATCGTCTCAAACCAGCGCCTTTTTAACGGGTCAAAATGTCGAATTGATGGGTCATCCCTAGGTCAGCCCTGACTTGGCACCCAATCACTTCTTTTTATTCCCACACATCAAGAAAATAATGCGTGGTCAACGATTTTCGTCGCCAGAAGATGCTGTTAAACAATTCAAAAACCATGTTTTGGAGGTGTCTCAAACGGAGTGGAAAAAGTGCTTCGAAAATTGGTTTGAGCGCATGCAAAAGTGTGTAAATCTTGATGGAGAATATGTTGAATAACAATAAAACCATTTTCGTTGATAAATATTCGTATTTTCACTATTATGCCAGAAATATACATATATAGCAGCCCTCGTATTGGTCGAGTTTCCCCAAAAATTTTCTAGGTGCTCGCGGTTACTAATATTTGCTATCGAAAGCCTTATAGTACTTTATTATTTAAAGTATAATTATATTTAGCAAATTTGTCGCCACTGACTACAGGCTCAGTATGGTCGACTGACCCGATTAAAACGAGAGAGATCGCGATTCCGATATCTGATATTCTGTTACCTTGACGCCATATTGCTATACACATTCTCCCATTTCTAAAAATGGAGATTTCCAAACATGAGAATTATTCGGCAACTTCCAGACTTATCTCGGTCGATATATCCAAATTTTATGAATTGTATTCGCGATTCGCGAAAATAAGTTGCTGGGTTCCATAACATCAAATTTGGGAAAATTATTTCGCTTTGAATTTTCTAAAAGATAAAATTTTCAAAGAGCATTTGTTAGGTGATGTTATGTCAATATTACGGGATTCATTTTTCGGTTCTTTAAAGCTATTATTGGGCTTGTATACGTATTTGGCTGAAGACTACGCCCTGTCTCTTGATTGAGATTAAAACTACAAAGAATCGAGAAATGTTGCCAGTACTGATCAGACCTTTCGGGTTGGTCCTCAATTACTTTTGAAATTGATAAGAAGTAAGATCTGTAAATTTTCATTACATCTCGAGATCCACTCTTAAGCGACAATTATTTTTTAAAAATATTTTTAATAAATACTTGGCTAAAAGAATTCCTCCTTGATGGGCTCTAATTATTTTCTGTAATTAGTTAAGAAGTAGGATCTGTAACTTTTCCATATCCCTCGGGCCCCCGCGTTGGGCGCCAATTATTTTCTACCCTATGTAGCGTGAGGAATTGCTGTTGTGTATATGTATACCACTAGTATTGACTATATGTTAGGCTAAGAAGGTTCGTGCACTTCTGGCTTCTCTCTGGTCTAAGCTCGTCGGGTGGGGTGTGGGTTCTTTTCTTTCCTAAACATATACGCGCTATGGGAAAAATAATGATTAAGTGCACTACGGAAATGAAAATCGACAACTAAATTGTATGAATGAAAATCGACAACTAAATTGTATGAATGAAAATCGACAACTAAATTGTATTCAAATAAACTACGCTGTTTGTGGATGCTATATGCTGGTCATATTGGAATAAGGATACTATGCTACGCGCAGTAGCTTCACTTCTTTTTACAACAAGGGCATTTAACAATTATTTCATTTGGATATATATTTACGAAACACAACTACCTTGGCGATGCAGATGGCATACCGTTGGCAATATCAAATTTTCACATACATTTTGTTACTCACAGATGATATACGCTTGATCGATGGGCCCTTCGATGTCGCTGCTGTGCTGTTTTGGAAGAAGGTTTATGTAGTTATGTGTGTGTGCCCATACGTGTGTGCTTGTTTTCAGAGGCTACTGCGAGTTGTACAAGTTTTAAATTGCCTTAGGAATATATGTGTACGAAAGACGTTATTAGATAGAGTTTAAGTGAAAAGATTTGATATAAAAATTTATTTATACTAGCGTGATACTTTTTGTTAGCATTCCGCCTTTGGGCTGCCGGGAGAAAAAGAAACGCCTTAGAGCATCTCTTTTGCTGCTGGGGTTGAGTGGCCTATGTCAGGCTGGACATACCCGTGTCGCTATGAGCTACTGTGCCTGTTACCACTATATGTCTCCGGTCTGCAACTATAAAATCACAGTACGTATAGCTCTCAAACTATTGTGGCGTGATGATCATCTAAATGATGTCGGAATCACGTTGGATTAGGGAGTCGCATCCGCCGTTAAATGATATATTAGCTCGGCGCGATTCACGGCCCTATTTTATCGCGGTGACTGAGTAATGTAAGTGTTTTGCCACCCAGTGTATAGTTTTGCAGCCACTGGGGCTCCTTATGGACACGACCGGCCTGGCTTATGGTTGACAGCGTGGAAACGCTTTTCAAGGCCGGCCGTGTTTAAATCAAATATCGGAGCTATGAATAAATATATACATATAATTAGCATTGACTATTTGTTTAAATATCCACTGAATATCACCTTTTTGTATGTTTTTACAACGACTGCGCAGTCGCGTCTGCTGGCAAAGATAAATAGCATTTAGCGCTGCTATTCACGGACGTTCAATAACTTTGGCTTTCTTTTAATATAAATGTTACAGCCTTTATTAACTCCGATTTTTAACGTATTTTTATACCCTTCGACCATTGAATGGTCAAATGGTCAAAAAAGGGTATACTAACTGGCAGACCCCACAAAGTATATATATTCTTGCTCAGGATCACTAGCCGAGTCGATTGAGCCATGTCTGTCTGTCTGGATGTCCGGATGTTCAGATGAACACACAGATCTCAGCTATTATAAGAGCTAGAGACACCAAATTGAAATGAAGGTTCCTATGTGTTCGGCGCAGATCAAGTTTATTTCAAATGTTAGGTGCCACGCCCACCGCCCCCACAAATCAATAATTTAATTTTTGAACTTAATTTGTAAGCGCTGTTTAAAAGATACAACTTTCTGACTTTAACATATACTAAGCTGAATGAAATATCTACATATATATACATACATATACATATATAAATATCTACGTAGTCTCCAAATTACAATCCGATCGGACAATAATCGCAGAAGTTATATAAGAAAGAATGAGCATAAAACCAAGTGCTTCTGCCAGCTAACAAGGAAGGCGGGCGAGCGCGCAGCGCGAGCGCCATCTGTCGGGATTAATTTCAAAGCATATGCATATGCATATGTGTAAGAATTTAACACTGTCGCGTTTTGCGCGACTGTTGCTCGCGTTATATACAATATATATTCTTTCCGCAAATGTTTCGATTTAAAAAGTTTATATCTGGACGCTTTAATTAATTAATTAATTATTAAAATGTGAATGCACGTTGAATTCGCCCCCTCTTATAGACAACGAGAGAAAACATTTGCCCTTCCAATGCCTGCGGTATTAGAACGGTTGTTGCCAAAGGTAACCGTTGATCATCTTATCTCTTTATGTTCACCTTTTCTATCTGCATTATGCGAGAGCATTGAAATGAGACGACGGCGAATTGGGAATTGTCATTTGAGTGCGGCGAATTATTTGAGCGCTTTTTGATAATTTGAGTTTAAGAGAGTTTATGAGTGCAAGCTAGACAACGGCCACTACAACGGGAGGCATACAACTGATCTTAAATGAAATGCCAGGTCCTTCAGCAACAGTCTTGACACTCAGCCAACCAAGCGTCCTACTCGAGATAGACGAGGAAGGGGAGGTACAGTACGACCTTAAAATAATGTACAAATTTCTCAAGTGACAGATACACAATCAAAGCCACAAGTAAAAATCGATTACAATAGAATTTTCAAAAGAATGGAAAGTATCATTCAAGCGGAGTTGTCTAATGTGCAGCTTCAAGCTAATGTAACACCACCCAGAGTTTCGAACAATACTGTTCAGTCTCGGTCGCCTCAAGCAAACTCATTCTCGCGAAGCGAAGCGCGCTAAATTACAACGCTGAGTCCTGAAAGGGTAATTCAACTTATCCAAGGGTGGGGAGTGAAATATGATGGAGAACCTACGGGTCCATCAGTTCAAGAGTTTTTATATCAAGTTAGCGCTCTCACTGAAGATTGTCTTAGCGGAGATTTCCCGATGCTGTGCAAAAATTTGCACGTCCTTCTCACTGGAAAGGCTAGAGAATGGTACTGGCGCTTTCATAAAGAAAATAGGGGTATCACTTGGGATGAGTTTTGCTTGTCCTTGAAAACCCAATATCAGGATTTCAAGGATTATGACATTCTCATGGAAGAAATCCGTGCGCGTAAACAGCGAGAAGGAACTGTATTACGAATCAATTATGAAAATTGCTTCTCGTCTCGCAGAGCCGTTTGATAAATATCGATTAACACAGCAATTGCTGCGCAACTTATTGCCAGATATTCGGCAAGCGTTACTTTTTGTGCCCGTATCTTCAGTTGCTCATCTCAGACAGTTGATTTATAAACGAGAAACCCTTTTAGGAGACGTTGAATTTCATCGATCTGCTAAAACGCAGTTGGTCCTAAAGTAGCGGCATTAGAAACCGAAGAAAATTTGTCTCAATCAGATTCAGAAGAGAATGCATCTGTAGAAGCAGTACTGTTGGTTATTTCAGATAATAAAACACACGCGCAATGTTAAATTGTGAACGTTTAATGAAGAACTAAATTCAGAATGAGTACATAAGAAGCATAAGAGATTACAATGTTGCCAGATAGTTGGTATGAAGCTTACAAACAAAAGATACTCGATATTCATCATAATCGATATTCAACACTTCCTCTTAAGCTACATACATTTATTTTAATTTAATCCAAGATATTTAATTAATTCATAATGCTTTTGCTTTCCTAAGCCTTTTGTAAAGATATCAGCAACATTTTCATTAGTTGATACATATTTTAATTCAATTTCTTTACTTTCGATTTTCTCTCTTACGAAATGATACTTAATATCTATATGTTTAGTGCGCTTGTGATGTACAGGGTTTTTAGCGATATGCTGCGCACTAATATTGTCACCTAATAAGACAATTTTATCTTGAACTAAACAGCCAATTTCTTTTAGCAGTCTGCGAAGATAAACGGCTTCTTTGGCTGCAGTCGACAAAGCGATATACTCAGCTTCAGTGCTGCTTTGGGCAACTACGCTTTGTTTTGAAGATGCCCAGGAAAACGCGCTGCCGCCCAACATAAACGCATATCCTGAATACGATTTCCTATCATTCTGATCATTTGCCCAATCAGCATCAGCAAAGCCCTTTACTGAGTCTCCGGTCTTGTGATATGTGATGCTCAAATCCATGGTTCCAGATAAAATATGCTTGGCTGCAGTTTGGTGCTCGACATGAGGATTCGTGTTCCGTTGAGATAACTTGCAAACGGCGTGCAATATATCAGGTCGGCTCAACACTGCTAAGTACATAAGGGAACCTATTAGCGATTGATATTCTGTTGTATTTACCTTGGCGCAATCGTCATCTTGGCAGGAAACTTGAAATCCAGGCTCAAGTGGGGTGGACGCAGATCGGCAGTTCTGCATCCCATAAGTAGCTAATAAAGATTCGATGTACTTCTTTTGCGACATGGTTACAGGTCCTCGTTCACCATTTCGCTTAACTTCCATTCCAAGAAAGTAATTTAGGGGGCCGCTGTCATGTGTGTCGAACTTGTCAGCAAACTTTGTTTTGATTTTATCAATGTCAATCTCGGTAGGACAAATGATAATTAAGTCGTCTACGTACACTGCAATGTACTTTTGCTCTGTAAGATGTACGTAAAGACACGGCTCGCTTTTACATCTTTTGAAATCTAAACTTCTCAAAACCTCATCCAGTGTATTATTCCAGGATCGTCCAGATTGTTTTAAGCCATAGATTGCCTTCTGCAGCTTTAATACTTTCGTTGGGTGATCCTAGTCAACAAAGTTCTCCGGCTGCTTCATGTAAACTGTTTCTTCCAAAGTACTGTTTAAGTATGCATTAGAGATGTCCACTTGGTGCATACATAGCTCCTTCTCTGCAGCGATGGCAAATAGCATTCGAATTGTTTCGTAACGTATTACTGGAGAGAATGTTTCCCAGTAATTGACTCCAAACTGCTGCCCGCATCCTTTGGCAACTAGTCTAGACTTGAATCGCTCGATTTCGCCATCTTTGTTTCGTTTTATACGAAAAACCCATTTTGATGCAATGGCCTTTTGCTTGGCAGGTAGGTCCACCAACTTCCATGTCTCATTTTTTCTTAAAGCGTCCATTTCCGTTTGCATCGAATCTTGCCAGTTACGAACATACTGACTGCTCAACGCTTCAGCAACGGATTTTGGTGCTTCAATATCTTCCGAACTATCCAGGTAACTTAGTACATTGTACTGCTTTCGAGGCCTGCCGCGTTGGCCTGTCCGTACAATTCTTGGTCTTCCTGGTCCATGTCGTGCAGAACTTTCCGCCTGTTCCAATGGCTCTTCTGCATCGTTGGCGCTGACAAACTCTTCCCCTTCTTCGTCTGAGTCACTGCGTTCCGTATCCTGTATCTCTTGACTTACCGGCTCCGGCTGTAAGACTTCGACAGGTGGCTCGAGACGAATAATGTTTGTCGCAAAATCAATTTTTGAGTTCTGTGCAGCTGACTTAAACTCACCCTCTAAGAATTTTACGTCACGACGTACCACTACTGACCGTTTTTCGGGATCGTAGAGACGATACGCTTTTGTCTCAAATGAATATCCAACAAACACATACTCGCTTCCTTTTGCCTGAAACTTCCCCTTCTTTGGTTTTTCCAGTGCAAAAACGCGTGATCCAAAGGTGCGAAGATGCTTTACAGATGGCCTTCGCCCTTTCCATAACTCAAAGGGAGTCCCTCCGTTGAGAACTTTAGTTGGACATCTATTACGCAAATAAGCTGCGGTTTGCACAGCTTCAGCCCTCAGGAATTCCGGTAAATTCGCGTGAATTAGGAGACTTTTTGCCATTTCTATTAACGTGCGATTTGCTCGCTCAGCAATACCATTTTGCTGCGGCGTGTAAGGAACCGTCAATTGTCTTTTAATTCCGCACTTTTCCAAAAAATCGTCAAATTGTTTGTTTTTATATTCGGTGCCGTTGTCACTACGCAGTACCTTTATTTTCTCATTTGTTTGACATTCAACATAATTTTTGAATAGCTTGAATTTTTCAAACACTTCACTTTTTGTGCGCATAAAGTAAACAAAGTTCTTTCTTGTGTAATCATCGATAAAACTAACCACATATCGATTTCCGGCTATCGAATTGACATTCATAGGGCCGCACACGTCGCTATGAACTAGTTCAAGAACACCTTTTGTTACTCGTTCCGCCTTTTGTGGGAATGGCAACCCACATATTTTTGCCTTATTGCAAGTGTCACAATTTGTTTTAATATTAACGTTTTTAATATTCAATCCATGCACAAGCTTTTTCTCACTTAAGTCTTTCAAATTTTTGAAATTTAAATGGCCAAACCGATTATGCCATATTGATACCCATGATGAATCTTGAGAGATATGCAATTCATTGTGTTCAAATTTATTTTCGTATACATATAAACTGTTTTCTTGCTTTGCGCGTAACACAATTTCACCACTATTGTTGCATATTACTGCTCCGTTATTTTCAAATTTCGTATAGTGACCGTATTTTGCTGCTTTGCTTATCGATACAAAGTTCATGTTTAACGATGGGACATACAGAACGTCTCTCATTGTTATTTGCCGATTTTCATTATGTAAAATCACAGTTCCTACACCAGGCGACTCAACAGATTTATCTGCTGCTAACATGATCGTGGTATTATTTTCACTAATATTTGAAAATTTAGTTTTGTCACAACACATATGTGAAGTAGCGCCACTGTCAAGGCACCACATATTTTTTCTGTCTTTAACAACACTGCTATGCATTAAAAAGTTGGATTGTTCATTCTCCTTTTCTTTTTTCTCTTCTTTCTTTTTGTTTCTGCATTCACTCGCGCGATGTCCCGGTTTTTGGCAATTGTAGCATTTTCCTTTAAACTTATCTTTTTCTTTTTGGCGATTGTCCTTCTGCTCACTGTTGTTCTGCTTTGTGTATGTGTACACAGCTTCTGACTCTTCTAGTTTCTCTTCTTTTCTGGCGCCTTCTTCAAGAAATTTGATTTTTACCGTTTCAAATGGCGGCATCTCGTCGCGTGTTTCTATTGCGACTACAAAATTTTCCCAAGAATCAGGCAAACTAGACAAAAACATTATGACCTTTAACTCGTCTTCCAAAGTTATTGCAAGCTCTGCCAATTTATCAGTTATGTTTACAAACAAATTAACATACTGAGACGCAGTATCCCCAGATTGCATTTTCAATCTCACTAGTTTTTGATACAACTGAGTTTTTCTAATTGGTCCCGCCGGCATATGAATGCTGCGCAATATCTTCCATGCTTCTGCCGATGTTGTGCACGACTTTATGTGCATCAACTGCGTGGGCTTAACATTCAATATTAAACTAGCTAAAGCTTTTTGATCAATTGTTTCCCATCGCGCCGCTTGCGTTGCTTCCTCGGGTTTGATTTGCTTTTCGCACACAACATTCCACAAATCCGATGTAATTAATAAGCTTCGCATAGACAAACTCCACATGTCATAATTCCCGTCATCGAGTTTTTCTATTTGAATTGACATACTCATTACGAATTCTTCTCTGACGTTTTCTAGTCTTTTTCACAATTTATGAGGGATCTGGGCCCATAACCTTTGTTGGTTATTTCAGATAATAAAACACACGCGCAATGTTAAATTGTGAACGTTTAATGAAGAACTAAATTCAGAATGAGTACATAAGAAGCATAAGAGATTACAATGTTGCCAGATAGTTGGTATGAAGCTTACAAACAAAAGATACTCGATATTCATCATAATCGATATTCAACAAGTACAGTTGGCAAGAAAACCTTTGACTTGTTGGAATTGCAACAGACCAGGTCACACATGGAATATGTGTTTAGCAGAGCGCTGCATATTTTGTTAGTAGAGACTGAGTAGACTGGCCCTTAAAAATAAATTTCAAACCGCCGGGCAGAATTCATTTCTACTAGGGCCCAAAACAAATTACAAAAAATGTAGGGCCGATCGGAAAATGTTTAATGGCCGCCAAATTGCCCCAAAGTTGGAAAATTTGGTTTATATGGAAAAATTACTCATACTTAAACTTTTTTTTTGTCTAACTTCTTTAAAAATAGTTTGCCAACTTATTCTTTTGTTTATTTGTAAGTTAATTTGTAATATTTAGTAAACCTGATTATAGCCAAAATAAGTTACAAGCACATACAAATTATAAACGCTAATAAAGTATGTTAATTTTATTATTGCTAATGTATTTCTATATATTTACAAACAAATTTTTCTGAACACAATTTCATAAGTCTTTTTTACAATGTGATGGATATGTTTTGCGATATCTCTCAACGAATTGAAGAATAAGTTGTTTTTCCTCCTCATTTTTTGTCAAAATTCGATTGTAGTCCTTCATAAATTTTATGCCACGCTCAGCAGTATCGTTGACAACAAACAAACCAGCACAAAAATTAAATGACTCGATATAGTCGTCGTTTTCTGCCCAGGTTAGTGGATCATGTTTTAGGAAACTGCTGAATAGCCCGAATGCATCGATAAAGTAACTGCTTTTGTAACAGATGAAGTCACTTATAGAGCTGCATCGCAAGTCGTTAGCGTCTAAAATACGCCTTTGCTCCAAAATCTTTATTTCCTCTGCTTTTATTTGGTTAATCATATTTCTTTTTTCATCAACTGTCACTGTAGGATCGAAAAATGCTAAGGCAGCTACTTCCGGCGATAAATACCACAAATGACTTTTCATTTTGGAAATTATTTTTTCAGACACCGCAATATCAATGTCTCCGTACATAAGGGCATATTTCTCAAACTGCAAGTCCAAGTTTGGAGCACTGATTGCATTTGTACATTCATATCATACTTTTATGTACAAAAGTATAATAAATAAGCAAATATCTTACAGTGCAATCATCTCTCGCTTATTCAACTTAAATTGACAGCGGAATAAAAATATTTTAAGACTGTAAATTGCTTTACCCATAAACCTGGCGTTGGACGTTGAACTGCAACATCGAAAGTGTAGTTTTCTCCAAGAAAAACGAGTGACAAATGAAGAAGTTCCTGATAATCTGCTCTACTATACGATTTTAGCTGCAGTTGAAAATGACAAAACTGTTTAAGAAAAAGCTCCTGTTCCTGGGTTATAATTTTGCGAATTACAGGATCATCCAATCCAGAGTTGTAAAGCTTTTGGTTTATCTTGTGCTAAGCTGCTGCGAAACGGTTGAACAAAAGTACCTCGGGAGCACTGCTTAAGGCATACTTCAACTCAAAAACGCCTCTCAAAATAAGCTCATATATGTGATGTCGACAAGGAAATTGAAGAAGCTTTTTAAATACAAATTTTTGAAGGAAGACAGTCGCTCCTAATTTAGATCCCGTATTTGATGAAGTTGTGTCAAAACTCATTGCGCTAATTTTGTTTATAATATTCCACTTGATTAACGCGTCAAGTACAGCCTTTACAATGTTTTCCCCAGTAGAAGGTTCAATGATTGCAGCACTTAGAAATTTAGATATGCCATTGTAGCTAACCAGAACTGCAATGCGATCTACTTTTTGTGTGCCAACAATATCATCAATTAGTTTACCATCCCAATGAACGACCATTGCACGTGCATTACTGACCTAAAACAAAGGAAAATGTAAAAAACTCACTTCCTCGCCAAAATCTGAAATTGTGCTTGTAAGAGCAAGCTCTCGGTACTTTCTTCTTGCGTTTCGTACTGAATTTCTATTTAAAATGAGACTATTTAGGTCTACTCCGAATGCTTCAACAGTTGCCGTCAAAATATGAACAGCATCAATATCTGCTTTCGCCACATATTTTTTATGTTTATATGCGATAATAAATATATGTAATCGTGGATTCCAACATAAGTAAGTAAATTAAGTCTTTTAATAAATATTGTTGTGATTTCTCCTTAATTATATAATGCAATTATGATACAAAAAATGGTTTTTTTTTAATATAAACAGAAAACAAAATGTTATAGTCATAAACCATTTTTAAAGAAGTTAGACAAAAAAAAAGTTTACGTGTGAGTGATTTTTCCATATAAACCAAATTTTTCAACTTTGGTGCGATTTGGCGGCCATTAAATATTATCCGATCGGCCCCAAATTTTTTGTAGGTTGTTTTGGGCCCTAGTAGAAATGAATTCTGCCCGGTGGTTTAGAAAACAAAAAAAAAAATATTATAAGGGCCAGTCTAGTGCGAAGCCAAGGACCTTTATTAGCCCCAGTGTCCGACCTGCATTAAAAGGGCGGAAAACCCGAAAGTGGGTCCCGTTGTCGACAGCCGACAAAGGGCCCGTTAATAAAGCCCGCTGTCATAGGGAAATCTGTCGAGGCAGATTGTCCCCAGCGTTTGTCTGCTCCTTCATAAAAGACACTCGCGCAAAACTCACAAGACTTACAACCTTTGAGCCCGTTTCGTCCTTATCATCAGCGGCTAGATCATTATGAGCGGGTTCGTTCCCGGATTTTCGGAAATATATCCTCTATTTGTCGCAAAGTCAAACGCAGCACATTGCGTATGCGTAACTTCTGGACTATAGTCAAAACGGCACGACAACGGCTGATTGCAGCCATAGTCAACGACCAGGATGATGGTCGCCTGTATGCTGCTGTTTCATTCTTAGACCTGACTGAAATAGGACTTATTGACACTGGTGCTAACATCAGCTTTATCGGAGCTGATTTGGCTGGGAAGAGTTGGACAGACTGTCCACACTACAAACCGATTGTTTCGCATGTTAAAACCGCAGACGGGAAAAGCCACTCAGTTACAGGCATTCTCTGCGTTAACATGAACTACAAGGGCATTTGTAAAAAGATAGATTTTTACGTCGTTCCATCCATTAGTAAACGTGTAATTTTAGGCATAAACTTCTGGAGAATTTTCGACCTTGATCCCGGAGTTATTTCTGCCATTGGTCCTCCGAGCTTATTAAGCGAGGTTAATAAGGAAGAGGAGAAGCAATACCTTTTGACTGAATCTCAAAAAGCTCGTCTCGCTGCAGTCATTAATTTGTTTCCAAATTATGCTTTGGAGTCATGACATTGATGTTGGCACTACAAAGCCCATCAAACAGCGCTTTTATCCAGTTTCACATGGAGTAGAGAAGCTTATGTATCAAGAGATCGATAGAATGCTGGCAGATGGTGTCATTGAACCGTCACAGAGCCCATGGAGCTCACCAATGCGATTAGTCATAAAACCTGGGAAGGTGCGACTTTGTCTTGATGCACGTCGTATAAATGACTGCACCCGAAAAGACGCATATCCTTTGCCAAACATAGACGGCATATTTATATTAACATTATCACCAAGTTTGACCTTTTGGCAGATACCTCTCACAGAGGAAGCCAAAGCTATCATAGCACTTACTGTCCCTGGCAGGCCATTGTACCAATTTACCGTTATGCCTTTCGGTTTGTGCAACGCACCTCAAACGATGTGTCGATTAGTGGATCAATTGATTCCACCGGATCTCAAGACGTGCGTTTTAGGATATTTAGACGATATTTGCATAGGCTCTGAAGACTTCGATACCCATTTAGCAGTTCTGATTCGGCTCGGAGTTTTCTAGGTCTTGTAGGGTGGTATAGGCGATTTATCAAGAAATTTGCTGAGCTGGTATTTCCGATAACAGAGCTTCTATCTTCAAAAAGGAAGTTTGTGTGGACGGATGCAGCTCAACTCGCTTTTACAAACTTGAGGGAAGTTATAACGTCAGCACCTACAAAATCCTGACTTTGAAAAGAAATTGTATGTTCGTTGCGACGCTAGAGATTGTGGCGTGGGAGCAGTATTGGTTCAGTTGTCAGACGACAATGAAGAGCGCCCTGTTGCCTTCATGTCGAAGAAGCTCAACTCTGCGCAACGCAACTACAGTGTCACAGAACGTGAATGCTTGGCAGCGGTTCTGGCCATCGAAAAATTCCGTTGTTATCTCGAGCTGCAGGAGTTTGAGATAATTACAGACCATGCGAGTCTCCTCTGGCTGATGCGTCAACCAAACCTCAAGGGTAGATTAGCCAGGTGGGCAATGCGCATGCAAGGTTATAAATTCAGTCTTAGTCATCGAAAGAGGGATAACGTAGTACCTGATGCACTATCCCGAATTTACCAAAATGAGGTAGAAGTACTAGAAGTGCTCAAGCCAGTCATCGACTTAGATTCTCCCCATTTTGAGGATTCGGAGTATCGTCAAGTACGCGAAGAGGCTTTAAGCCTGATGGCAATTATCCTGACTTGAAAGTCAAGGACCAATATTTGTACATACGCACACAACACAACGACGGCACAGCGGTTGGTGAGCAGCTGGCATGGAAACTTTGGGTTCCGCAGGCGTTAACCGAGTCTGTGAGCAATAGTTTGCATAACACGGTGACCAGTGCTCATGGCGGCATGGCCAAAACTCTGCAGCTCTTTAGGCGTAATTTCTTTTGTCCGGGAATGGAGACCTCCGATGGGTAAAGCGGCCACGACAGATAGGCCTTTCAAACGTTTATACATCGACATCCTCGGCCCGTATCCGCGCAGTAAAAAAATTTAAAATCAGATTTGTGTTGCGTTAATCTTGTTTTTAATTTTAATTTTGTCGTTCCTACATACACTCCATTGCATGTTTCAGTAGTGTTGCCACTGCAAGGAATTTTATATATAACATTATTTTTATCTAGTGCAGTTATTTTTGACTTTGTGTTACTATAAAGATGCCTCAGTGTATGGAACGGTTTATGTGCTATTTGTACTTCTTTACTATTGTAACAGTCAGACTTCATTACTCTTTGAGAGATTTATATAATTTTAATTGTCTATTTTTGTTGTCCTTCGGTGTATTCTGATATTTTTGAATAAGTTTATTGATTAAGGGTTTTGGAAAGTCATTGTCCGTAAGTATTTTTGTTACTTCCTTCTTAATTTCTTTGTGGTACATTTTGTCAGAAATGTCAAACATTCGTTTAATACATCTTCTTGCTGTATTATTTATCATCGTCCTTGGATGTTTTGAATTGTGATTAATTAATCTTCCAGATGCCATCGTTTTCTTGTACCATTTTAATTTTAATTTTCCTCCTACTCTATTTATTGTTGAATCCAAATATGGTAGCCTATTGTTTTGTTCTTTCTCAATTGTGAATTTTATGTTTTTATGGTACGAATTAAGTTCGAGGAGTATGTTTTCTGTTTCGTTGGACTTTGTAATTGCAAACAGGTCATCGACATATTTTGTTAGTAGTCGTGGTTTTGTATTCAATTTTTGCAAGGTGTTCGTCAATAATTCTTCCATTACAATGTCTGCAATTATGGTTGAAGCTGGGGAACCCATTGGCATACCTTTTAATTGCGAGAAAATTGTGTCTTCATATTTGAAGTATCTGTTTTCCACGATGCAGAACTTAACTATTTCTAGGAAAGTTTGTTCAGGTATGTCAGTATGTTGTTGTATTTGTGTCCATTTTGATTTTATAGCTGATAAAGCTAAGTCTAATGGTATGGTATGCTGGGGAAAAGTGACACTACGTCGAAAGAGACGAGTATTTCGTCATCGTTGATGTTTTCGTCATTTATCTTGTCTTTGAATTCTATGGCGTTTTTTATGTTGAATTTCGATTCCGTTGTCAAATTTTTAAGTATAGAAACAATGTATTTGCATAAGGCGTAAGAAGGGGATCCTATAGAGGAGCATATTGGTCTCAGTGGTGTCCCTTCCTTATGGATTTTTGGTAATCCATAAATTCTCGGTGGTGCTGCATTAGTTGTGATAAGCTTATTTCTTTCGGTCCTTGAAATAAGCTCCTTCCTAAATAATTTTTCCACTAGCTCGTTGTTTTTCTTTTGTAATCGTGATGTGGGGTCCGTTTTTTTTTTTCTGTACGTGCAGAAATCTCCTAATAATTTCAACATTTTGTTTCTATATTCGTCTTTTTCTATTGCCACTGTTTTGTTTCCTTTGTCAGAATTTAAAATTAATATATTTTTATTTTCGTTCAAGAATTTTCTAGTTCGTCCCACTGTATCTAATATTGCACGATCTCGTTCATTCTCTCTCATTATACCCTTCGACCATTGAAAATGGTCAAAAAGGGTATACTAACTTTGTGCAAATGTATGTAACAGGCAGAAGGAGGCGTGGCAGACCCCATAAAGTATATATATTCTTGCTCAGGATCACTAGCCGAGTCGATTGAGCCATGTCTGTCTGTCTGGATGTCCGGATGTCCGGATGACCAGATGAACACACAGATCTCAGCTATTATAAGAGCTAGAGTCACCAAATTTGACATGAAGGTTTCTGTGTACCAGGCGCAGATCAAGTTTATTTCAAATGTGCCACTCCCACCGCCCACGCAAATCAATAATTTAATATTTGAACTCAATTTATAAGCGCTGTATAAAAGATACAACTTTGTGACTTTAACATATACTAAGCTGAATGAAATATCTACGTATACTCTAAATTTCAATCCGATCGGACAATAAACACTGAAGTTATTTAAGAAAGTATGAGCATAAAACCAAGTGCTTCTGTCAGCTAACAAGGGAGGTGGGCGAGCGCGAAGCGCGAGCGCCATCTGTCGGAAATAATTTTAAAGTGTATAAATTTAACAAATTACAATATATGTAAACCCAACAGTAAGAAATCAGCTACACTTCAATAACTCGCGTGCATTCCTAAAGTAAACAATGCGTTTTTTCATAACGTCTCTCTCTTTTCATATTTTGTCTATGATGAGCTTGCAAGTTCAATAGGATTTATATTGAATGTTGCTGTTTTGTTTTGCTCTCAATATTTTGCAATAACATAGCAGCACATACATATGTTGAAGTGGGACGTCTATACATACACTTATAAATATGCAAATTGCATGCATGGGCATCCCACTCTAACATACACTCCAACTGGCGTTTCTATTGTTTACGAACAAAGATATGTAAGAAGTGAAAGGACTTAACGCTATTGTCCATCTCCTTTTTCTAAACATACTGCCGCCAGTTGGCGTTTTCCTTATCTTCCTATTCTAAACAAAGGGCCGTCAGTTTGCTTCACGCATTCTTCTTTCGTATTGCCGCTTTGCCTATTATCTTTCGATAGCCGATTGCAACGAAGCCATAAGCAGCGTCACTTTGACAAAGTGTATGATAGTGTTCTTAATATAAATTTCTTAAAGCTAAATTTTTACAACATGTCGATCGCGCCGTCATTCGAACCCAGCATAAGTTGCCTAAGAGACTGCAACGCAATTCACTTAACCACTGCACGACTTTTTCAATCGTCGGCAGAGTTCCAATTTAAAATAAAACCACTAAGCATGCTAAGTGATAAACCTTTGCAAGCAACTGTTCAGACGGACATAACTACAAATATTGCTTGGCTGTTAATGCTGTTATTAGTATAATATACATATATATGTACATGTGTACTTTATATGTATATACAATGAGTAGCGAATTCGAGCAGCGAAAATAGATTATATATAAGCAGGTTATTAAAAGTAGTACGAAAGCCATTTATTATATCTATTAGAGTAGAGTATAATTCAGTTAGATAGTTTTTACGGTAACATAGGTCGAAGGGTATCCCACTGTCGCGTGCTGCGCGACTGTTGCTTTTCTTACTGGTTTTTGTCTTGTGTTCTTTCACAAGTAAAGAGAAATGCGTGCGTGCTTTTTCTTGGTTCTCTTTTTTCTTATGTGTCTGCACCAGTTCCTCGCCATCCGCGATGTAATTAAAGAGTGGGAAACTTCTCTTATCTACTGGGAGAGCAGATTTTGGGCCTTTGGCAAGTAACGCTTGTACGTCTTGCGGAAACTGTGTCGCGGTTTGGTTTACAAACCAATCTTTGGTTTTGTTGTTGTTTAGGAAGTTATTATTCCGTTTGTTTCGTAGTCTTTCTATTTTCTTCTCATGTCGTTCTGTTATTATTGTTGTTGTCTTATTTAATACGTTTCTCTCTCTCTCAAAAAATGCCGATGCGTCATCTGTGTTCATGCTGTTTTCTAATATTGTTTTTGTTTCTTTTAGCTGTTCTTCATGTCTATCTAAGGTCTTATGTTTATGTTTAATTATTAAATTTAATAATTTAGTATGGAAAAGGTAAATGTATCTGACTAGAGATTTTTGGATATCTGGTTGGTTGTCATCTAAAAATAAATTATTGCACCTAGTTGTGTTGTTTATAAATTTGGGGATAATTCTGGCTTTCCTACACTTCAATAAAAGTTTAATATGTAACTTCGGAAGATCGGACCCACACCGTGCCAGGAAAATGCTCCCCAACAATGTATACTGCCTCCTCCATGCTTTATGGACTTCATTGTGTACTTTGGATTGAGAGCTTGACCTTTTGGACGACACACAAATGTTTTTCCATCGGGTCCCATCCTATTTATTTTTGTTTCGTCGCTCCACAATACGTTCCTCCAAAATAACGGATCTTTGTCCTTGTTGGTCTTAGCAAAGTGCAAGCGTTTTGCTATATTTTTCTTTGAAAGCAGTGGTTTTCGTCTGCTGTAGCGTCCAAAGAGCGAGGCTTCATTTAATCTTCTTGCTACAAGTGTCCTGGACAAGTTCACGCCATAATCAGCATTTATTTCCACACAGATTTCGCGAGCAGACTTAAAAGGGTCACCTCTGCTCTTTAGAACTATTGCCCTGTCCATGGCAAGATCGGTTTTTCGTGGCCTTTGCTTCCGAATCTTATTTTTTTCCAAAAATATGCGATTCTTCTCGACCAGTGCAAGTTCATTGTATACCTTCTTTCGGGAGCATTCCATGATTTTCGCAATTTCACCTGGTTTTTTACCTGATTGCTTCAGTTTGTAAATTACTTTACGTTCCTCCACAGTGCAACTTTTTCCACTACCCATTTTAGCTAAATCTGCTTCAAATTAATGTAAACTCAGTAAATAATAGCAAAATGTGACCAAACATGTGCTCTGTACAAAAGAATCTGCGTTAATAGGAATGTGTGCCAATTATGTGAGCATTAAAAATTGTCTGTGTTCGAACAAAAACGAATGCCAAAAAAGAAACGAAAACTGTAACGGGACAAATAACGGTTATTTGTATTGCGCATTTGTACAGTCATCAGCTGCATCCAACATTTCGAGTCTTAGCGTCGAACTTTTTGTGCAATACGCAAATAAAAAAAAAAATTTTTTTTGTGCCAATTATACGCCCATAGCTGTATGTGCTGCTATGTTATTGCAAAATATTGAGAGCAAAACAAAACAGCAACATTCAATATAAATCCTATTGAACTTGCAAGCTCATCATAGACAAAATATGAAAAGAGAGAGACGTTATGAAAAAACGCATTGTTTACTTTAGGAATGCACGCGAGTTATTGAAGTGTAGCTGATTTCTTACTGTTGGGTTTACATATATTGTAATTTGTTAAATTTATACACTTTAAAATTATTTCCGACAGATGGCGCTCGCGCTTCGCGCTCGCCCACCTCCCTTGTTAGCTGACAGAAGCACTTGGTTTTATGCTCATACTTTCTTAAATAACTTCAGTGTTTATTGTCCGATCGGATTGAAATTTAGAGTATACGTAGATATTTCATTCAGCTTAGTATATGTTAAAGTCACAAAGTTGTATCTTTTATACAGCGCTTATAAATTGAGTTCAAATATTAAATTATTGATTTGCGTGGGCGGTGGGAGTGGCACATTTGAAATAAACTTGATCTGCGCCTGGTACACAGAAACCTTCATGTCAAATTTGGTGACTCTAGCTCTTATAATAGCTGAGATCTGTGTGTTCATCTGGTCATCCGGACATCCGGACATCCAGACAGACAGACATGGCTCAATCGACTCGGCTAGTGATCCTGAGCAAGAATATATATACTTTATGGGGTCTGCCACGCCTCCTTCTGCCTGTTACATACATTTGCACAAAGTTAGTATACCCTTTTTGACCATTTTCAATGGTCGAAGGGTATAATGAGAGAGAATGAACGAGATCGTGCAATATTAGATACAGTGGGACGAACTAGAAAATTCTTGAACGAAAATAAAAATATATTAATTTTAAATTCTGACAAAGGAAACAAAACAGTGGCAATAGAAAAAGACGAATATAGAAACAAAATGTTGAAATTATTAGATTTCTGCACGTACAGAAAAAAGAAAAACAACGAGCTAGTGGAGAAATTATTTAGGAAGGAGCTTATTTCAAGGACCGAAAGAAATAAGCTTATCACAACTAATGCAGCACCACCGAGAATTTATGGATTACCAAAAATCCATAAGGAAGGGACACCACTGAGACCAATATGCTCCTCTATAGGATCCCCTTCTTACGCCTTATGCAAATACATTGCTTCTATACTTAAAAATTTGACAACGGAATCGAAATTCAACATAAAAAACGCCATAGAATTCAAAGACAAGATAAATGACGAAAACATCAACGATGACGAAATACTCGTCTCTTTCGACGTAGTGTCACTTTTCCCCAGCATACCATACCATTAGACTTAGCTTTATCAGCTATAAAATCAAAATGGACACAAATACAACAACATACTGACATACCTGAACAAACTTTCCTAGAAATAGTTAAGTTCTGCATCGTGGAAAACAGATACTTCAAATATGAAGACACAATTTTCTCGGAATTAAAAGGTATGCCAATGGGTTCCCCAGCTTCACCCATAATTGCAGACATTGTAATGGAAGAATTATTGACGAACACCTTGCAAAAATTTAAAACAAAACCACGACTACTAACAAAATATGTCGATGACCTGTTTGCAATTACAAAGTCCAACGAAACAGAAAACATACTCCTCGAACTTAATTCGTACCATAAAAACATAAAATTCACAATTGAGAAAGAACAAAACAATAGGCTACCATATTTGGATTCAACAATAAATAGAGTAGGAGGAAAATTAAAATTAAAATGGTACAAGAAAACGATGGCATCTGGAAGATTAATTAATCACAATTCAAAACATCCAAGGACGATGATAATTAATACAGCAAGAAGCTGTATTAAACGAATGTTTGACATTTCTGACAAAATGTACCACAAAGAAATTAAGAAGGAAGTAACACAAATACTTACGGACAATGACTTTCCAAAACCCTTAATCAATAAACTTATTCAAAAATATCAGAATACACCGAAGGACAACAAAAATAGACAATTAAAATTATATAAATCTCTCATCTATGTACCTACACTATCCGAAAGAGTAATGGAATCTGACTGTTACAATAGTAAAGAAGTACAAATAGCACATAAACCGTTCCATACACTGAGGCATCTTTATAGTAACACAAAGTCAAAAATAACTGCACTAGATAAAAATAATGTTATATATAAAATTCCTTGCAGTGGCAACACTACTGAAACATGCAATGGAGTGTATGTAGGAACGACAAAATTAAAATTAAAAACAAGATTAACGCAACACAAATCTGATTTTAAATTACGCCACCAATGTACAACACACAAAAACAGCTCTCATGACCCACTGTGCAAACAAACACCACTCTCCCAATTTTGACGCAACAACAATACTACAACAAGAACAACACTATGCTAAACGTTACACTCTAGAAATGCTACACATAATTAACACACCAACACAAGATAGATTAAACTACAAAACGGATACAGAAAATTGCGCTCATATATAGAGACATTTACTTCCTAAGCTAGTTAGGAACTCCGCGCCCGCAAGAGCAGACGTGTCAAATCAATGTATGTAATTTAGTATTGTTCAGTTTAGTTTTTAGTTTTATAAACATTGTTAAACATTTTTTCCATTTTTGTATTTTTGTAATGTGTTTTTAGCCCTGAAGACGGTTTACCGAAGTGTAACCGAAATATATCGGAAAAATAAAAATTACAACAAATTGTTGTTTTTATTTGAACCTTGACCTCGAGCCAGCTATAATGAGTATAATAAATAAAGGTCGCCAAAACTCTATAATGAATTATGTTTATAATGTTTAACTACATTAAATAATATGTTTCCTTGGATGAAAATGAGCTGAGCTTGCATATCAGCTGACTTGTTTAGGGATTTCCTATTAACGTCGTCGAAAGGAACTTATGGTAGGGCGGGTAAAGAAGGCGGGCTGCACCAATACCAATACCATAGCAGCCTCGTCATCATTTGAATGACGTCAGTAAATTTATAACTTGTATCATCGATCTGAAAAAGGCAACGGGACTAAAATTTTTTTTGTGAAGCAACAAATTGTTCTCTATATAGTATCTTAACACCTTTTCTAGTCATCGAACCACACCAACCGAATGATAACTAGCCGCATCCAGAGTCCCCTCTGACTAGGGAAAGAGACACTAGCAGTTGCATAGCAGATGTATGTATGAAGATTGTACATACATACGTATAATATATACGTATGTATAAAATATACGTATGTATAGCCCTCATGTAAACATGATATCGGTTTGTTTGTATTTATACATTAAATACAACAACTATTAAAATTTGCAATTCTACATATGTATGCAGTAAGCAACTTTAAACGTATAAAAAGCTTATATTACAACTGAAAAAGAATAATTACAAGAAGGACTACTTTAAGCTATATGCTGCTAACACATAAACACTTATGGAACGATCGCATTAACACTCAACCTCAACCTAAAACGGAAGTTCAACTAGACCTTCACTATCGCCAACGTGCAGTCAGCCATAATAGGGGCCGACTTCCTTATGCACAACGGATTAGAGCTCGAACTAAAGCGGAGATGTCTTTACACTGCATCTCTGGAAACAAAAGGGAAACTAACCCAAACAAGCAGGTTCAACGTGTCAACAGTTAGCACATTGAGTGGAAATACGCTACAATATTTTCAGCTTCTCACTCGCTTAATAGAGACAACACGGCCGATCGCAACACCAGCCATCCACGTCAGCAACGCGGTATCTCACCACATTGACACAACGGCTGCCGAACTACAGGACACTATCGGAAACTTTACGCGCATACCATGCCGGACCGATACCCTGGACCACATCACATAGACGATAAGGTTTATATAATAAACAACTCCGCCCAGCAATGATGAGTCTGCTAGGCCATCATCAAATCAAGAAACATTACAGTCTCCAGCTCCACCGCCTATAACGCCTGATCCCTCACGGAACAGATAACGTTCCCTTCTCCTGCCAACAAGGTCACTGAGGGGGGAGTAGATGTAGCGACGCAACCTCATCGATATGAGGCCGATCTGGCAATCCGACACCATCGTATCGCCGCGGAACGACAGTTCCGCGGCGATATTAAGCAGTCGATAGTTCCGATAGATAGTAATTCGCCGTTATACAAAAATAGATGCTAAGTTCCGATAGACGCCAACTGAATTGTCACTCTTATTATTACGCATATGAAATAATTGCTTTAATTTAAGCTAAAAAACATCGATTCCATTAAAAACATCGATGCATCGAAGATTCTCAGAGCGCAAAGTGTTAATTAATATAACATTAATAAATCAAAAGGTGAGATTGCAGTTTCCAAGGCGCCAAGATCTGAAGATTGATCCTTACAAAATTTCGACGAGACATGACGAAAATACAAAGTAATAATTTTATGTTTTTGGCATAGTTTAGAAGATATAGCCTTCGAAAAGTTCTGATTTCCCATTTAAAATTCTCAGTTGAACATCACACATCGATGTTTAAAAACTTAGAAAACTTTGACATTTGGAAATCATCGATATATCGATTCATCGACGATGTTCTTTCCAGCTCTATGGTAAATGATTGTTTCTATGAAAGTTATAGGGTTGCGATTTCGATTAACTAGTACAAAAATATTATTTATAGCCCGATTTAGTAGTGATATCTTAGCCTTATGACTGACTTAGTTACATCGTGCAGTAATAAGATGCATGTGCGCCAAGCTTCATCAAGATAGCTATAAAACTAAGGGTGTAATGGCCCGCGCTTTGCAATGCGTTCCATTATTGGTTTATTTCAAATAGCGAAAAGAATACCTTTGGCTTTCTTGTAGCCAAAGGTAAAGCAGTGCAACGCTGTTAAGAACTTCGAACTTCTCTGTGCTAAATTTAGTACACGAAAAGCAGTTGTAATAACACCTGTTCTTATCAGAGCATACTTCTAAGCTTATCTTAGAAAGCAGTGCAAATTTTATGATAAGTGCAAAGATGACCTTGCAAGCAGTGCAAATGTTATCATTCTACCTGCCTGTCTAATCGTGTCTACTTCGAGGCTGCGGTAAAAATAATTAAAGCTTTCACTCATTAGCTGGAGTGCTAGCACAGTTAACTTCGCCAGCTCCGAATACCTTTCAAAAAAAGCTAGCGATGGCTGGAATTTGTCACTATATAAGGTCCACACGCGGTTGCAGCGGATCTTTTGTTGGTTATAAAAATTTCTACAAACGTACTGAAGTACGTTTGTTTCAGTGAAAAAAAATATATATATTAAAAATAATTACGAAGTGACATTGCAAGGAATTCTTGGAGGCTGCGAAGAAGTGCACCCCAAACGATCGACCTTTGGCTGGCAGTAATAAGGAAGGGCATTTGGCACCCAAAGCCTCAAGGTTGCCTAAAGAAGTTAAGACCTAGGTAAAGAATCCACCTTGCTCAGGAACTATTATATAATTCCGTCCAATTTTTCAGTTCTTCCATTACGAGATCCCTGTCCAGGCAGTGGGTAAATGCGTTTTATATCGCACTGCGGTATATAGTCCGCTTTACCATTGCTCTGAGGGTCTTGTATCAAACGCACTGTGCTGATCACTGCCCTGTCAAGCCTGTGCAACAAATTTGTCTGCCCATCAAAGTGCTCAGGGCAGTGCTGCATCGCGTTGCTGCAATTCAACGGCGCTGCATGACGTTTGCACGGCATTGCGCAACCTTTACGCAGCCTTGCCGTGCCTCATTTTGCTGTGGAGTATTCTGCTGCAGTTGCATGCGCAGTCTCCGTTGGACATTGCAGTCTTGCCTGCCTTCGACAGGAATATTCTCCTCTTCTTTTGGATTTGCACCGTTGGATACATGTTCTCCCACCTTCTCATCAGCTGAGGCAGCCTGTTGCGCTGCTTTCAACAATTGACTCAGTCACAGATCAAAGAACTAGCTTGTGTTTTTATTTTCTTGTGTAACATTGTTTAAAATAGCAAAAATACAAGAGTGCCAATTAAATTTGTAAATTAAATTAAAATTGTTGAGTGTGCGCTAGGGACAAAACGAAAACAAAATCGTATAAAAAAACAAAAAAAAATTTGTAACAACCAAACATTTGTAAAAACACACTTTAAAATTGTAACAAAAAAGAAGAGAATTTAAAATTAACTTATAATCAAGCTTTAGTTTCCTAATCAAGATCTGTATCACCACCACGCTGGAAGGCCTTTCAACGCTGGACAAATCACCTTGTGAGTAAACAACAACAATTGTGCATGTCTGTAGGCTTGTGATGTATGTGAATTTTATATTCTCTCGAATGCTCTGCTGATCCTTTTGATCACGCAAAGAAAATTATTACGAACAACATCAAACAATTTAAAAACAAAAATTGAAAACGAAAACAAAACAATAGAACGAAACAATGTTAAAAGCTGTTTTAACCAGCATTAATTGTGTAGTGGAGTTCTATTATTCCTACACTTTCTTAAGCGCACTTTTCAAAAATTAATTAATTAGAAAAACAATACAAAACAAAACAAGTCTATCCTATGAAAACAAAACAAAACAAACAAATCATAGATATTATAAACACATTTAAATACAAAATAAGAGTTGCACATTGACACACACAATGAAAGAAAAACACTAATAAGACATCAAGTGTGATATCCACCCTATGAATGGAATTTATATTTCCTAGTAGTTTGAACTATGGATATGGTTCCTTTCCTTGGCTAGGCCGCCCTCCCCTTTGGATTCTTTAGCGGCTAGCAAAAACAGCCTGTGGGGGGTTCTTTTGGAGAACTTCCTAGCCTTTTTTATGAGGGAAGACACACAAAATATAAATAAAAAGAATCTTTGCCACTATGTCTTGAGTCAGAAAATAAAGATGAGAAAAGAAAGTAAAAGAACAAAACAAAAAAAAGAAGTGATAGAATTTACGAGAGTAGAGCAAGAAAAGAAACACTACCCTTCTACGGGGCGCACTTTGGGGACACTACTGGTGTTGGTGTAGGTCCCGCGTCTTTACCCACCCTACCTATGAGTCCTTTTCCGCATTTTTTTTGAAGACTCCCTGCCCTAACATTACCCTTTCATCAACCTTCCGAAATCATTATAAAATTAGTTTAGTTTTCCATTTGAAAATTCATAGAAGTATTCATTTATTTCTAATACAGTACATACATTTTAGATTCCTAAACTGTTTCATGTTTAAGCTGTTATGTTCCTATGATCTTAATATTTTTACTAAAGAAAAGAATAAAAATTTTGTATAAACCTATGCGCATATGCTATCTCTTAATAATATAAACCTAATATATAAATAAACATTTTATTCAAAATCATTTCTCATTTTTCCATCGCGACGCTAACTAACTATTCGGTAAATTTCACAAAAAAAACCTATCGATCACGTCGCATCTCAATGTGTTTACAATTTAAAAGATTGCAATTATTGCATTAAATTTTCGGTGCAAATATTTGCGCGGCGCAAGTGCTCTATTTTATCGGGTGTAATTGCTTATAGTGATAGTGAATAAAACTAGTTTATGCCGACATCTCAGGTAAGTACCTAAACAAGTTACTGAACCATGGAAAAAGGTCTTAATATGCCACGATCAGTGCCATACAAAACAGCTGTTTTTTGTTTACCCTTTTATTTTTCTTTGTGGTATCAAAAATAAAATGTTTATTGCTTGCTTAGTTTTCTTAATTTTTCTTTGTATATGTATTTTTTTTTTTGTATTTCTTTTTTTTAAAATGTTATCGTGCAATTTCCTCGCAAACGGTGTAGTCGTAAATATAAAATAAATGTACACTTACCCCCAGTTCTCCGTTGGGCCCAATAGATCGTTGGTTGCTAAATGTTATTTTAAAGTTTATTTTATACACGTACATACACCAGAGGCAGAAAAGCAAGCAATATTCTCAAAAATAAAAAAAATGGCAACTAAGACAGTTTTCCTTTCCCTATGTGACACTATAGCTCTATTCTAATTTCATATGCATAGTCTAACATCACACTGATTTTTTTTCTCTTTCGGAATTTAGTTATTCGCCGCAAAAATAACAATTTTCACTAGCCAATAACTGGCTGCCAAACGGTTGCCAGAACTTCAGCTCGAACGATCGCCAAACTGCTGCCAGACTCCCGCAAGCTGCACACTGCCGAAGCTGCTGCAAAACTGCCGCAAGCTGCACACTGCCGTAAGCTTCGTTAATGGTGAGTTTTCTTGGCTTCCTTTTTTTTTTGTTCTAAACTGATTTTCTTTTTGCTTTTTTGTTTTTGTATTTTTTTTTTTTTTTTAAATGGATTTCCCTGTCAAACAGATTCTCTCTGGGCCTTCGGTGTATGATACTTATGTGTCTGGTATTTTTTCCAATAAGTGAGCCTTCATGAGTTAATAATTTTTTTTTTTTTTTTGTTATATTTGTTGAATTTTTATCCTCATCGGTCTTCTTTGGTTCATTCCAGCGTTCGCAAACTATGCCCCGATGTAGGACTCCGCGCCCGACTAGCTCTAGGCTGCTAGCGCGCCACTCTGCTTGGCCCTAGATGCTGTTGCAGGTAAGATTGCACTGCGCCTCAGGCTGTATGTAAATCCTGACCAACCAAGTAATTAGTATCCAGAAGAGAATAAATTTTTCTGTTCAACTTACTTCAAAAATTTCTTTTCTTGGTCACTAACACTTCCTTTCTTTTTTCTCGTTTTTTTTTTCCGATTTTCCAGACACAGGCACCCAGTCGTCGCGGAGGAGAAGGTATGAGCGCGATGATTTAGCAAAATCTAGGAAATCGCCATACTTATTCTCCTCCTTGCCCCCTTTCTTTTCTCTTTCGGACAAGTTTCAACACTGACTAGACACCATTAAGGATACCTCATACTTGTATCATAATCCCCGTAAGTATGCAAAGTTGCATTAATTATTTTACTAACTAATTGATTTTTTTCTTACAGATTCCTGATACTTAGTTTTAATTTAATTTAATATATTTTAAGAAACTTTAGTTTTAATATTTATTTATAATTTTAATGTATTAGTTATAAGACTCTGTCCGTTCATCACAACCACTGTTTAGTTCGTAGGCGTCCGTAGGGAACGAAACAGAAGTGTGTAGGTTCTCATTTTTTTTTTTTTTTTTTTATGGCCGTATGTCCTTCGCGTGATATGTTCCCACTAATTTTCCCTGTAGGTCCTCTAGAATGTAGTAGGAATTTCCTTGCTTTTCTCGAACTCTGGATTTTAAGAACAGAGGTGCTAGCTTGGCATTCACTCCTTTTTCAAAAGAGCTTTGTAGGAAATTTCTCCTAAACACTTCTTGTCCCACTTTAAAATTGACCTCTTTTGTTCGCAAATTGTATTTATCTGCTTGCTGCTCATAAGCAATTTTCATGTTTGCTTTTAGCTGCTTTCGCAGCAGCTGCAGTTGATCCTCCTTACGAAAGCCTCCTACATTCTCCTCCAGTAGCCCTAAATTCCTTAAAAGCTTATACTGCGAACCATGTGTAATCATGTTAAATCCATATAACGCTTGATACGGGGCACATTTTAAAGTCTGGTGCACACTATTTCGCAACGCACAGCTGATTGCTGGAATATGCTCATCCCATGCACTTTGATCTTTTTCCAAATATGCCCTAATCGCCGCTATAATTGATCGGTTAACTCTTTCCGATGCATTCGATTGTGGCGAGTACACTGCCGTATATTGGTGTTTTACCCCAAAGGCTGTAAGAAAAGCATTGAAATCGTGTGCTTTGAATTGAGACCCATTATCGCTAATTAGCAATTCAGGCACTCCATAGGCGAAAAAGATTTGGTTCTGTACCAACTCCATGATTGCCTTTGCTGTGAATTTTCTTAGTGGCCACAGCCAATGAAATTTCGAAAAGTGGTCGAGGACTATCAGCAGGCCGATATGTCCCTGTTTACTCCTCGGATAGGGTCCTAATAGGTCAATATAGAGCCTCTGAAAAGGTCTAGAAGATTCGGCTTGTTGACCCATTGGAGGTTTCAAGGTAGTATTTGGAGCTTTTGTACTTTTGCATACTTCGCATAGCCGAACATACTCCCTGACTTGTGTCACCATCCCTGGCCAATAATAGCTTCGCCGAATTTGTTCTAATGTTTTACCTGTGCCGCCATGGGCGCATATTACAGTGTCATGAGCTCGCTTTATTACAGAGTTGGTCAAACTCTGGGGAATCCAGAGTTTCCAACCATTTCTGCTGCCTTCCGAGTCTCCATTGTCATGTTCTGTTCTAATATATAGGTGTTTGCCTATAATATTGAAATCTGGGTATGCTTCGGGATCCTCTCCTATTTTCTCCTTTACAACACTATACTCTTCTTCATCAAAGCTTGGGGATTCTAGGTCAACTTCTGGCCCATAGTTTTCGATGGCTGCCACTTCATCATTATACATACGTGACAGCGCATCTGGCACAACATGTTCCTTGCCTTTTCGGTGGCTAATGTTAAATTTATGCCCCTGTAAATTCATCGCCCACCTCGCTAGGCGCCCTTTTAGGTTTGATTGCCTCATCAGCCACGACAAGCTAGAGTGGTCAGTCACTACTTCGAATTCCTGTAATTCGAGGTAACATCGGAATCGTTCAATGCCCAGGATGACTGCCAAACACTCTCTTTCTGTCACGCTGTAATTCCTTTGTGCCGAATTAAGTTTTTTCGACATATACGCTACCGGTCTCTCTTCGTTTAGGTCATTCATTTGCACCAGCACCGCGCCTACTCCATAGTCGCTGGCATCGCAATGCAAATAAAATTTCCGATTAAAATCGGGATTTTGCAAGACTGGGGCCGAAGTAAGAGCGCTTTTGAGCTGATCAAACGCAGTTTGTGCTTCTTCAGTCCAACAAAACTTTTTTTTGCCGGAGAGCAAATTTGTAATTGGAGTGGTTAATTCGGCGAAGTTAGCTATAAATCGTCTATACCAACCCGCTAGGCCCAAAAATCCTCGAACTTGTTTTATAGATTTCGGCGCAGGCCAATTGACTATCGATTCAATTTTTCCAGGGTCTGTTGCAATGCCTCCTTTTCCGATAATGAACCCTAAATATTTCACTTCAGTCACACAAAAACTGCTCTTTTCAATATTTAATGTTAAATTAGCTTTTCTAAATTGATCAACCAGGCGCAGCAGTACTGTAAGATGTGCGTCGAAATCTGCCGATACGACACAGAGATCGTCTAGGTATCCAAAGCAACAATATTTCAATTCGGGAGGAATCACCTCGTCCATGAGACGGCTCATCGTTTGGGGAGCGTTGCACAGCCCGAAAGGCATTACCCGAAATTGGTATAATGGCCTCCCGGGTACTGTGAACGCTGTTATCGGTCGAGATGCGTCCGATAATGGCACTTGCCAATAAGCATCTTTCAAATCAATTTTGCTAATCAGATTGGCTTGCGGTAATCGTGCGAATATGCCTTCGATGCTCGGTAAAGGATATGCATCCTTTTTGGTGCAATCATTCACCTTACGAGCATCCAGACATAAACGTACTTTCCCTGGCTTCACTACCAGACGCATTGGAGAGCTCCATGCGCTACTGGATTTTTCGATGACTCCTAATTCGATCATACGATCAATCTCCTCAAACATCAGCTTCTCGACAGCCGGAGATACCGGATAAAAACGTTGTTTTATTGGAGTGGCGTCTCCAACTTCGATTTTGTGTTCAAGAAGTGATGTTTTCCCTAGACCCTGTTTAGCAAATGACGGAAATAAAGATTTCACGGCTTCTAATTGCTGTTTTTGTCGCGAATCTAGTGGGTAAGCGTTGGTATCGGCTTCTTCCTCTTTAGAATCCTCCAACTCTAACGAGGAGATCAATCCTGGGGCCAAATTGAATTCTCTCCAAAAATCGATGCCTAGAATGAGATTTTTCTCAATTGACGGAATTACAAAAAGTTTTAAAAGAGTCTCTTTGTCCTTATATGTCACAAGCGCTGAGAGAAAACCTAGCACTTCGTGCGATCTGCCGTCTGCCGTTTTTACTTTCGAGTTAATTTTTTTGAATTCTGCCCTTTTTTCCCAATCGTTTTGCGCCAAAGTCGACCCCACGCAACTAATATTTGCCCCTGTGTCCAATAACCCTTCTTCGGTTACTCCTAAAAAGGAAATCTTAGCGTAAAAACGCCCATCGCTTTCTTTATTTATTATTGAGGACACCAGTAATCGTTTCGTTAACCTTACGGCTTTCCAAAAGTTTCGCAAGCGCTGCGTAGATCGTTTTGACTTATTACCCGCATAATTTCCAAATATTCTTTCCCTAACTTTTATATAATTTGCGAGCCTAGCTTCATAAGGTTGTGTATGAAGGCTTTTTGTGTTTTTATTTTGGGCACATTTTTCTATTGACATGTCCGGTAAAAGCATAGCTCTGGTCAGATTTTCTGAGCTAGCCGGTAAATCAGGTATTTTTGTATTTAGTGTTGCTTCGGGGCCGTTCGTGTCTGACTCACGAATGGTCCCTTGGCTTTTTCCGCTCTCTTTGCCAAACAGTTGGGGCATTGCGGCTTGTAAATGTTCTTTGCCCCGCAACCATAGCAGAAAACTTTGCGATTTTCCAAACACATATCCCAACCATGACCCTCACTGTCACAATTCCAACATCGATAGATTTTTATCGGTGCTTGAATTGCGTCGACATCGCCCAAATTAGGATCTGTGTCTTGAATAACATTGTCCTCTTCCAAAGCTGCCACGTTTCTTCGGCTAAACACCGGGTTAGGTGCAGGCTTTGGGAACCGCCGAGTCGCGACTTCACCCAGCAAATTTTCGCGCATTTGCACCAGCTTTCGCAAGTGTGCAATCGAACGAATTTGCACATAAAGCAATTCGTGTCGTATCTCGGGCAGTAAATTCCTTGTCAACATCTCAATGAGCTGCTGCTCTGGAATAGATGTTGACATTCGAGAAGCTAGGAGCATGACATCGTCATAAAATACCTCAAATGTCTCCCCCTGTTTTTGTTTGCGTGCTCTAATCTCTTCTAATATGTCGGTGTCGTTCCGGTAGTCTGTATATTGCTCTTTTAAAGCCGCTCCAAACTCCCTCCAATTTATTTGAGGATTTTCTTTCCGATACCTCCAATACCACTCTCTAGCTTTCCCCACTAGTAATATTTTATATGTAAATTTTTGCAGACTGAATCTATATCATTGTTCAGACAGTCTTTGGTTAACGTGGCTACTCGATATAGGAATTCTTCTACGGTGACTCCTTTTGCCGACCCATCAAACTTGAGATTCCAGCTATGGATGAGCTGAGTAATCTTCTCCGGGTTTATTGCCGTGCTGTACCGAGAGCTACTTGACTGCTGACTCGACTCGTTAAAAATCAGATTTTGTCGGCTCACTTCGGGCGAAACTTGCCTGAGACTGAGGTTGGCTAATTGTCTGGCCACAATACTTTCCAGTTGCGCCCCTAGACGCTCATAATCGATGTTTGGAGAAGATGTTCGATTTGCTCTAGTATTTGAGCTTCCCCCCGCCGTGTTTGCCTAACTTCTGAGTTTACTGCGCCCCGTTTCGGTCTTCCGGGGCCTTTAACATTTCTGGCTTGTTGGTTACCCTCTACCGATTCTCCCACTTGAGGGATTTTTTTATACCTCGTGTTGTGAGGATGTGTTTTGGGCACAGCTCCCTCGTTTTGAGCCTCTAGCGCCCTTTGTTGTTGCCTCGCAGCGACCGAAGTCGATGGTTCTAACCCCAAATTCATATCTGTCGTTTGTGATAAATCTGACCTAGGCAGCTCTTTTAACTCCGTTAATTGCAGCGTCTTCTGGCACGTTTGACAGACTTTAAACTGTCTTACCCAGTCAGAAATGCAAGCTTCATGGAAGCTGTGCTGACATGGTGTAATTAATACTCTTTCTGCTGAGCCGGAATCCCATAATGGCTCTACGCAAATTTCGCATTTTACTACTTGACGGTTTGCATTTTCTGCGGCCAAGTTTTCTGTGCTACGTATTGTTGTCATTTTTTGTCTTTTTGTTGATTCGTTTTTTTTTTCAAATTTATTTATTTATTTTAATTGTTTAAGTTATAATTTATTTTTTTTTCATTGAATTGATTTCTTCCAGTTGACTCTAGGGTAACGAAGGTTGTGCGCTTTATCCCGCAGTTGAGATAGTGTTGAAGAAGTTAAGAAGTTAAGTTAAGAAAGAGAAAGAAATATAGTGAAAAGAAAAACAGTCAAGTCTCAAGAGTCGCTCATATACTCGAGGATAATATTTTGCTATGCCTAATATTATATTTCCAAGAGTACATCTTTCTTCAACGCTTTTTCCCTTGCCTTGCTGTATTTGGTTACTTCATTATTTTATGCCGAGTCTTAGTTTCAGTGGTCGATATTTAGGACTTGCCTAAATTCGATTTCCAGCTGCTATTACTCGCAATATTATTTTCTATCTAGAGGCTTTCAGTAGCTTCTACGCATTTTACCCTGTATAAATTTTGACACTTTTCTTCGCATCATGCGTTTTTAAGCTGCCTTCGCCCCACGTTTTGGGCGCCAATTTGTAATGTCCACCCTATGAATGGAATTTATATTTCCTAGATGTTTGAACTATGGATATGGTTCCTTTCTTTGGCTAGGCCGCCCTCCCCTTTGATTCTTTAGCGGCTAGCAAAAACAGCCTGTGGGGGGGTTCTTTTTTGGAGAACTTCCTAGCCCTTTTATGAGGGAAGACACACAAAAGAGAAATAAAAAGAATCTTTGCCACTATGTCTCGTATCAGAAAATAGAGATCAGAAAAGAAACGTAAAAGAACAAAACAAAAGAAAAGAAGTGATAGAATTTACGAGAGGAGAAAGCAAGAAAAGAACCACTACCCTTCTACGAGGCGCACTTCGGGGACACTACTGGTGTTGGTGTAGGTCCCGCGTCTTTACCCACCCTACCTATGAGTCCTTTTTCGCATTTTTTTGAAGAACTCCCTGACCTAACATTACCCTTTTATCAACCTTCAGAAATCATTATAATATTAGTTTAGTTTTCCATTTGAAAATTCATATAATTATTCATTTATTTCTAATAAAGTATACATTTTAGATTCCTAAACTGTTTCATGTTTAAGTTTTTAATTATTCATATGATCTTCATATTTTTACTAAAGAAAAGAATAAAATTTTTGTATAAACCTATGCGCATATGATATCTCTTAATAATATAAACCTAGTATATAAATAAACATTTTATTCAAAATCATTTCTCATTTTTCCATCGCGACGCTAATTAACTATCCGATAAATTACACAAAAAAAACCTATCGATCCCGTCGCATCTCAATGTGTTTACAATTTAAAAGACTGCAATTATCGCATTAAATTTTCGGTTCAAATATTTGCGCGGCGCAAGTGCTATATTTTATCGGGTGTAATTTTCTTATAGTGCCAGTGGATAAAACTAGTTTATGCCGACATCTCAGGTAAGTACCTAAACAGGTTACTGAACCATGGAAAAAGGTCTTAATATGCCACGATCAGTGCCATACAAAACAGCTGTTTTTTGTTTACCCTTTTATTTTTCTTTGTGGTATCAAAAATAAAATGTTTATTGCTTGCTTAGTTTTCTTAATTTTTTTTTGTATATATATTTTTTTTATTTCTTTTTAAAATGTTATCGTGCAATTTCCTCGCAAACGGTGTAGTCGTAAATATAAAATAAATGTACACTTACCCCCAGTTCTCCGTTGGGCCCAATAGATCGTTGGTTGCTAAATGTTAGTTTAAAGTTTATTTTATACACGTACATACACCAGAGGCAGAAAAGAAAGCAATATTCTCAAAATTAAAAAAAATGGCAACTAAGACAGTTTTCCTTTCCCTATATGACACTATAGCTCTATTCTAATTTCATATGCATAGTCTAACATCACACTGATTTTTTTTTCTCTTTCGGAATTTAGTTAATCGCCGCAAAAATAAAAATTTTAACTAGCCAATAATTGGCTGCCAAACTGTTGCCAGAACTGCAACTCGAACGATCGCCAAACTGCTGCAAAACTCCCGCAAGCTGCACACTGCCGAAGCTGCTGCAAAACTGCCGCAAGCTGCAAAACTGCCGTAAGCTTCGTTAATAGTGAGTTTTCTTGGCTTCCTTTTTTTTTTGTTCTAAACTGATTTTCTTTTTGCTTTTTTTGTTTTTTTTTTTTTTTTTTCAATGGATTTCTCTGTCAAACAGATTCTCTCTGGGCCTTCGGTGTATGATAATTATGTGTCTGGTATTTTCTCAATAAGTGAGCCTTCATGAGTTAATTTTTTTTTGATTTTTTTTTATATTGGTTGAATTTTTATCCTCATCGGTCTTCTTTTTTTTCTTTCCAGCGTTCGCAAACTATGCCCCGATGTAGGACTCCGCGCCCGACTAGCACTAGGCTGCTAGCGCGCCACTCTGCTTTGCCCTAGATGCTGTTGCAGGTAAGATGACACTGCGCCTCAGGCTGTATGTGAATCCTGACCAAACAGGTAATTAGTATCCCGAAGAGAAAAAATTTTTCTGTTCAACTTACTTCAAAAATTTCTTTTCTTGGTCACTAACACTTCCTTTTTTTTTCTCGTTTTTTTTTCCGATTTTCCAGACACAGGCACCCAGTCGTCGCTGAGGAGAAGGTATGATCGCGATGATCTAGCAAAATTTAGTAAATCGCCATACTTATTCTCCTCCTTGCCCCCTTTCTTTTCTCTTTCGGACAAGTTTCAACACTGACTAGACAATATTAAGGATACCTCTATCATAATCCCCGTAAGTATGCAAAGTTGCATTAATTATTTTACTAACTAATTGATTTTGTTCTTACAGATTCCTGATACTTAGCTTTAATTTAATTTAATATATTTTAAGAAACTTTAGTTTTAATATTTATTTATAATTTTAATGTATTAGTTATAAGACTCTGTCCGTTCATCACACAAGTTTCAAGCATATTTAAATATAAACTTAAACTTATAAATTGTAAGCCTCATTTTAAGCCATTTAAACTCAAACTTGAAATCAAATGAGTGCTACATAAATAAAAATAAAAAACAAAATAAATATTAAATTGGAAATGCAAATGTTAAACAGTTTTCTGACCCTTTAAAAAAAAAAAATAATTTTAATTAATTTAATTTGGCAAAAAAAAAAATAAATTAATTGTTTTCTGGATAGACATGGCAACTTAAGTTAATAGTCGGATAAATATAGGGTATCTTCGGATACAATAATTTTCATAGAAGATTATGGTAGGGTGGGTAAAGACAGCGAGGTCGCACAACACCTTTGACCCCGCAAATATTATATATATATAATATATATTATATATATATTGCAATCCGATTTTTTTATTTTTTTGTTGGAACCTACAATAGTTTGCTTTGTTAGATACACCCGTCTTGTATTTCTTGGAGTAAGTCTCTCTTTTAGTTTCTGTTAGGAATCCTAAATAATAAAGTTGTGTAGATGTGGAGAAGGAATGTGGCAACAACCCACCCCACGCCAAAGAGCTACGGCACAAGAGGATTCCGTCCGCTATCATTCCTGATCCGTAAGTCGACTCTTGAAGTTTCAAATTGTTACCCTGTGTGTTTCGGCTACTTCTTTGATTCGCACTTCGACCACTACATAATTTTTGGCGCCCAACGTGTGGGGCAACGTATAGCTAACCAAAGTATAAATTGTAACTTCGGTTGTACGCTTGTTAATACCTTTCGGTGTTCAACGTGTGTAGCTGCGGTTAGTTTAACAAAGAGATAAAAACATCTGATCTCCATACTTAATTGTTGCTTTTAATTATTCTTTTGTTACCAAGCAAGAGGCTGCTTCTGGATGCCAAATGTTGCAAGAAGGTTGACTACTTGTCTCTCACGTGCAATTTTGAAAGGTGAAAGCATTGCTTAGAGCAACAAACAGCCTTTTTGTAAAGTAACTTAGGAATGTACTTAAACTACACTGAAAGAAAAAAAAAACGTATGTAAGTTTAGAAGCGAGAATTAAGTTTTGACTGTACGCACCCCAACATTATTTTTGAGTAATTTGTTTTGGCAATTTTAGTATAATATCTGTGAAGTAACTTAGACTGACAAAGTCGTATTACCGCTTATATGATGCTAGAAGTTGAAGATCTATATCAAGTCTACGAATCAGTATTATTCAGATAAGAATAATAGACGAGACTGTGAATAGTGCTGATAGCCAGAAAAAATAAGAACATATTAAATTCTATGTTCGTTGTAGAAATTGATTTCTTTACTCAAAAATAAAAATAAAATTGCTCGTTTTCTTTGTACTATGAATAGACTTAGTGAAGTTGTAGGAAGATGGAAATATTGTTTTCGTAAAATAATTTTGTAGAATATTGCGCATTCGGCTAAGCACAGATGCCAGTACTCGATTATTTAGCGGGATGGTATTTTCCAAGTTTCTGCAACAGACGAGACTATTTCATTTTCACACATATGTATATATTGATGGATGTAAATTATGACTCGAATTTTAGTGCAATTTAGACTGTTGTTTAGAACTTGTTTAAGTGCTATTTGGCCTTGCTTGCTGACCAGCAGCCTAAACTGTCAAATCAACGTAACGAACACCATCTTTAGCTTAGTATCAATAGCCCGGAAAATCAGTTAATATTAAAATAAAAAGATAAAATGAAAATTAGGATACTGCAAGATATAGTTATTTACCCGATTGTTTTCTTTTGTTGCCAATACGTCTAATCCAGAAATATTCTTTTTAGGAAAAGTAAAGTTTTTTCAAAATGCCAGTCGTTAATACCCCTCCTCATGCTTCATCGGCACGAACAGACAATCTTTGTGCGCTATGTTCAACGGTTATGGATAACACCCATCCTTGTTATTTACTTTCATGTAAACATGTTTTCCATAAGAACTGTATAGAGGCATGGTTGACCGAAAATTCGGAATGTTTTATATGCAGAGTTGAAATAAGTAGAGAAGAACTTCGAGTTGTAATAGGCAATTGTTCCCCAGCTAGATCTCAGCCAGTTCCTACGAACTCTAAAGCTGTGCCAGCTGCTCGTGGTATGACTACCCGAAACCTGTCCAAAGCCATGGCAATGGCTGAGCAGCAAAATCCAAGTCGACAGCCAGAACGTCCATTGGAGAATCCAATTGGAGCAAATTCGTCTGCATTAGACGCTAGCCAAAGCACCAATCAAGGTGAAGCCGTCTCTGAGAGACCTGTTAGAGGAAGACCACCTCGATCCACCAGACCCATTCGTTCTGCAAACAATCGTCGTAGCCAGCCTGTTGACTACAACATTATACAAGAAATGATTGAGCAAACGGTCACAAGGGTCATGTCATCTTTGGCAATTAATGCACAACCTCAGCGACATGATCCTCCAGTTACTTCCGTTCTACGGGAAACTCCCGCATCAAATGTTTCTTCCGTGCAGTCTCGGCAAACAGTCGACATAATGCAGAAATGGGGAGTTCATTTTGATGGATCCGTTGAAGGATTGGGAGTAGAAGAATTCATTTATCGAGTCACCTCACTTACTAATGAAACGTTAGACAGTGATTTTTCAGTAATGTGCAGGCATATTCACGTTTTATTCACGGGAAAAGCTCGACAATGGTACTGGAGATACCATAAGCAGGTTGATCAGATTGGTTGGACCAATATGTGTGCATCCCTGCGTCAACAGTATCAAGACTACCGCTCCGATTTTATGAGCATGGAGCTGATTCGAGCCCGTAAACAAAAGACAGGTGAATCATTTTCGTCCTTTTATGAGGCAGTGGCAACCTTGATCGACAAGGCCTCCATTCGAGTAGAAGATGAAGAATTAGTTGAAATCTTAAAAAGTAATCTGTTGCCAGAAACTCGTCAAAAATTGTTATTTCAACCAGTTCATTCGGTGGGTCACTTACGTCGGTTGGTTCAAATGAGTGAAAACCTGGCATATGAAATCAGCTGCCGTTATGTACCCAAGCCGAATGTACCTGTAGCTCGTCGACAAGTTTGCGCAGTAGAACAGGAAAATTCAGAAGTAGATGACAACTTACAGGAAGACGCTGAGATCCACGCTTTGCAATCTTCTCACGGAAAATTCAAATGCTGGAATTGTGAAGAAGTAGGCCATGTTTGGGAAAACTGCTTAGCCGCACGTCGCGTCTTTTGCTACGGCTGTGGCCGGCCAAATATTTATAAGCCTCAATGCCAAAACTGCATAAGCAAGAAATCGGAAAACCGACGTGCGGGGGCTTCCCACAACAACCGGAGTCCCCCAACACCATAAATCTAAAAATAACGCAGGAGGAGGATAACGTTCCTGCTCCTATCCTTTCCGCTATTCCAGTGCAGGCAGAAACACTTTCATCTAATACTATAGGCCCTTTATGGATGCGTTCGTATCAAGAACGTTTAGAAAATTATAATAATGTAAGAAATCGTATTTTTAATAATAGTGAAAATAAACCGAGTAAACATACATTAAGACTTAAGAATTACTATGCTGAAATTAAGACAAATCGAAAAATGCAAATTTCTTCAATTTTTAATTGCTCTACGGATCTGCGTAGTTATGCTGAAGTATCCTTTTTAGAATTTACAGAGCGAGGTTTATTAGATACCGGTGCAAATATAAGCTGTCTAGGTGCTGAGCTAGCTCTACAAGATTTTGCTCATAGTCCTCATTATAAACCTATACGATCTAGTGCGAAAACTGCTAGTGGGGAAACTCAGCCAATTATAGGTGTGCTTAATATTGAAATGTGCTACAAAGGTGTCGAACGCGTTATGAAATTGTATATTATTCCGAGCATTAAGCAAAGATTAATATTAGGCCTTGACTTTTGGAAAATTTTCGAGCTTGCTCCTCACATTATCAGTTCGTTAGATTCATCAATTGTGCCAGAAGATCCCACAGTAGAAAACGCATATCCCTTGAGTCCTTGTCAGATTCAGCAATTGGCAGTTATTAAAGATCTGTTCCCAAAAGTATCTGAAACACTAGGGCGTACCACATTAATTGAGCACCATATTGACGTTGGTAACGCGAAGCCATGTAAACAGCGATTTTATCCTGTCAGTCCGGCCGTAGAGAAACTTCTTTATCAAGAAATTGATCGCATGCTGAGCTTGGACGTAATTGAACCATCGTCAAGTCCTTGGAGTTCTCCCATGCGGATGGTTGTAAAACCAAATAAAGTCCGTCTATGTTTGGATGCTCGTAAACTGAACGACGCCACTAAAAAGGATGCCTATCCTTTACCGAGCATCGATGGTATATTTGCTCGACTCCCCAAAGCGAACATAATTTCAAAATTGGATCTTAAAGATGCCTACTGGCAAATTCAGCTTAGTGACGAATCTAAATCATTAACTGCATTTACCATTCCGGGCCGTCCTTTATACCAATTTAAGGTGATGCCCTTTGGGTTGTGCAACGCGCCGTCAACCATGTGTCGATTAATGGATCAGATCATACCGCCAGATCTTCGCAATTGTGTCTTCGGTTATTTGGACGATCTGTGTGTTGTGTCTGAAGATTTTGCAACTCATCTAGCAATTTTAGTAAGACTAGCCGAACAATTTCGAAAAGCGAATTTGACCCTTAACTTAGCTAAAAGTTCCTTTTGTGTGACTAGCATTACATATTTAGGCTATGTAATTGGTAGTGGTGGCATCTGCACTGACCCTGCCAAAGTGTCATGTATTGAAAATTGGCCTCCGCCAAAGAACTTAAAGCAAATTCGTGGGTTTTTAGGCGTTTGTGGATGGTACCGTCGGTTCATTCCACACTTCTCGGAACTAACTTGTCCAATTACGGATTTGTTAACCAAGACAAGGAAATTTGCCTGGACACCGGAAGCTCAAGCAGCGATGGACAAACTGAAACAAGTTTTAACATCTGCTCCAATTCTCACGAATCCTGATTTCAGCAAAAAGTTCTTTTTACATTGCGATGCTAGCGACTTTGGAATAGGTGCAGTTTTAGTGCAGCTGACAGACGATCAATCAGAAATGCCGATTGCATATATGTCGAAAAAGTTAAGTAGAGCTCAGCGAAATTACAGCGTTACGGAACGAGAATGTTTAGCTGTCATTTTGGCTATTGAGAAATTTCGGTGTTATCTGGAATTGCAAGAATTTGAGGTTGTCACCGATCATTCTAGCCTTCTGTGGCTGATGCGACAGCAAAACGTTGCAGGTAGACTTGCACGATGGATTTTTCGGTTACAACAGTTTAAGTTTACGTTTTCGCATAGAAAAGGAAAAGACCATGTTGTACCAGACGCGTTGTCCAGACTTCATGATGCCGAGATTGCTGAGTTAGACATGAGTCCTGTGATTGATCTGCAATCAGAGGCATTTTTTGAAGAGTCATATGTTGCTTTAAAGACTAAATATACTGCAAACCAGTCTAAGTTTCCGGATATGAAGTTGGTGGATAAATTTTTATATATCCGTACAGAACATGCTGAGGGAGACGAGGCGCAGGAAAAACTTTCCTGGAAATTATGGGTCCCCGATAGCCTTCGCACCGATACTCTTAGGCAAGCCCATGATAGTCTTACTTCCGCTCATTCTGGTATGCAAAAGACAATAGAGAAATTACGTCGTCATCTCTTCTGGCCAGGTCTATCCAAAGATGTTCGAGATTATATTCGCTCGTGTGATGTGTGTAAGCAGAACAAAGCACCGAATTATAGTCTGCGTCCACCTATGGGAGCTCATGTACCTTCGTGTCGACCTTTTCAAAGGTTATATATTGATCTTCTAGGACCATATCCTAGAAGTAAACAAGGTCATGTGGGCTTACTGATTGTGCTAGATCATTTTAGCAAATTCCACTGGTTGCAGCCTCTAAAAAAATGTACTTCGTTGGCCATAAAAGATTATCTGTTGAATAATATTTTTCATTGTTTTGGAGTTCCCGAGATTATCGTAAGTGATAATGGCAGCCAATTTAAAGCTGCCGATTTTAATGCATTCTTGACAGAACTTGGCATTAAGCATGTATATACAGCTCTGTACTCTCCGCAGAGTAATGCGGCAGAGCGAGTTAATCGATCCTTATTGGCTGCAGTTCGATCGTATTTGAAGCATGATCAACGGGAGTGGGATGTGCATCTCACCAGCATTTCGTGTTCGCTAAGATCTGCATTGCACCAATCTCTAGGTTGTTCCCCATACCGTGCCCTTTTTGGCCTTGATATGATAACTCATGGATCCGATTATAAGCTGTTAAAAGAATTGTCACTGCTGGAGGAGCCAATAGTGCCCATGTCGAGAGGTGATAATTTAGCACTGTTAAGGAAGGACATACAAGCTAATATCCGGCGCGCGTATGAGCGAAATGTCACGCAATACAATTTAAGAGCGAAGCCTGTCTCCTTTAAAGAAGGACAGGAAGTATATTGCCGTAGCTTTGCGCAAAGCAAGTTTTCACAAAACTTTAATGCGAAACTTGGTCCCCAGTTTATTAAATGTCGAGTTCGCCAAAAGCTAGGAAATTGTTACTATCAGTTAGAGAATTCACAAGGGAAAGAAATTGGCACCTTTCATGCTAAAGACATACGCAGCTAATTCCCGCTAATATTACATCTAACGAAGTAATATTATCGTGTGGTGTAATGGCCCGCGCTTTGCAATGCGTTCCATTATTGGTTTATTTCAAATAGCGAAAATAATACCTTTGGCTTTCTTGTAGCCAAAGGTAAAGCAGTGCAACGCTGTTAAGAACTTCGAACTTCTCTGTGCTAAATTTAGTACACGAAAAGCAGTTGTAATAACACCTGTTCTTATCAGAGCATACTTCTAAGCTTATCTTAGAAAGCAGTGCAAATTTTATGATAAGTGCAAAGATGACCTTGCAAGCAGTGCAAATGTTATCATTCTACCTGCCTGTCTAATCGTGTCTACTTCGAGGCTGCGGTAAAAATAATTAAAGCTTTCACTCATTAGCTGGAGTGCTAGCACAGTTAACTTCGCCAGCTCCGAATACCTTCCAAAAAAAAGCTAGCGATGGCTGGAATTTGTCACTATATAAGGTCCACACGCGGTTGCAGCGGATCTTTTGTTGGTTATAAAAATTTCTACAAACGTACTGAAGTACGTTTGTTTCAGTGAAAAAAAATATATATATTAAAAATAATTACGAAGTGACGTTGCAAGGAATTCTTGGAGGCTGCGAAGAAGTGCACCCCAAACGATCGACCTTTGGCTGGCAGTAATAAGGAAGGGCATTTGGCACCCAAAGCCTCAAGGTTGCCTAAAGAAGTTAAGACCTAGGTAAAGAATCCACCTTGCTCAGGAACTATTATATAATTCCGTTCAATTTTTCAGTTCTTCCATTACGAGATCCCTGTCCAGGCAGTGGGTAAATGCGTTTTATATCGCACTGCGGTATATAGTCCGCTTTACCATTGCTCTGAGGGTCTTGTGTCAAACGCACTGTGCTGATCCACTGCCCTGTCAAGCCTGTGCAACAAATTTGTCTGCCCATCAAAGTGCTCAGGGCAGTGCTGCATCGCGTTGCTGCAGTTCAACGGCGCTGCATGACGTTTGCACGGCATTGCGCAACCTTTACGCAGCCTTGCCGTGCCTCATTTTGCTGTGGAGTATTCTGCTGCAGTTGCATGCGCAGTCTCCGTTGGACATTGCAGTCTTGCCTGCCTTCGACAGGAATATTCTCCTCTTCTTTTGGATTTGCACCGTTGGATACATTTTCTCCCACCTTCTCATCAGCTGAGGCAGCCTGTTGCGCTGCTTTCAACAATTGACTCAGTCACAGATCAAGGAACTAGCTTGTGTTTTTATTTTCTTGTGTAACATTGTTTAAAAATAGCAAAAATACAAGAGTGCCAATTAAATTTGTAAATTAAATTAAAATTGTTGAGTGTGCGCTAGGGACAAAACGAAAACAAAATCGTATAAAAAAAAAAAAAAAAAAACTTTGTAACAACAAAACATTTGTAAAAACACACAAGAATGCTAAAATCTTTAAAATTGTAAAAAAAAAGAAGAGAATTTAAAATTAACTTATAATCAAGCTTTAGTTTCCTAATCAAGATCTGTATCACCACCACGCTGGAAGGCCTTTCAACGCTGGACAAATCACCTTGTGAGTAAACAACAACAATTGTGCATGTCTGTAGGCTTGTGATGTATGTGAATTTTATATTCTCTGGAATGCTCTGCTGATCCTTTTGATCACGCAAAGAAAATTATTACGAACAACATCAAACAATTTAAAAACAAAAATTGAAAACGAAAACAAAACAATAGAACGAAACAATGTTAAAAGCTGTTTTTAACCAGCATTAATTGTGTAGTGGAGTTCTATTATTCCTACACTTTCTTAAGCGCACTTTTCAACAATTAATTAATTAGAAAAACAATACAAAACAAAACAATTCTATCCTATGAAAACAAAACAAAACAAACAAATCATAGATATTATAAACACATTTAAATACAAAATAAGAGTTGCACATTGATACACACAATGAAAGAAAAACACTAATAAGACATCAAGTTTCAAGCACATTTAAATATAAACTTAAACTTATAAATTGTAAGCCTCATTTTAAGCCATTTAAACTCAAACTTGAAATCAAATGAGTGCCACATAAATTGAATTGAACAAAATTGAATTATACATAGAAAACATTTGAACAAACAAATTTGTAGAAAAATATAGGAAACCCAAATTTTTTTTAAATTTAACAATACTCTGAAAAAAGAACATATAAAAAAAATGAAATGATTTAATGAATGAAAAAAAATACTATAAGATACACCCTTTTGTCGAAACAAAATCCATAAATTCGTAACGAGAAATTCCATAAATTCGTAATCGAAATATTATATCTTCCACAAATCGTTACAAAAACTCTTAAAAGAAACTATGAAATATTTACATTGATACTATTAATGCAAATCGAAATGTTAAACAGTTTTCTGACCCTTTGCAATAGAAATAAAACATGAATATTGGAATGAATCTAATTATGTGCTAAATTAATTGTTTTCTGGATAGACATGGCAACTTAAGTTAATAGTCGGATAAATATAGGGTATCTTCGGATACAATAATTTTAATAGAAGATTATGGTAGGGTGGGTAAAGACAGCGAGGTCGCACAACACCTTTGACCCCGCAAATGTTATATATTGCAATCCGATTTTTTTTATTTTTTTGTTGGAACCTACAATAGTTTGCTTTGTTAGATACACCCGTCTTGTATTTCTTGGAGTAAGTCTCTCTTTTAGTTTCTGTTAGGAATCCTAAATAATAAAGTTGTGTAGATGTGGAGAAGGAATGTGGCAACAACCCACCCCACGCCAAAGAGCTACGGCACAAGAGGATTCCGTCCGCTATCATTCCTGATCCGTAATTCGACTCTTGAAGTTTCAAATTGTTACCCTGTGTGTTTCGGCTACTTCTTTGATTCGCACTTCGACCACTACAAGGGGCTAATAGACAGACAAACAGATGGACAATGTCCATTGGACATGCCTAACTAGTTCGGCTCCTCTGTCGATGCTGATTATGAATAAATATATATATGTAATGTCACCTAAGGTGTGTTGAAAGCTGCTGGCCAAAGTGAAAACACACAACAAAGCAAAGACATGAGTAAAGTGAGGTTAGAGACACTTACGTATACCGGAGCTGAGTTAATTTGATTGGATACAGTTTCAACGGTACACCGCTTTCCTTGTACTAAGGCATTTGATGATGATTTCGCCTGAGCCTGACCAAAGGCACCACCACCACCGTCGTTGGAAGCTTCATGATTCGATATAACCACATTTGAATTTTTAATTAAAGTGCTATGAAGATTCGGTATAGTCGTCGCATTTGAGACCGCTGCTAACTGTTGTTGTTGCTTCTGTATTGGCCTTACATTTTGGTTACCAGAGTTAACGTTTTGCAAGGCACAGTCCGCTGAGGGGTGTGGTATCTGCGTTGTATTGCAGTTTTTATCAACCTATGTTTAAGTAAATCTATTATAAGAATGTATTATATTAATATCGTACTATCACTAAGCAATAAAGACTATGGCTGAACGCTCGACTGGTGCGATTGCACGTTCGGCTGGGGCGGCTGCATGTTCGGCTCTCAGTACAAACAGCGCTTAGCATCAAAACTGCTTCAGTCGCACAACGACACCGGAACGATAACCATGCGCGTACTTCTTTGCGCTGTACGATCGTTTTCATGTGTGCGTGTATGCATGCACGGCCTGCTTGTTAATGTATGCGTTGCTTGTGAAGTTTGACAACAGGCAAATGGGTATACAAAAAAAGGGTATACTTAGTGCAAATGTAAGTAACAGTCGAAGGGTATCCCACTGTTTCGTGCCGCTCGACTGTTGCTCCCGTTGCAATTTATGTTATCGATTATTTTGCAGCCCTTTTAATTTAAAATTTATTTAATTTAATTTAATAGCATTGTTTATTACTGAATTAAATTATTTAAATAGACAGACACACGGACGGATGAAGTTTATAAATATTAATGTTAAAGCAAAAAAATAACGATTTACCTGTTCTTTTATATGAAGAGGTTCTGTTGATGCCATCTGAAGAGCATCAATGTCGTTGCGTTTTCGAATCTACAAAATATTAAAAAGAGTTTATATGTAGATCATACGATTACACAATGGCAAAATACATACGAATTCGATTCCACTCGCATTTGATGCAGCTACAGTCATTTGTGTTACATTGCCATGTAAATATTCGTTTTTAGCTGGACTTGGAGCATTTGCTGCTGAATTATTTCCCACAGCGGCCGTATCAACTTTTTCCCAATCATATGGATCGGCTTCTTTAACGCCACGTCGCTTCATACAGCGCTCGAATAGGCCGATTATCATCTACATATATATAAATCGAAAGGAAAAAGTTTAGTTGCCCGAATATATCGAGTATAATAACCTTTTGCGTAGCAGGTAGTTCGGTAAAAGTTAAACATGTGCCCCCAGCACCGAATTTCTTAAAATTTTTTTTACATGTAGGGCTATTTTATGATGAATTTTGGTGAAAGAATTATGTCTCGGACTCTTCTAGTTTTTATACCCTTCGACCATTGAAAATGGTAAAAAAAAGCGTATACTAACTTTGTGCAAATATTTGTAACAGGAAAAAGGGGGCGTGGGAGACCCCATAAAATATATACATATATTCTTGCTCAGGATCACAAACCGAGTCGATTGAGCCATGTCCGTCTGTATGTCCGCATGTTGATTGACCAGATGAACACACAGATCTCAGCTATTATAAAAGCTAGAGACACCAAATTTGGCATGAAGCTTTTTGTCTACCAGGCGCAGATCAAGTTTATTTCAAATGTTGAGTGCCACGCCCACCGCCCCCGCAAATAATAATAATTTAATTTTTGAAATCAGCTCTGTCTAAAAGATACAACTTTTTGACTTAACATTTAATAAGCTGAATGAAATATCTATATAATCTTCAAATTGTAATCCGATCGGACAATAAACACAGATGTTATTTAAAAAAGTATGAGCATAAAACCAATTGCTTGTGTCAGCTGACAAGGGAGGCGGGCGAGCGCGAAGCGCAATCGCCATCTGTTGGGATTAATTTCAAAGCATGTGCATATGCATATGTGTATGAATTTAACAAATTAAACTATACGGGAACATAGGTCGAAGGGTATCCCACCGTCGCGTGTTGCGAGACTGTTGCTCTCGTTTTAAAATTTTTTTTTGAGGTAGGGTTATATTTATGATGAATTTAGGTGAATGACAGAAGTCTCGGACTCTTCTAGTTTTTTTTTAATTGAATTTTGAAAATAATTAAATTTACATGTAATTTGTTGTACGGCGCCAGTATGTCTGCAACATTTTGTGAAACAACAGTGTGCCACAACCCGATTTGTTACAAACGAAATCTTTGCAGTCACTTAAGTTGCTTGTCACTTGTACTAATATATGTAATATATGTATATATTGAAAAACAATTCATCTCAAAAATTTTTTGCATGCGTGCTTTTCTTCCACGTTTGAAAGTTTGCAGCTATTGCAATAAGCCATGTTTCCGCGTTGAAAATTACACATCAAATGATATTCTATTGCGTTTTTATTCGCGTCGCGCCGAAATTCTGCATTGCCAAGCAACCGGCAAATTAACCGTTGCACACTGGGCCAGACTCTTTTTTTTTTGGCATAAAGTCAAATAATAAAGCTAGAGAGCTGCATTTTTGTATAATTGGGGCATTTGACATTTAAAATACGTACGTGAAATTTCAAGTCAATCGGACCACGCCCACCCATGCCACCCATATTAGGATATAAAGTTAAGGAGTAGATTTGGCATGATTATTTCTTTTTATTAATTAATATAATAAATTTAAGCTACATTTTTCTTATGTATCTATTTAATATATGTACTTATAATTATACTATTATATTAATCAAAATTTTCTACGTCCAAATGCATAGAAAATGGATCATCGTGATCCGAATCCGAGTCGCTATCATCGCTTCCCCAAAAATGTTCATTAGTAATATGTTCTACATTTGGTGCATCTACAAACTCGAAAAATCTGATCCATGCGTGCAGAGGACTGATGCCAAAATTTAGATTTTCAATTTTAGCCTTAAAGTTTGATATTTCGGTGGTTTTCATAAAATCCTTTAGACTGGCTCCACAGATAGGACACACCTGGCAAGATTTCGTTCCAGTTATTATATTCAACACCTTTCCGTCAATTAATGTGAGATGGAGGGAAAAAGTAACAACTATTTTTCTGTCTATTGAAAAATTGTAAGTAAAGTCTGTGAGGTTTTGTATTTGTGACTCTAAATTCGATTTTTCCGACAAAATAAATTCCTTGTTTTCTTTAGTGAATTCAATCTTTAGGGGTCTCCAAAATCTTACTGATTGGGGGCTTTTCTTTATCCATAACGGTGTCTCAAAATCATCTGTTAATTTTAGTGGAATGAGGCTGGTAACGAAAATTGAGTCATCTTCTAGGAATCTCTGCTTGTACATACTCTGCCCGGTAGTACCGTCAAATCCATAGCTTGCGATCAGTTTGATACCTGTTATGTTTTCATGCCTCCTAAAAACCTCCGTATGATTCAGCAAATTTTGAAGAGATACTTGAGCAAAGGTCTCTGTCACATGAACTCCCGCAGGTCTACACGCCAATTTAGCTTCTCTGACTTTATTATACGATGGATAAATGTTGCTAAATTGTGTTTTGTTCAAAGCTCTCATGTCGTTGTATTGGACTTTGGTTAGAGAGCTGTCAATCAAAAATGCTAGAGCCCTGAATTGGTGTGAGCAGTACTGGCTCTGAGAATATCAATTTCTTTCTAATTTCAGTGGATGCAGTTGAAGTTGAAATGGTTTGCTTTAATACAAATGCAGTATCTCCCATTTTTTCCTTTTTGGTGAAATGCTGCATGGACAAGAAGACTTGTATTATTTTCTTCAATATTAACCAGATCCGTTGCTATTTTTCTTTTGAGCCGTGATCCTGCATCACTGTAAGAGAGTCGAGGTCGTCCCATTAACCATTTCCACGACAACCATCATCGTGGATGAAAGCCAACTGGAATGTTTTTTTTAAATGCTTCAATTGTACGGTTACATTTAGCCAGATTTTTCATTATATATATCTGAAAGCTTCTGATTTGCTTAGCGATTTTAGCTTTCTCGTCAATAGTAATATTATTTAATTTAAATTCGCCAACAACCCAGTCAACTAAGCCTTTGTCATTTCGATCTCCTTTGATCCATTCATCCAGTAGAACCGATCGGCTAATCTCAAACTTGTCTTAAACGGCAAAATATAAAGAGCATAGGCAAATTTAGGCAAAAGGCGTTACTACCATCAATTTAATTACAGTTTTGAGTAAACACATCAGTTATTAGTTTTTGGCACGAGTTGGCACAAATCATTTCTCACTCCACAATAGACGAACACTTTGGTTAGATTTTGCTTAACTAAGACGTAAACAAAAACAACAACAATTACAACATGGAACACATAATTCTAAATCAGTAAGTTATATCTATATTAATCATACTTTGACCTTTATGTTCCATTTTATTTGTAAATATTTGGACACGTGGTGTATTTTTAACAGAATCACAAAGTTGAGTAAAAGCTTCGCGCCAATTTTGCTTGAACAAACAGCTGATGAAACATATGAATTTGATATCGCATAAAAAATGCAGTGTTGCAACTTAAATGTTTTTAAATATCGTTTTGGTGTCCCTAATGTATGCTCTTTCATAATATATAGTTAAATTCAAAATAGAATTTACAAAACTTTTTGACTTTATGCCAAAAAATAGGGAATCTGACCCAGTGTGCGTTGTAACGGTTAAAATTCCTCATTTTTGTGTCCGTCGCAATTTTTGTTCGACATAAAACGATTGTCGGACAATGTGCGCATCGTTGTGACGTTTTACTGAGAATTGGCCAACAACAAAATACATGCAAAATTTAATTATTTTCAAAATTCAATTTAAAAAATACAAACGCTACAGTCAGGAGCTGAGTGTATAAGGCCATGGATTACACAACCCCACAAAAAAAAAGCTGGTCATGATCTGGGTATGTGGCATATGCAGTTATATGTATTTTGGGTCGCAGAATCCGAATCCGGGGTCAGAACTTCTCCATCACGTCTGGATTTCGACCTAACCTAAAAAACTGAAAATCGTGATCTGGGGAAAAAAAACTTTTAGGTTAGGTTAAAATCCTGAAGTGATGGGCTGGTTTTTTTTTCGGATTCGGATTCGGAAGGTCCAAAAACATATAGAAACATATATCGCATGACCCGATCATGACCCCCCATTATTTTTTGGGCCTTCAAAAATTTTTCGAGTTTTTTGAGGTTAAGTCGAAACTCAGACGTGCTATGTAAATTTGGACTTCGGATTCGGACTTAGAAGGACAAAATACATTAAAAAATATATCGCATGCCCAGATCACGATTCTATATCTTTTGGGGGATATCCAAAGGTTTTTCAGTTTTTTGAGGTTAGGTCAAAATCCAGACGTGATGGAGAAATTCTGACCCCGGATTCGGATTCAGCGACCCAAAATACATATAACTGCATATGCCGCATACCCAGATCATGACAAGCTTTGTTTTTTGTGGGGTTGTGTTATCATAGTATATAGTTATTACTCATTTTCAGAGGCGGGAAGGGGCGTGTCCATATTCGATTTGGCGTTTATTAGAGACTAAATTCATGTTTGCAGCGTGCAAGCTAGCTATGTATACAGAGCATAAAGGAATGAAGAATGAAGCACCGTTACTTGTGGTGCATAAATGAAATAAAGAAGACATACAGTGGTGCTAATACAAAATATTTCTAACACTCCTTCTCACCACGATGTCTATATTAACAAAACTTAATTTCAATATGTTAATTTTCAATACATTTCAATTTCACTTCGTTGTGTTCAGTTTAACCCTAACAATCTAATACATTTCATATGTTTAATTTTACATAAATTTTTGGTTAACACATCAGAAATCATATCTTCAGTACAAACGTATTCAATATCAATTATCTTTTTCTTATATAATTCTCTTACGAAGTGGTATTTAATGTCAATATGCTTGCTTCTAGCATGAAATGTAGCATTCTTAACAAGACATTGTGCACTTTGGTTGTCGCTGTAGATCATCATTGTCGACGGTGTCTCACAGCCCATCTCTCTTATAAGTTTTAGCAAGTACGATGCTTCCTTCGCTGCTGTAGATAGTGCCACATACTCAGCCTCTGTGCTACTGAGTGCCACAATGCTCTGCTTCTTGGATTCCCACGTAATTGCCGATCCTGCCAGAAAGAATGCCCAACCGCTGAATGATTTGCGGTCTGTGCTGTCACCTGCCCAATCTGCATCCACAAAACAGTGTGCAGGTTTACCAGTTCGACTATAATGTAACTGCAGGTTTGCAGTTCCTTTCAGGTAGCGGAGCACATGCTTGGCTGCCACCTCATGCTCCTTATGGGGATCACTGCATCGTTGCGCCAACTTAGCAACGGAATGTGCAATATCCGGCCGGGTCGTCATGGCCAGATACAATAAGGAACCAACAAGTGACTGATACCTTGTCTGGTCCACACTTTGGCAGGCATCATTTGTGCATTTACTCTGGAAGCCAACCTCTAATGGAGTCGCACTCGGCTTGCAGTCTTCCATTCTGTATTCTCGCAGCAATCCTTCAATAAACTGCTTATGGCCGATTGAAACGTTGCCCGTGTCACCAGATCGCTCAATTTCGATACCTAAAAAGTGCTTCAGTTTACCGCCATCTACCACATCAAATGCCTGATGAATTGCGCTCTTTATGTTGACTAGGTCTTCTTTTCTGGAACAAGCAATAATTAAATCGTCAACATATACAATGATAATACTTAAATTCTCTTCGAATTTGCAGGTGTAGATGCATGGCTCGCTAGCACAGGGCACGAAACCCATTTTCATCAGAGTACTGTCCAGAGTCTGATTCCACTCACGACCACTCTGCTTCAGGCCGTATAAGGATTTGTTCAGCTTCAGTACCCTTTTCGGATATTTGGAGTCTATAAAGCCATCAGGTTGCCTTATATATACTTCATCCTGTAGTTCACTATTAAGGTACGCTGCTGAGACATCCATTTGATGCATATACATCTCGTGCTCTACGGCTAATGCAATTACCAATCTGATTGACGAATATCTTGCTACTGGTGAAAATGTCTCCGTATAGTTGATGCCGTATTGCTGTCCGCATCCCTTTGCGACTAAACGAGCTTTGAACCGTTCCAGCTTGCCATATTTGTCGCGCTTTATGGCAAAAACCCATTTACAGCCAATACATTTCTCACCAGGTGGCAGATCAACTAGGCTCCATGTCTTTATGAATTGCAACTGATCGTACTCCTTCTGCATCGCGGCTTTCCATTCGTCTGCATGCCTCATGCTTAACGCCTCTTTGACACTATTGGGCACTACAACGTGTTCGGTTGTTCCAATGACACTGAGCAGATTATATTCCTTTCGTGGACGCCCTGGAGCTCCACTACGAACTAATTTTGGTCTCCCTGGACCTCGTTTTTGTCCAACGACGCTCTCTTCTGGGTTTGCTTCAATTTCAATATCTTGCTCTTCTGTTGCTGGTGGCTCGACCTCTTCGCCTTGTTCTGTGTCAATCTTCATTATCAATTCACTTGGGTCATCCGGAAACTCTTCAACCAATGAATCAGTATCTTGTGCAATTTCGTGTTCCAAAACACAACATCCCTGGCTTCTTTTACATTTTGTGTCTGAGGATTGAAAAGTCGATAAGCTTTAGCGGTATCTGAATACCCCACCATTATATGCTCGATGCCCTTCTGACAAAATTTTCTTTTGTGCGTCTTATCCAATACGATAACCTTTGTACCAAACATTCTCAAATGGGCCACGCTTGGCTTCTTCCCAAACCACGCCTGGTATGGAGTCATCTCAGGTACTGACGACGTCTCAGATCTATTCCGTAAATATGCAGCGGTCATTATAGCTTCTCCCCACAGTGATTCATTGGCCCTAGTATGCACCAGCATGCTCCTTGCCATCTCCACCAGCGTTCTGTTCGCACGCTCAGCAACTCCGTTTTGCTGTGGAGTATGGGGAACTGTTAGTTGTCGCTTAATTCCTTGGCTTACCAAGAAGTTCTCAAATGCGCCGCTCAGGTACTCGCGCCCGTTGTCGCTCCTTATGGCTTTGATCTTCTGTCCAGTTTGTTTTTCGGCCAACGCTTTGAACTCTTTAAATTTTTCAAAGACTTGATCTTTCGATTTCAGCATATACACCGTTACGTAACGCGTCTTATCATCAATAAAAGTAGCAAAATATCGTGCGCCGCCTTTCGATACTGTACTTATAGGTCCACAAATGTCTGTATGAATTAATCCCAAAATTTCACGCGATCGATTTTCCGAAGTTTTTGGGAACTGTTTTACGCAAATTTTGCTTTTTGCACATGTCTCGCAGACAAAGTCACTCACGTTTCCGGCAACACCGGGCAGACCATACACCATATCCTTGTTGATCATGGATTTAATGCTATTAAAATTTAGATGCCCGAATCTATTATGCCATGTTATTACTTGTTTTAAATTTGTCTTTGCAGCAAAAGCGGTTTTATTCTCGGTTTCAAACACAAACAAGTCATTTTGCTTTTTCGCAATTAACACCGTATTGCCCTTATTGTTTTTCACGCTCGCTTTGTCTTGTTCAAAGCATATTTTAAAACCATTATTTATTGCTTTAGCTACCGAAACAAAATTACATTGCAGATTTTGAACATATAACACATCGATTAGTTCAATAATGTTGCCATGCCAGTTTAACTTCACTGTGCCGATACCTTTCGCCTCAATGTATTGTTCGCCAACTAGCATGATTTTTTCTTTATGCTCGCGAATTGACACAAATAACGATTTGTTTGCACATAAATGGGCTGTTGCCCCACTGTCCACGCACCAAACATCAAGCGAGAGTGTACTTTTATGCGAAGCTGCAGCGAAAACGGAATACGACTTCTTGTTGCTGTCGTTCATTTTATCACTATCGTTGTCCTTTTCTGACTTCGCCGATTTTTCTTTCGATCTGCACTTCGCCGAAATATGACCGCGGCGGCCACATTTCCAACATTCGATGTTTTTCATGTCCCTTTTGTTCTTGTTCTTTTTGTCATTTTCGAATCGCGACGCGAACATTTTCTGTTCTTCTTTCACTGCAATTTGCTCAACCGTTTTACGTCTTTCCCCCTCTTCCAGCAATTTAATTTTTAGGGCACCAAAAGACGGCAAATTGTCGCGGGCTTCTATTGCGATTACAAAGCTCTCATATGCGTCACTAAGGCTTGCCAACAAAATTATAACAAGCATTTCATCCGGCACTGGCTTTTGAATTTCGTTCAACTTCTCGATCACATCAGAAAAATTATTCACATGCTTTGCAATGCCCTCTGACTCTGACATTTTCATGTACAGTAACTGTTTAAATAACTGTATTCTACGCGCCGGACCAGAAGGCGTGTGAATAGCTGCCAGCTTTTTCCAAGCTTCCTCTGATGTCGTACAATGTTTAACATGATTAATTTGCGATGGCTTTATACACAGCAATACACTTGCCAAGGCTTTTTCGTCTTTTCGATCGAAATTTGTCTGCTGTTCCACAGTATCACCTTCACTTTTAATTTCACGGCCACTCACAATTCCCCACAACTCCGAATGTATCAGCAGACTTTTCATCTGCACTGCCCACGAACTATAGTTGTCATCATCCAATTTTTCTATTGAATATTGGGAACTCATCTTGTTCTATTAATTCACAAACGAGTCTCTGTTTAATTTTCGTCGATTAATACACGCAGTGTAAGCGGTCTGGGCCCATAACCTATTCGATTTGGCGTTTATTAGAGACTAAATTCATGTTTGCAGCGTGCAAGCTAGCTATGTATACAGAGCATAAAGGAATGAAGAATGAAGCACCGTTACTTGTGGTGCATAAATGAAATAAAGAAGACATACAGTGGTGCTAATACAAAATATTTCTAACAGTCCAAATTTCAAAAAAACTTTGAGACACTGCAATATATACGTATGTTGTCACAAAATTTGATGACTCTAGCTCTTATAGTTTCCGAGATCCAGGTGTTCATACAGACAGACAGATGGTCAGACGGACAGACAGACATGGCTCAATCGACTCGGCTACTGATACTGATTCATAATATATATAGTTTATGGGGTCGGAGATGCCTCCTTCTGCCTGTTACGCACATTTCCGTTCCGACAAACACAATAGACCATGAATTTTTTTAAAATCCATGGCCTAAAAAAACTAGAAGAGTCCGAGACTTTTGTCATGCACCTAAATTCATCATAAATATAGCCCTATCTGTAAATAAAATGTAATAATTCGTTCACCTAAAATCATAAAAATACAAACGCTACAGTCAGGAGCTGACTGTATAAGGCCATGGATTACCATACCATAGTATACCGTAGGCAATAAGTATAGGTATGCATTTCTAGCGCGTACCAAATTTCATTATATTGTAGTAGGCTGGTAGAGGGTCACACTGTACATCGATACTTATATAACACAATGACTATGTTAAGCCCATGTATATCGATACTTATGTTAAGCCTATGTTAAACAAAATGTAAAACTAACTTTAAGTCGAAGAGATTCATTCTGTGTTAGCGTGTGAAATAAAGAAGAAGTTCTGTAACGTGAGTGACCAATTTGCCTTCCACACATTCAGAAGTGGTCAAACCTACAAAATGGACCAGGCCGATCTCAACAAATTCTCAGTAACCCAATTAAAAAGGTGGCTTTCGGCGTTGGGTTTACCAACTCAAGGTAATAAAGCCGAATTAATGGCTCGTCTAGGGCAAATAACGCCTGAACAACGAGGCCAACTACCAGAGGAAGAAGATCAGCCCGGCACTAATCCTGAAATTACAGAACGTTCGTCACAGGAAGGCGTTTCCGAGAATATTCCAGATCAAAATGAACTTCTGAGAATCATCACGCAACTGAGGGCAGCGCTTATTACGCAGCAAAATGCTTTGCAACGGGAAGAAGCGCGTGGCGCAATACAACAACAACAGTTAGAAGAGATGCGCGCCACCACACATATTCAGCAACAAGAAGAGACATGCACCGACACACATATACATCAACAAGAAGAGACGCGCGCCGCCACACACATACAACAAGAGCAGACAGTTGGCAACCGTTACATTTTAGGCAGCCCTGCAAGCCCAATTCAAAATTTACCGGGCGGCAACGTTGACAATGCGAACATCTCAACGATCGCTGTCGGAAACGAACTAGGTGGCAACGCTGACGGAAACCAGAGAGAGACGCCATTTATCAGGGCTGGATCAGCAGTCTCACTATCATATGCCAGAGAATCTGCAATTGAGTTCGAGGGAAATATTTGCGCACGCAATTGGGTAGATCACCTCAAAAACATAGGCCAAATTTACAATCTAAATGACGACTGCCTACGGATGTTGTTCGTTGCCAAATTAAAAGGTGATGCGCAGCGTTGGCTACACACCAACTCAACTCGGATGCTAGTTTCTTTCGAAAGGCTGTGTGAGCAACTGATTTTAGCATTTGGAGAAACAACATCCAAATCAGAGCTGCGTCGAAAGTTTGAGCAACGCAAATGGCAAGGAAACGAGCGTTTTACTATATATTTCGAAGAGAAAAGAATGATATCCCAATCCGTCAACATGGACATGGAGGAACTGCTCGAACATCTCATCGAGGGAATCCCATCGGCGAGCTTACGCGATCAAGCCCGCATCCAAAGATTCGCCAATCCCGAGCAAATGCAGCTAGCATTTGCCAATGTACGCCTTCCACAACAAGCCGAAGGCCATACACCAAAGAAGTCGACGTCGGAGGCAGCGAAAGTCAACAACATGCGCTGCAGGAACTGCAACTCGAAGAGGCATTTCGCCAAAGACTGCCGCAAGCCAGTAAGGGCACCTGGATCTTGTTTTGCTTGTGGAGAAATGGGCCATTTTGTCAGAGAATGCCGTCTAAGAAAAAGCAACAACAGCAGCAACGACAACAACTATGTAAGAATGTTAAAAATTTTCTTTGTCTCTTTCGCTAATTTACCCATTTCTGCAGAGTGCCTCATAGATTCAGGGAGCGCAATCTCATTCATTAAGAAGTCAAAAATTCCATTAGAATTATCATTAAAAACTGTTAACCAAGTGTATCATGGGCTAAACAAGAGCCAACTTAAAGTATTTGGAAAAACTTTATGTTTCATTTTTAAAGAAAAATAAAAATTCAATTTGAGATGATTGTCGTCGATAATGAATCAATGAGACACGATGTAGTCCTAGGAAGGGATTTTATGAATCAATATGGTTTGAGCATGAATCTAGACAGCCTTAATGAAAACATGAATAATATGATTAAAATATCTGGGGAAACGAATCAACAACTAGCAACTGCCGTAGTAGCCAACTGCGATTGCAACGAAACTGTTACAGAAAATAAGATTGTTAAGAAAGACCTGTTAGGAAACGCAACTGTTATGGAAAATGAGACTGTTAAGAAAGAACTTTTAGGAAACGCAACTGTTATGGAAAATGAGACTGTTAGGGAAAAACTGTTAGAGAATGCTACTGTTACAGAAAATGAAACTTTTAAGAAAAAATTTTCAGAAAATGAAACTATTAAGGAAAAACTAGTAGAATGCGTGGCAATTAATGAAAAAATGTTGTTAAATGAAGTTACTATTGAAAATGAAGTGGAAAATGGAAATATAATATTAATAAGCCTCAGGGCAATGAGCCAATCATTAGTGAGAAGTCAATAGATAGGCAGATGAAAAAATTTCAATCGCATTTAGGAAGCAATCAATGTTTTGGTGAGATACAACGTAAAGAAAAAATAGAACTTTTAGCAGACAATTTTGAAACCGAAATGTTGAACATTAACGTGGTTGATAATCAGTTTTTAGACTACAACTGCGGGTGTGATGTAAGTTATGAAATAAAATGTGAATTTGTTAAAATGTTTGAAGAATCATATGTTAACGCGAAGAGACCAGATACCCCATTTACCAGATGTGAAATGAAAATTAGTTTAGAGAAATCGAAACCATTCAGTAGCTCGCCTAGGCGACTTTCATTTAGTGAAAAAGAGCAGCTTCAAAAACTATTAGACGAATATTTAGAGAAAGGCTTAATAAGAAACAGTGATTCAGAATATGCTTCTTCCATTGTACTGGTAAAGAAAAAAACAGGAGATTTGCGTTTATGTATAGACTATAGAAAATTGAACAAAGTTATAATAAAGGACAATTACCCGTTGCCTTTAATAGATGACCTTCTAGACAAGTTAGTGAATAAAAGTGTGTTTTCAAAGCTCGATTTAAAGAATGGATATTTTCACGTATTCGTTGACGACGATTCAGTAAAATACACATCGTTCGTGACTCCATTAGGACAATTTGAATTTTTAAGGATGCCTATGGGCATCAAGAATGCATCAGCAGTGTTCCAACGCTTTGTAAACAGAATTTTTGCAGATTTAATACGGGAAAATAAAGTCATCGTATATATGGATGACATTATGATAGCCAGTACAAATATGGAAGAACATTTAAGAACATTAAAAGATGTGTTTATCAGACTAGTCAACAACAAGTTAGAACTTCGTATGGACAAATGCGAGTTTATGCAATCTAGCATAAAATACCTAGGAATTTTTATCACTAAAAAAGGAATTAGAGCAGATGACAAGGGTATTGATGCAATTACAAACTTCCCAATTCCTGAAAAAGTACACAACGTCCAAAGCTTTTTAGGATTATGTTCATATTTTAGAAGGTTCATAAAAGATTTCTCTACGTTAGCAAAACCACTTTACGACATTTTAAGGAAAGACAAAGAATTTTCATTTGAGCAAAGAGAGCTGGACTGTTTCTTGAACCTGAAGAAAAAACTGATAGAAGCACCCGTTTTAGCTATTTATAATCATAAAGATGAGGTTGAATTGCATTGCGATGCAAGTGCTTTAGGTTTTGGTGCGGTTTTAATGCAAAGGAAAGAAGATGGAAAACTCCATCCCATATTCTATTTTTCAAAGCGAAGTACAGAGACTGAGGCAAAGTATCACAGCTTTGAACTAGAAACTCTAGCGATTATTTACGCCCTACGCAGATTTCGAATCTATTTACAAGGGAGACATTTCAAAATACTAACCGATTGCAATTCTTTAACGCTTACATTAAACAGAGTCGAGTTAAATCCTAGAATCGCCCGATGGGCACTTGAACTTCAAAATTATGATTACGAACTGATTCATAGATCCGGAACAAAAATGCAACACGTAGATGCTCTTAGTAGATGCAATATTTTGGTTGTAGAAACCACTAGTTTTGAACACAATCTTTTAATCTGCCAATCGAAAGATTTAAAAATACAGAAAATTAAGGAAGAATTACAGAAAAATCAGCACAAACTTTTTGAGATGAGAAATGGCGTCGTGTACAGAAAAACGAATGACGATCATTTATTATTTTTTGTCCCTGAGGATATGGAAAATCACGTTTTGCACAAATATGATGATAGATGCTATTTCGAGAAGTTATTGGTTCAAAAACATGAAGGAAAAATGCAAAAACCACATTGAGAATTGCCTAAAATGTGTGGCATTTTCTCCAAACTCTGGAAAATCGGAAGGTTTCTTACACAGCATTCCTAAAGGTGATAAGCCGTTTGAATTATTGCACATCGACCATTACGGACCAGTAGCGGCAGGAAGAGGGAATAAGCACATATTTCTAATAATAGATGGTTTTACGAAATTTGTTAGATTATATACAACAAAAACAACAAGCACAAAAGAAGTTCTTAAAGCTTTATCCAATTATTTTAGGGCATATAGCAAACCAAAATGTATAGTATCAGATAGAGGTAGTTGTTTCACATCGAACGAATTCGCACAATTTCTAACAGAAACAAACATCAAACATCTGAAAATTGCAACAGGTTCTCCGCAAGCAAATGGGCAAGTGGAACGCATAAACAGGACTATAGGGCCAATGATAGCAAAGTTAACTGAGCCTGAAAATGGTGTACACTGGGATAATGTAATCGAACAAGTAGAATATGCACTTAATAACACTGTACACAGAAGTATTAAACAAGTTCCTAGTAAAATGCTTTTTGGTGTAGAGCAGAAAGGTCAAATTATTGATGAACTTAGGGAGAATTTAGAAGAAATTAACGACACAGTTCAGGCAGAAAACGTAGAGGAAATTAGAAAAAAAGTAATGGAGAATCAAAATCGAGCACAGGCGTATAATGAAACATATTACGATAAAACAAAGAAAAAGCCAAGGGATTATAGTAAAGGAGACTACGTAATGGTAAAAAATTTTGACAGTACTGCGGGAGTTGCTAGGAAGTTGAACCCAAAGAACAAAGGCCCGTACGTAATTGCTAAAATACTTCGCAATGACAGATTCTTGCTAAAGGATGTTGAAGGGTTTCAAGTTTCTCGAAATCCTTACAAGGGTGTATGGAGTGCTCAAAACATAAGACCTTGAATAGGAAAACGAACAAATTCTTAAAAAATACTTAATAACTGTTATTTGATAAGTTTACCATAGAAACGAACAAATTGTTACAACATAAATGTTTAGCTCATAAGAAACCAGGATCAGGGGATCCTTATCGTCAGGATGGCCGAATTGTAGTAGGCTGGTAGAGGGTCACACTGTACATCGATACTTATATAACACAATGACTATGTTAAGCCCATGTATATCGATACTTATGTTAAGCCTATGTTAAACAAAATGTAAAACTAACTTTAAGTCGAAGAGATTCATTCTGTGTTAGCGTGTGAAATAAAGAAGACGTTCTGTAACGTGAGTGAACCAATTTGCCTTCCACAAAATGTGCTTCTTCTTGATTTTTTTGGCACGAACTAAGAATGCATATTGCGTCTTGTCGTTTTGTCTAATGTCATTTTCGACGGCTGCGAGAGATGTTCAGTGGCTGAGTGGACTATGTCCCGGACTCTAATGCGGCCAATGATATTGAGCGGGTTCGAGGTTCTCCGATTGCTGCCGCCGATCAACATGTGAAATTCTTTTGTATTTCATAATTTTTTTTAAATAAATTAAAAGCTCAAAAACATTAAAGTGGGGCGGCGGCGGTAGGCGATTTTTAAGTTTTAGTTACGCAATATATGTAATTAGAACTTAGTTTTCTTTCGTCGGTACACAACAGCTATTTGTACATATTTATGTATATACACGTATAATCGTGCAATAATGTGTGTTTAAGTGGGACGCCAATACATACATGTGAATATGCAGACATGTATGTATGGGCGTCTCACTCGCACATTCATAACTTTACAAGGGCTTATGATCTATCTCTGGTATTTTCTAGCATTCTAATTGCAAAATATTGAGAGCAACACAAAATAGGAAACATCCAATTGGAATCTTACTGAACTTGCAAAGTCATAACAGACAAAATACGGAAAGAGTGACGGCATTGAAGAACGCATTAGTTCGCGTTTTTTTGATGCGTGCTAAATAATATAAAAATACTTAACTTTAATTATAAATAATTAATATTATTTATAGCTATTATAATTTGATTGTCTTTCATATGAAAACAAAGTAATGAATATTTTTTTTATTTTTATTGAAATTTAATTAAATAATTTAATTTGTTTGACTGTAACTGTAAATAAACAAAATAAAATAAGAAATATTTAATCAATGAAAATTCGCACCCGCCTCAACCGGGAGTTGAACTCACGCACTCTCTCGCAGCCGTCCGCCGCTCTAACCACTCGGCCATTGCCTCACTCCCTTAGCCCATCGGCAAAGCTGCATTGTGAACCAATTCTGTTACCATACAATGCAAATAAAAAGTTTAAAAAATGCTGTGTGTCTGACGCTAGAGTTGAACTTCGGTATGCTTGCGTAAATAAGATATGATTAAGTATATATGTTCAAAGTGAGTTTAATTCGTATTATATCTCACTTATTTATAGTCCGATTTAAATTAAATTTTCACATAACGCCCGTGGCAAGGTATTTGTTATGTAAGATATACAACTTTGGTTGTTGAGCTAATATTGTAGTTTTTAAATAGTTATTACTGATTTATAGAGGCGGTAAGGGGCGTGTCCAAATTTTAAAAAAACTTTGAGACACTGCAATATATACGTATGTTGTCACAAAATTTGATGACTCTAGCTCTTACAGTTTCTGAGATCCAGGTGTTCATACAGACAGACAGACGGACAGACAGACATGGCTCAATCGACTCGGCTACTGATACTGATTCAGAATATATATAGTTTATGGGGAGATGCCTCCTTCTGCCTGTTACACACATTTCCGTTCCGATAAACACAATAAACAATGAATTTTTTTAAAATCCATGGCCTAATAAATATAGCCCTATCAGTGAAAAAAATTTTAAAAAAATCGGTGACGTAGGCAGCTAATTAACCTTTACCAATGTACTATGGTGCAGAATCCCTTTCTTTTAAGCAAATACTCGACATTAGCGGATCTGAGGAATCAATCGCTCTGTGAAAGATATCACTCACAGTATTGCAGCCACTTGGCTGTTAAGCGAAAATGCATCAGAAGCTCGAAATAAATAGATCTTTTTTATAATATTTATTTCGAGCTTCTGATGCATTTTCGCTTAAGCAGCCAAGTGGAACCAATACCGAATTATTTATTTGAAATCCGTGAACCAAAAATTTATGGATCATTGGTGACATTAGATACCATGGATATGTTTGCATATATAAGTAAAAAGTAGTTTCGCAAAAAAGAAGGAAATTTTTCGGAATTTATGTAATAGTTTGACGATATTGTTATTAAAATTAAAATATATGGAAATTTTTTAAAAGGTTTTCGTCGAAATTGGTTACTTCCGGAGGCTCTTCTTGCCGTGTTACCATCATTGGTATTGCCGCTGCCATTTGGTTTCGGCATGCTTACACGAAGACCCATTTCGCTCCAAAATCTCCCCTGTATAAATTTCTTCTTTCTTCTTCAGTATCAGTAGCCGAGTCGATTGAGCCATGTCTGTCTGTCCGTCTGTTTGTCTGTATGAACACCTGGAACTCAGAAACTATAATAGCTAGTGTAGCGCATATGTAATATTAAGAACATTTAAGTTTAATAGTATTTACAGCATACAAACACATAGCAGCACTTTGTTGATATGTTTATACAAACAATAAGGCCCAAGCGGACGGCTACAAAGTATAAGTGCATGGTCAGCATTCCCACGCCGACCAAATGCATAATACATAAGTGCATAACTCTCGATAATACATAAGTGCATAACTCGCTCTCTCGATAAGCATAGATATTATCTTATATCTTGTTGTATAAGTGCATAACTCGCTCTCTCGATAAGCATAGATATTATCTTATATATCTATGCTTATCGAGAGAGCGAGTTATGCACTTATGTATTATGCATTTGGTCGGCGTGGGAATGCTGACCATGCACTTATACTTTGTAGCCTTCAAGTGGACAATCATGTTACATCCGCCACATAAGAGAGCCGCTCCGCTTCTGGCGTACCATTTCTGCCAAGCAAGAATTGAATCAAACTAAATAAAAACCTAAGTCAGCCTGACGGCTACAAAACCAAAACGTGTGTTATCAATTATTACCGGAATGTCTACACATTACATGGCGACCGTGACAGTCGTCCAACGTTGGACAAACTGACGACCCCACACCAATAAATATCGGAGGAAAACTGGACTGGAATGCTGAGGAACAAAAATACCGAGAAATTGCCACTTCACATCACATGGCCAAACTGAGAACAAATCTGAGTGAGTAGAGTTGTATTGAGGAATGGGAAAGCACCGTGGCGGTCTAAAGACCAAGCTGAACAAACGTATAGCCCACGTAAGGTGGCTAATATACGGTCAGCAAACGCCACCGGTTTGTTCGAAAGCCGTAAAGCTAAATGCAGAGCTAGACCACATTCTGCAATATCAGCAAGAATTAAAAACCCAAAAACTCGAGAAAACTCACTCAGAAAATACTAAAAATATAACAATAATTAATGAAGTTCCAAACCAATAGCATATCCAGCACCAGCACCGGCACTAACGAAGCCTAAGAAAACCTGCCCACCGGACTGCGGAGGAGTCTGGAGTCCTCACTGCCTGGGGACTTGTGAGCAGCCATCAACATCATCAGCAGCCCAGAAATAGACCGCAGCGAGGGAGTGTCAGCGTGCCACCCCCGGCGACGCCCAGCTAACACCAGCAGATGAACATCAGCAGCAGTAAAATATTAACTAATTAATTAACTATAAATATAAATATATATAAAAAAAAATTTGTAAGACACATTGTAAATTGGAGCATATACTACTATTAACCCAATATGGCCCGTGAAGCCATAGCTAGAATCAGGCAGGTAATAATGTAAAACAAAAACTAACTAACATTGACAAAATTTAAGGAGGAAATAATTCCCAATATAAATGTCCATAGAGAAAAATAGAATAAATGTCCATAGAGAAAAATAGAATAAGCAAAACTAAAAAAATATATCAAAATAGAGAAGATTTTTTAAAAAACTATAAAATTAGTATACCCAAAATGGGTTTGATAGACACTGTTGACTCCACAGCAAATGTAATAAATAAAGTGGAAGTCCAAAATGCAGACTTGTTCTGGATAACCATAATACTAATTGTAATTGCTCTAATTATGGTATCCAATTCATTAATAAAAATATACAAAGTACATAACAAATGTCTCAAAAAACAATACCGTAGCACTGCTAACGGTTTAGATAACATTTAAGCAATATACTTATGAGGGAACTAAATTATGAATGAAAATATAAAAGTTGAAAAAAAAAATTAAAATATTAACGTAATATTGACTTTATCTAGATAAGAATACAGAAATATATAGCAATAGCCAACCATGAGTGTAGCTCAAACACAGCGCACTATAGATAAAGTTTATGAATATGACCCCGATTTTAAGAATAAAGCATTGAACATTATAAGTAATATTCAAATGTCTATATATGATTTCGAAAACTTAGTAGAAACTAGTACCACAGCATGGACTGGGAAAAGCTTATTGATCAGATAAAAGAATCAAAAGAAAATTTCAAAAAATCTTATAAATGATTAACGCAAAATAGATCAATACAAGCTGTAACGATAAATAAAAACGCCCAAACATTGGTAAATAGTTACAATAAAGTCAGAGAACTGATACAACAGAATAGAAAGAATTTAGACAGTAAACAGTGTGCTAAAGTTTCGGAACTACTGGTAGCATTAAGGGAAAAATGAATATTAATAAAAAATAAATTCAGCCTCCAGATAGAAATTCCGACTATAGTAAACACTCCATTAACAATAAATGTTAATGAAGAAAGCACTGACTCAGACGAAGAAAATACATCTGTAGTCGAGGAAGACATTAAAGATCTTCACGATCTAACTATACCAGCAACACTAGTGCTGAAGGAAGAAAATACTATAAATAACGCAGCTGACTCAGAAAATACCTTAACCATGACAGAACAAGCCGTAGCCATTAGGTCTTACATTAAGGAAGTCGCTTGCGCAGTGCCTGAATTTGATGGACAAAAGACATTAAGGCAATCAAATTGGTAGACTTAGCTAAGGGAACAAAAATAGTTGGCATAATTTTGAACTCAGTTGACAATGAAACGACAATTCCAGCAATTATAAACAAATTGCAGAAAGTAGTTGTCGGTGAGACATCCGTTAATGTCAAAGCAAAGCTATCAACAATTCAGCAAAGAGGTAAAACTGCAACGCAATTTACCGCTAAAGTTGAAAGACTGAGAAAGCTATTAGAAGCTTCCTTTATCGATGAGGGTATACCTCTAGAACATGCCACTAGTCTAAGTACTAAAGAGGCAATTGACACCATGATAAATCGTGATGAGCACGAAAGTATCAAAATAGTACTGGAAGCAGGGACTAGCACCGGTGACATCAATAAAGTGATGTACTTTAGAGGTAATAGATCTAACAGAGGATACGGCAATGCCAATAGAGGTGGTAACAGAGGTAGAGGCTTCAATAACAATGGTTATAGAATAACGGTTATCAAAACCGCAATAATGGAAATAATAACCGCTATAATGGCAACAATAGAGGCCGCAATAATGGAAACAGAGGCCGTAACAACAACCAGAATAACAATAACGGTAATAATGCCAATGTACATATGAGTAACCCAAGATCAGGGAAACTCGCAACAGCCTTTGGGTACTCAGTAGAAGAAGATCATAGAGTATACGCCATCAATTATAATCTCAATATATTTACCACATTCATTCATGTCGAAACAGGTGTAAAACTTGTTTTCCTTCTTGATACAGGTGCAGATATCTCTATTCTCAAAGAGAACTCTGACAAATTTTCTAATCTACAAATAACTAACAAAATAAATATTCAAGGCATAAGCCAACAGACAATTCAGTCTCAAGGACAGACTTTTATTGAGATACAGACAGGTAAATACATCATCCCACACGACTTTCATTTAGTAGATAAAAATTTTCCCATACCGTGTGATGGAATAATAGGAATAGATTTCAAAAAATATAATTGCCAAATTGATTTCAACCCAGCAGAAGATTGGTTTATAATTAGACCCAACAATTTGAAATTTCCAATTTATATTCCAATAACATACAGCTCTGGTAATAATACAACTCTATTACCAGCAAGATCCCAAGTTGTCCGAAGATTAATAGTATCATTAAAAGATGATAACATTTTAATTCCAAACCAGGAAATTCAAACTGGTATCTATGTTGCAAATACAATTGCAACATCTAGTAATAAATTTGTCCGAATTTTGAACACAGCAGATTCTGACCAATTGGTCAATATAGACACTTTTAAATATGAGCCACTTTCGAACTACAATGTAGTTCAGGAAAATAGCGAAAACAGAAATGAAACTGTCTTATCTCAATTGAAGAAAAATTTCCCAAAATTGTTTAAATTACAATTAGAATCTTTATGCAGCAAATATACAGATATATTTGCATTAGAATCAGAACCAATAACGGTTAATAATTTTTATAAACAACAGTTGAGATTAAAAGATGATGAGCCCGTATAAACAAAAAATTATAGAAATCCTCATAATGAATTAGAAGAATTGCAAGCCCAGGTACAGAAATTAATAAAAGATAAAATAGTCGAACCATCAGTTTTAGAGTACAATAGCCCTTTGCTATTAGTACCTAAAAATTCAAGCCCAGATTCAGGTAAGAAGAAATGGAGAATATCGCCAAATTAATAAGAATCGCCAAATTAATAAGAAACTTTTAGCTGACAAATTTCCACTACCGAGAATAGATGATATTTTGGACCAACTTGGTCGAGCAAAATATTTTTCTTGCCTTGACTTAATGTCAGGTTTTCATCAAATCGAGCTGGATAAAGGCTCAAGATATATAACATCTTTCTCAACCAACAATGGCTCATATCGTTTCACGCGATTGCCATTTGGTTTAAAAATAGCGCCTAATTCATTCCAAAGAATGATGACTATAGCATTCTCCGGAATAGAACCGTCTCAGGCATTCCTTTATATGGATGACTTAATAGTCATCGGTTGTTCCGAAAAGCATATGCTTAAAACCTCACTGAAGTTTTTGATAAATGCAGGGAATACAACCTAAAGTTACATCCTGAAAAATGTTCATTTTTCATGCATGAAGTCACATTTTTAGGACATAAATGCACAGACAAAGGAATTTTGCTGGATGACAAAAAATATGATGTCATTCAGAACTACCCAGTTCCACATGATGCGGACAGCGCTAGACGTTTTGTAGCATTTTGCAATTACTACAGACGTTTTATCAAAAATTTCCCCGACTATTCACGGCACATAACAAGATAATGTAAAAAGAATGTTCCATTCGAGTGGACAGTTGAATGCCAAAATGCATTCATACATTTAAAATCGCAGCTAATAAACCCAACACTCTTGCAGTACCCAGACTTCAGCAAAGAATTTTTCATAATAACAGATGCAAGCAAGCAAGCGTGTGGTGGAGTTTTAACTCAAAACTACAATGGCCAAAACTACAAAACTACAATGCTTATGCATCAAAAGCTTTTACGAAAGGTGAAAGCAATAAGAGTACAACAGAACAAGAGTTAACAGCAATTCATTGGGCAATAGTACATTTTAGACCGTACATTTACGGAAAACACTTCACTGTGAAAACAGATCATAGACCATTGACATATTTATTCTCAATGGTCAACCCCAGTTCTAAATTAACAAGAATAAGGCTTGAATTAGAGAAATATAATTTTACGGTAGAGTATCTAAAGGGCAAAGATAATGAAGTAGCTGATGCGTTATCAAGAATAACCATCAAAGAGCTAATGGAAATTACTGGAAATATATTAAAAGTCACTACAAGATTTCAAAGTAGACAAAAATCCTGCGCAGGAAAAGAACAATTGGATTTGCATGAGCAAACCAAAGAAAAAGCTTCAGAGCCCATCGTATACGTAGTCATAACAAATGACGAATGATATGTTTATTTAAACATGGAAAGAAAATCATTGCAAGATATGATGTTGGTGATCTTTATACTAATGGAGTTCTTGATCTAGATCAATTTTTCCAAAGGCTTGAATCGCAAGCCGGTATATACGATATCAGCCAACTCAAAAGTGGAAAAAAATCTTTGAACACATTTCAGTAGATGAATTTAAAAATATGGGCAATAAAATATTAAAGAATTTAAAAGTAGCGCTACTTATCCCGGTGACCCAAATAAATAATGAAAAAGAAAAAGAAGCTATATTGTCTACACTACATGATGATCCAATACAAGGAGGTCATACAGGCATTATAAAAACTTTGGCCAAGGTCAAAAGACATTATTACTGGAAAAATATGAGTAAATACATAAAAGAGTACGTAAGAAAATGTCAAAAATGCCAAAAAGCAAAAACAACAAAGCATACAAAGACTCTAATGACTATAACTGACACACCAGAACATGCTTTCGATAGAGTTGTCGTGGACACAATCGGTCCACTACCTAAGTCAGAAAATGGTAATGAGTACGCAGTCACTCTCATATGTGATTTAACCAAGTACTTAGTTGCCATTCCAATAGCAAATAAAAGCGCAAAAACAGTCGCTAAAGCTATATTTGAATCCTTTATTCTGAAGTACGGTCCAATAAAGATGTTCATAACGGACATGGGAACAGAGTACAAGAATTCAATAATTACTGACCTATGTAAATATTTGAAAATGAAAAATATAACATCAACAGCTCATCACCACCAGACAGTTGGAGTGGTCGAAAGAAGTTATAGAACTTTAAACGAGTATGTACGATCCTACATATCGGCGGACAAAACCGATTGGGACGTATGGCTTCAATATTTCGTATACTGCTTCAACACGACCCCATCTATGGTACATAATTACTGTCCATATGAATTAGTTTTCGGTAGAACAAGTAATTTACCAAAACATTTTAATAAGTTACATAGCATAGAACCAATATTTAATATAAATGATTACGCTAAGGAAAGTAAATATAGGTTAGAAGTAGCATATGCTCGAGCAAGAAAACTGCTTGAAGCACATAAAGAGAAAAATAAGGGAAGTTACGACTTAAAAGTAAATAACATAGAGTTAGAAGTAGGAGATAAAGTTTTATTAAGAAATAGGGTAGGTCATAAATTAGACTTTAAATACACAGGGCCCTATAAGATTGAAAGCATAAGAGATAATAATAATATTACGTTAATTACTAAAAATTACTAATAAACATAGATTAAAGAAATATCATTCATAATTGATTTTAAACTTATATTTTTCTTAATCATTGTTCGCGGCAGATCACTGCTTTATCTAAGCTCAAGGTTGCCACACGAATAGAATCAGCTGTTAAAATCTATTTTCTATGCAATTATGTTAATGTTATGTTTCTATGCAGTTATGTTAACTACCTGTTAAATCTCATGTTAGCAGCTGTTAAGTCTAACTAAAAACACTTGTAAAACAGTCTCTTCTCTCATAACATATAAAAAATGCAGCGGCACAATAAATATTAATATTAAACCCTTGATTTTAATTCAAATAGAAGTAAGGCGGTTGCACAAATCAGTGTACCCGTAAACATTGGTGACCCCGACGTGATTTATTATTATTCGTAATTTATTCGCGCAATCGCTGCCGTCGCATTTTTATATCTCGGTTTCGCACGCGTACATAGGTACATATGTACCTACAAACATTTTCGATCTCGCTTTCGCACGCGTACATATGTACATACGTCGTTGTGCAACTTTTGAGTTCGCGCCATACATTTGTTACTCCGCAGAATATTGTCGATTAATATTCTCATTTCTAAGCTGTTTTAATAGAAATATTATTACACACTCTCGCAAGCAAATTTGGCCCTCAATAAGTGAACTTTCGATCTCGCTTTCGTTCGCGTACATACGTACATACACACAAGCATTTTTCGTTCGCGTACATACGTACATACACACAAACATTTTTCGGTATCGCGTACATACATACATAAGTGCATACGTTTTTTTGCAACTTTTGAGTTCGCGCCATACATTTGTTATTCCGCAGAATATTGTCGATTAATATTCTCATCTCTAAGCTGTCTTAATAGAAATATTATTACACACTCTCGCAAACTAATTTGGCCCTCAACAAGTAAACTTTGCGCACACATACATCGCCCTATCACCTACATACATGCATAAGTGGCTATACATAGTGCAAGTGCATTTAACCGTTTCAACTGTTCTTATATACAAAGAACATTAGCTGTTCTCATCTCCTTCGTTTCTTACGGTTTCGTGGTGACAAAAATACATTCTTTCGCGCGCGTTTTGGTTCGTTACAGTGAACACCAACTACAATGGCTGAACCAAATCCTAGTGACTGTTATCGCGAAAAATGCTCCCAAATAAAACGTCAACTGCTCGAGTTCTTCAACTCTGACGAGCAAATTGAGAGTTTTGACGAGAGCGATTTGTCCGTGAGAATCGATGCCGTAAACGGGATGCAGGCCGAATTCGTCGATGCTCAGACCGCGCTTGAGAAGCTTGACTTGTCGGAGATGGCAACGAACACGCGCGTTATATTCGCCGAAATTTATTTTAAGGTTAAAGCAAGGCTCACCCGACAATTGGACGCACTCAAGGCTCGTCACACTGCTCTCAATTCAACGACTATTCCCAGACTCAACGACACTGTAAATCAAACTTGCAGTCGCCGGTCTCGACTACCGGAGATGCAACTGCCAACATTTAATGGAAAATATGAAGATTGGCCCGAGTTCTATGCGATGTTCAACACAGTTGTTGGTAACAATGAGGATCTAAGCAAGATTGAAAAGCTTCAGCACCTGCGTTCTTGTCTGGAAGGTGCTGCTATTGACACCATCAAGTCATTGGAGCCCTCTGAACCAAATTATGATAAGGCAATAGAACTACTTATAAGACGCTTTGATAACAAGTTGCTTCAATTTCAGGGGCACATACGCTCGATCTTTGGGTTGCCAGGTGTTGAAAAAGGATCTGCACAGAGCCTACGTGCGCTCAGCGATAACGTAAACGCTCACCTTCGAGCTCTCGGCACAATATCAACAAGTGAGCAGATCGCAGATGGCCTACTTATTAACATAATAAGTCGCAAGCTAGACGCAAACTCACAGGAGAAATGGGAAGAGGCTCTGGAATCTGAGAAGATCCCGAAGTGGTCAAATATGGCGTCTTTTATCGAGCGCAGATGTCGAAAACTGGAAAACATGGAAGGCGGTATACTGCAATCAGCCAGCCTACAGGATGCGCACAAGAAGAATGGTCGAAATTCACTTGTAGCCTCTAGCAGCATCGCAAAAGCGTGCCTTTTATGCGACTCAAAGGATCACTACCTACCTAAATGTCCTCGTTTTGCCAACCTTTCTCCCTCTCTCCGCTTTAATGAAGCTAAGCGTATGCATCTATGCTTCAACTGCCTTCGTAAAGGACATTGCAGATACTGCCAGCAGAAGCATCACACCCTTCTGCATACAGGCCAAATCCCCTCGACTTCAAAAGCCTCCAATGCACAGCATGGAACAATTCAGCAGCAGCAAACGCTAATCACAACTGGCTCGAACTTCGCACCTGAGCCCACGGAAAAGCAGTCAGCTGATTACGTATTGTTGCCCACAGCCATCATATACATCAAAAACAGAGCGGGTACTTTTATACCATGTTGTGCCTTGCTCGACTCAGCATCACAACTGAATTTCGTCACCAGTCGGCTGGCCAACCAGTTGCAACTGGTCACACGAAAATCAACAGTTTTAATTTCAGGAATAGGTGAAGCTTCTCTGTCGTCGAACGCAGCAGTCGATCTTGCTGCTCAATCGCTTGATCGGAAATACAGCGCAGCATTTTCGGCTGTTGTCACACGGACGATCACGGACTACCATCCTCATATCGGAATCGACATAACCAGCTGGAACATCCCGAAGAACATAGCACTCGCCGATCCATCGTTCCACAAATCACAGCGAGTTGATGTATGTATTACTTGGCGCCGGCCTGTTCTTTGAATTGCTTTGCGTGGGGCAGACCCACATAGCCAGACACTTGCCAATTTTCCAAAAGACAAGACTTGGATGGATCGTTTCCGGAGTTTTTTCTCAGCCCATCAAGCATCATGCGTTGGCAGCCGTACGCAGGGAGTGTCCAGAGGATGACAACCTTGCTGATATAGTCAAACGATTTTGGGAAATTGACAGATGCTATGGTTCCACATCAACAGTCACGGAGGAAGACATAATTTGTGAAAACTTATTCTTGAAAGGCTACACGCGCCTGGAGACTGGACAATACTCAGTGCGTATACCAGCAAAGGAGGATCTGGCTGCCCTTGGAGACTCATTCCATCGGGCTTTGAGGCGCTTCAAGTCTCTCGAGTCTAGACTCCAAAGGAATCAACAGCTGAAAGAGCAGTATTCAGCATTTCTTCAGGAATACATCAACCTAGGACACATGTCATTAGCCTCCAGCCATCATGACGGACCGCGTTTTTATTTGCCTCACCACTGTGTAGAAAAACCGGACAGCACATCCACAAAGTTGCGCGTAGTTTTTGACGGATCAGCAAAAACAACAACTGGCGCATCTCTTAATGATCTTTTATTTGCTGGCCCATCCATTCAATCCAAGCTTTTTAACATACTGATCAGATTTCGTTTCTTCAAGTTTGCTATGTGTGGATTTATTTCCAAGATGTATCGTTGCGTGCGTATTTCGCCACCAGATCAACACCTGCAATGCATTCTGTGGCGCAACAATCCCGACGAACCAATAAACGTGTACCCTGAATACAGTTACGTACGGAACAAAGCCTGCAGCCTTTCTCGCAATTCGCGCCATGCATCAGCTGACCTACGATGAGGAACCATCATTTCCGCTTGCCGCAAGGATCGTCCGAAAGGATTTCTACATGGACGACTTGATCTCAGGTGGTGACTCCATCAAGGAAGCGACGGAAATTCGACAGCAAGTCAAGCAATTGCTCGCCAGAGGACTATTTCCAATAAGGAAGTGGTGCTCGAATGAGTCTGCCGCTCTTGACGGTGAAGCCGAAACTGATTGCGAAAAGCTTATGCAGTTTCACGACGGCACAAGTATTGCCAACGCGCTCGGCTTAGCCTGGGACCCCGCATCGGACTTCCTGCTTTTCAATTTCACCGACATTATCCCTAACGGACCAACTACAAAACGCAGCGTATTATCCGCACTGGCAAAATTCTACGACCCATTGGGACTCATCTCTCCTATCATTACAAGGATGAAAGTGTTCATGCAAGCACTCTGGAAGGAAAACATCGATTGGGATGAGAGCCTTCCGCAGCATCTTCATTCAGCGTGGACGGAAATAACATCGCAGTTATCCTTTGTTCACAGCCTTAAGTTTCCACGCTTCATCATGGCACCTGCAGGGAAATATGAGATCCACGGTTTCTGCGACGCCAGTGTAGCAGCGTGTGGAGCATGCATCTACGTGAGATCTGAAGTTGATGGAGACTACTCAACGCATTTGCTGTGCTCAAAGTCGAGAGTAGCTCCGTTAAAAACATCAACAATACCTAAACTTGAACTCTCTTCTGCACTAATCCTATCGGAGCTCATATCAATCGTCGCAAAAGACATTTCATTCAAATGTGAATATCATTGCTGGACAGATTCAACAATAGCGTTAGCATGGTTGCGCGACTCTCCTTCCAACTACAACGTGTTTGTGGCAAATCGGGTAACGCAAATCCAGAACCTAACGAGAGGCATGACGTGGCATCATGTCACTTCGCAACTGAACCCAGCTGACGTCCTATCGCGAGGATGCACTCCACTTGAATTAATCAACTCGCAACTATGGCATTATGGACCTTCCTGTTTGCGCCTTCCAATGTCAAAATGGCCGGAAACGGTAGTGCCATCAGTGGAACTTCCAGAGCGACGAAGCAAAGTTCTCATTTCTACGTCATACAAAGACATCGCAACTGATTGTAAGTTTCACAACTCCTTGGCAAAGCAGGAGCGAATATTTGCGTATGTACATCGATTTGTAAACAGAGACTCTCCAAAACAAAGGGGCTCTATCACACTGCAGGAAATTAAATCGGGCACCCATCTCATGATTCGAAACATCCAAAAAATTCACTTTGTCGAGGACTACAAAGCACTCAGAGAGAGCAAGTCGCTGCCTGGAAGAAGTCCGCTGAAATCATTGCAACCATTCATGGACTCTATAGGTCTTATGCGAGTTGGAGGAAGGCTGCATAACTCATATTTGGAGTATGAGGCCAAGCATCCAATCTTATTGCCCAAACAGCATCCTGTGACGCGGTCAATAATCATGCACTACCACGTTAAATTTCTTCACGCTGGTCCGCAAGACCTACTAGCAAACATAAGGCAACGCTACTGGCCCATAGGAGGGCTAAAAGCCGTCTCTAGTGTTGTCAACAAATGCATTCGTTGCTTTCACGCTCGACCTACCACACTGCAGCAAGTAATGGCTCCACTACCAGCAGCCCGCGTAACACCCAGCCCTACGTTTTATGTAACCGGCATAGATTTTTGTGAGCCCTTCTTCTTTAAATTAGAAGTGAGAAATCGTGCGCCTACAAAATGCTATATAGCAATATTCATTTGCTTCTCAACAAAAGCATGCCATCTAGAGCTCGTGGAGGACCTGTCGAAACCTTCTTTCATCGCTGCTTTCATCGTAACATGCCAATCAAGACCAAATCGATTGAAAGTTGATCCTTCCAATGGGGGGAGTATGTTCGCGGCAGATCACTGCTTTATCTAAGCTCAAGGTTGCCACACGAATAGAATCAGCTGTTAAAATCTATTTTCTATGCAATTATGTTAATGTTATGTTTCTATGCAGTTATGTTAACTACCTGTTAAATCTCATGTTAGCAGCTGCTAAGTCCAACTAAAAACACTTGTAAAACAATCTCTTCTCTCATAACATATAAAAAATGCAGCGGCACAATAAATATTAATATTAAACCCTTGATTTTAATTCAAATAGAAGTAAGGCGGTTGCACAAGTGTACCCGTAAACAATCATTTATACAAAAAAATTTTTTCGTACACTATGTATGTATATTTTTATTTCTTATTACAGAATTCACTTTAATATTGATAATACTATTGTTCAAGCTGAGCAAAAATGACACATCAGTTCTTTTCGGAGATGAAATATAAAAAAAATAATAGTAATAATAATAAAAAAATAATAATTTGCATTCATTAATTAAAATAACTTCACTAGGTTACGTTATTTTTCAAAAGGAGGGAGATGTAGTATGCGCCTATGTAATATTAAGAACATTTAAGTTTAATAGTATTTACAGCATACAAACACATAGCAGCACTTTGTTGCTATGTTTATACAAACAATAAGGCTCAAGGCGGATGTAACATGATCGTCCACTTGAAGGCTACAAAGTATAAGTGCATGGTCAGCATTCCCACGCCGACCAAATACATAAGGGCATAACTCGCTCTCTCGATAAGCATAGATATATAAGATATACATAAGATAGCCGCTCCGCTTCTGGCGTATCCGGCAGCGCAGCTACGCGGCTTAGCCTTTGACGAAATATATTTAAGAATAAGAACACAGACACTTTTGGAGAGTTGAACTGCCAGAACCATTTCTGCCAAGCAAGAATTGAATCAAACTAAATAAAAACCTAAGTCAGCCTGACGTCTACAAAACCAAAACGTGTGTTATCAATTATTACGGGAATGTCTACACATTACACTAGAGTCATCAAATTTTGTGACAACATACGTATATATTGCAGTGTCTCAAAGTTTTTTTAAAATTTGGACAGTAATAACTATTTAAAAACTACAATATAAACTCAACAACCAAAGTTGTATATCTTACATGACAAATACCTTGCCACGGGCGTTATGAGAAAATTTCATTTAAATCGGACTAAAAATAAGTGAGATATGATACGAATTAAACTCACTTTGAACATATATACTTAAACAGACCTAATTTACGCAAGCATACCGAAGTTCAAATCTAGCGTCAGACACACAGCATTTTAAACTTTTTATTTGCATTGTATGGTAACAGAATTGGTTCACAATGCGGCTTTGTCGATGAACCAAGGAGTGAGGCAATGGCCGAGTGGTTAGAGTGGCGGACGGCAATTTCAAAAGACTGTGAGGGAGAGTACGTGTGTTCAACTTCTCGGTTGAGGCGGGTGCGAATTTTCATTTATTAATTTTTAGGCAATGGATTTTAAAAAAATTCATGGACTATTGTGTTTGTCGGAACGGAAATGTGCGTAACAGGAAGAAGGAGGCATATCCGACCCCATAAACTATATATATTCTTGCTCAGGATCACAAGCCGAGTCAATTGAGCCATGTCTGTCTGTCCGTCTGTCCGTCTGTCTGTCTGTATGAACACCTGGATCTCGGAAACTATAAGAGCTAGAGTCATCAAATTTTGTGACAACATACGTATATATTGCAGTCTCAAAGTTTTTTTGAAATTTGGACACGCCCCTTCCCGCCTCAGAAAATCAGTAATAACTATTTAAAAACTATTTAAAAACTACAATATTAGCTCAACAACCAAAGTTGTATATCGTACATAACAAATACCTTGCCACGGACGTTATGTGAAAATTTCATTTAAATCGGACTATAAATAAGTGAGATATGATACGAATTAAACTCACTTTGAACATATGGTACATACTTAAGCATACCTAATTTACGCAAGCATACCGAAGTTCAAATATAGCGCCAGACACACAGCATTTTATTAAACTTTTTATTTGCATTGTATGGTAACAGAATTGGTTCACAATGCAGCTTTGCCGATGGGCCAAGAAGTGAGGCAATAGCCGAATGGTTAGAGTGGCGGACGGCTGCGAGAGAGTGCGTGTGTTCAACTCCCGGTTGAGGCGGGTGCGAATTTTCATTAATTATTTTTTTGTTTTTTTTTTTTATTTTATTTTGTTTATTTATTTTATTCTAATAAACTAAAAGAAATGTTACAGTCAAACAAATTAAATTATTTAATTAAATTTCAACGAAAATAAAAAAAATGTTCATTACTTTGTTTTCATATGAAAGACAATCAAATTATAATAGCTATAAATAATATTAATTATTTATAATTAAGGTTAAGTATTTTTATATTATTTAGCACGCATCAAAAAAACGCGAACTAATGCGTTCTTCAATGCCGTCACTCTTTCCGTATTTTGTCTGTTATGACTTTGCAAGTTCAGTAAGATTCCAATTGGATGTTTCCTATTTTGTGTTGCTCTCAATATTTTGCAATTAGAATGCTAGAAAATACCAGAGATAGATCATAAGCCCTTGTAAAGTGAAAACTAAGTTCTAATTACATACATTGCGTAACTAAAACTTAAAAATCGCCTACCGCCGTCGCCCCTCTTTAATGTTTTTGAACTTTTAATTTATTTTAAAAAAATTATGAAATACAAAAGAGTTTCACATGTTGATCGCGGCAGCAATCGAACCTCGAACACGCTCAATATCACTGGTCTTAGAGTCCAGGACATAGTCCACTCAGCCACTGAACATCTATCGCACTTGTCGAAAATGGTGAGACATTAGACAAAACGACAAGAAGCAATATGCATTCTTAGTTTGTGCCAAAAAAATCAAGAAGAAACACATGTAATGAAATTTGGTACGCGCTAGAAATGCATATCTATACCTATTGCCTACGGTATACTATGATAATCCATGGCCTTATACAGTCAGCTCTTGACTGTAGCGTATGTATTTTTTATTATTATATTTTATTTTGTTTACTTTTTTTAATTCTAATAAACTTAAAGAAAAGTTACAGTCAAGCAGGCTGTAATAAAGCTGCTACATGCCAATTAAATTATTTAATTAAATTTCATTTCATATTTATTATGCAATATGAAAGACAATCAAATTATAATAGTTATAAATACTATTAATTATTTATAAATTCAAATTGGATGTTTCCTACTTTGTTTTGCTATCAATATTTTGCAATTAGAATGCTAGAAAATAACAGAAAGTTATGCATGTGCGAGTGCAATGTGTGTTGAAGTGGAACGCCAATACATAAATGTGGGTATGCAGACATGTATGTATGGGCGTCCCACTTCAACACACATTATTGCACGAATATATATACATACATATGTACAATTTGATTTGCAGTTGCTGTTGTGTACCGATGAATGAAAACTAAGTTCTAATTACATATATTGGGTAACTAAAACTTAAAAAACGCCTACCGCCGTCGTCCCTCTTTAATGTTTTTGAGCTTTTAATTTATTTTAAAAAAAATTATTAAAAACAAAAGAATTTCACTTGTCGATCGCGGCAGGAAGTCCGGGACATAGTCCACTCAGCCACTGAACATCTCTCGCAGTCGTCGAAAATGGTGAGATATTAGACAAAACGACAAGACGCGATATCACTAAGCATCGAACATATAGAGTACTCAAACAGCGGAATCTACTCATTTGATGCAATGCAGAGACTGGGACCCCTGAACACGAAGTGTTTCAAGAGTGAGCGATCGGCTTTCTTCGTTAGAAACCGCGAAGGCATCAAGTCAGTCGCACAACGACAGAGGAACGATGAGCACGGGTATAGTTCTTTGCGCTCTGCGATCGTTTCAATGTGTGCGTGTATGCATGCACAAGCTCGCATGTATGCGTTGCTTGTGAAGTTTGACAACAGGCAAATGCTTCGGCCAGCGCGCTGGCAGACTGAAGTCAATTTTCTGTTTCGGCGGCGAGAGCCAATAGACTGAGACACAGTGGGCAAAAATGGTTATCTTGCGGCGAAACTTTTATAGCTTCGAAAATATGTGGCTTGATTTATGGTATAATTTTATTTAATAAATAGATATTGATGTATTCCGAATTTTTTAGTTTTGGCTGATAAATTTTATCAAATTTAGTACAAACATAAACAAAGAAAAATTATAGTTGTTGCACAACTTTTTTTCAATATTATAAATTTGATATACAAATTAGAATAGAAATATGAATATTTAATCTATCTACTCAAAAAATTAAAAATGCAAATGTTTTCCAATGTTAAAAGTTATTGCCGCCAAATAATTATTTTTGCCCACTGTGTCTCAGTCTCTTGGCTCTCGACGCCGAAACAGAAAATTGACTTCAGGCTGCCAGCGCGCTGGCCGAAGCAATTGCCTATTGCCAAACTTCACATGCAACGCATACATTTAGTTGCGTGCATGTGCATACATAGCACACATACATTGAAACGATGGCTAGAGCAAAGAAATATACCCGTGCTCATCGTTCCGCTGTCGTTGTGCGACTGACTTGATGCCGATGTGCGCTTCTCGCGGTTTCTAACGACGAAAGCCGATCGCTCACTCTTGAAACACATCGTGTTCAGGGGTCCCAGTCTCTGCATTGCATAGATTCCGCTGTTTGAGTACTCTATATGTTCGATGCTTAGTGGCAATATGCATTCTTAGCTCGTGCCAAAAAAATTAAGATGAAGCACATGTAATGAAATTTGGTACGCGCTAGAAATGCATAACTATACCTATTGGGGGAATTGGGGGAAGGTATACAAGGTAAAGCTACTGACTGCGTCCAACTTGGTGGGCGCCAGTGTGATCCTTGTCCCTGCTTTCTTCAACTTGACGCACTACCTCCACGCGGTTTTCCCTGGATTGTACCTTAGCAACCGCTGAGTTATAAACCAAAGTGCACGGCGGGATCCTAGTCCTTAAATTAGGTTTTGGCGTAGGACTTGATATCCACCCAAGGAAAACAGCACATCAGTGAAGAATGCAAGGGGAGCCTCGGATAGATACCCGAAAAACGTTGACGACCACGGAAAATTCAAAACGGACAATGATCTGAGAGTATGCACTTGGAACGTACGCACATTGTACAGGCCTGGTGCCACTCAACAACTAGTGGATACTCTGAGCAATCTGAAGGCTGACATTACAGCTATCCAGGAAATGCGATGGAACGGAAAGGGATGCATGAAGAAAAGGAATTGTGACATATACTACAGCTGTCATACAGATAGGCGCGAGTTTGGTTGTGGATTCGTCGTAGGAGCCAGGCTACGGCACCGAGTCTCACAGTTTACACCTGTAAATGAGAGACTTGCGACGATCCGAGTAGCTGCCAGATTCTTTAACATCAGCCATATCTGTGCACACGCACCAACGAAGGAGAAGGACGACGCCGTCAAGGATGCTTTCTATACAGAACTCGACCGAGTGTATAGCCGCTGCCCGTCACATGACATTAAGATCCTCCTCGGAGATTTTAATGCCAAAATCGGACGGGAAAGCATCTTTGGAGCAACCGTTGGACAGCACAGTCTTCATGAGTCTACCTCGGCAAACGGGCTTAGACTTATAGGTTTTGTTGCTGCGCACAATATGACAGTTAGCAGTACAAGATACCGTCATCTCAACATCCACAAAGCAACCTGGCTGTCACCTGATCGTCTGACTTGCAACCAGATTGATCATGTTGTGATCGATGCAAGGCATGCGTCTAGCATACTTGATGTGAGATCGTGCCGGGGTCTTAACATCGACTCTGACCACTACCTTGTCGCAGCCAAGGTTCGCGCACGGTTGTGTGTCGCGAAAATCTCACGTCAAGATATGCCAAGAAAGCTTGACATCGAAAAGCTGCATTCACAACAGCACAGGGATGCCTTCTCCGCTCGACTCTCAGGCCGACTTGGCAAGCACCCTCCAACGCCTATAAATACGTCAGATATGTGGACGTGCATATTTACCGCCATTAATACTTCTGCTGTAGAAATCCTTGGATTCCAACGTCCCCCAAAACGGAATTCAGGAGTGTCGGGAAGCGACTGCTGCAAAGAACGCTGCATAAAGGCGGACGCTGCAAGCAGGAGCCACACGAGCAGTGGTGGATATTTATAGGACGCGGAGAAGAAATGAGAAGCGCCTTTTCAGGAGGAAGAAGCAGGAGATGGAAAGGCTTGAGTGTGAGAAGTTGGAGAATAGCAGGAGCAGGAATGATGCCCGCGACTTTTATCGGAGGGTCAAGGGTATACATAAGTCTGGATCGCTTGCCTGCAGGAGAGATGATGGAAATCTTGTCACAAATGCAGAAACAGTACTGAGGTTATGGAGGGATCACTTTGAAAGCTTTTTGGCTGGAGACAACCAAGAGCCTGATGAAGAAGATCCACTAACCCCAATCAGAGAGGATGGTGTCGAAGTTCCCATCCCTAGCCAAACGGAAGTCAAAATCGCCATAAAACGACTTAAAAACAATAAAGCCGCGGGAGCGGACAGACTACCGGCTGAACTGTTTAAGGCTGGAGGCGATGAGTTGGTAAGGAGCATGCACCAGATCATTTGCAACGTATGGTTAGCGGAAAGCATGCCCAATGATTGGAATCTGAGTATGATCTGCCCCATTTTGAAGAAGGGTGATGCAACACAACGCACCAATTATCGTGGCATCAGTCTTCTTCCCGTCGCATACAAAGTTCTCACGAGCGTAATGTGTGAGCGACTTAAGCCATATGCTGAAGCATTGATCGGAGCGTATCAATGCGGCATTCGCCCTGGTCGGTCCACAGTCGACCAGATCTTCACACTACGCCAGATCCTGGAGAAAGCGTATGAGAACCAAATCGACACCTACCACCTGTTTGTCGATTTTAAAGCTGCTTTTGATAGTCCACGGCGAGGACGCCTGTACGCCACCATGTCTGAGCTTGGTATTCCTGCAAAGCTAGTACGGCTTTGTAGTATAACATTGAGCAACACCATCAGCTCTGTCAAGGTAGGAAATGACCAGTCCGAAACCTTCAGTAGCAGGCAGGGTCTCAGACAAGGCGACTCGCTATCTTGTGTGCTCTTCAACCTGCTAATGGAGAGTGTCATAAGGAAAGCTGGAGTGCATCGAGGGGGCACAATACTGGGACAGAAATGTGTCCAGCTCCTTGGTTACGCTGATGATATTGACATCATTGGTCGTACCAAGCGTGATGTGACGGCGGCTTTTGGAGCTATGGAAAGAGAATCGGCTAGAGTTGGTCTTGCAGTGAATATGGGCAAAACAAAGTTTATGGTGTGCAGTAACCGAGAGACGCGGCGTCTTGACTCTCATCTTACTGCTGGAGACTATGACTTTGAGTCGGTCAAGGACTTTGTCTATCTAGGAACTGCAGTGACCAGCAACAACGATGTCAGCCTGGAGATCAAGATCAGTAGACAAATGAACAGCAGAGCCCTCTCTCGAAAGACGAAGCTAGCCCTTTACAAGGCACACATCATCCCAGTGCTTCTATATGGTGCGGAAGCCTGGACCCTGACACAGTCAGATGCAGCTGCTCTTGGTGTCTTCGAGAGAAAAATTCTTCGCAAGATCTTCGAACCTGTTTGCGTTGGCGGAACCTACCGTATCAGGTGGAACGACGAGCTGTATGAGCTATATGGCGATGTGGACATAGTCAAGCGAATTAATATTCAGCGACTTCGCTGGCTTGGCCACATAGCCCGTATGGAGGGAACAACTCCAGCTCGATCCGTTTTCGATGCGGTAGTTGGCGGACAACGTAGGAGAGGAAGACCACGCGCACGTTGGAGTAACCAGATGGACGCAATTCTGGCGACGCTTGGGATCACCAACTGGCGGAGTCGCGCACAGGACAGAGGAGCGTGGATGCAAATCGTGCATCAGGTTGTACCCCGTTAGGGGTGCTTATGCCATATATATATATATATTGTGGAAGGCAAATTGGTTCACTCACGTTACAAAACTTCTTCTTTATTTCACACGCTAACACAGAATGAATCTCTTCGACTTAAAGTTAGTTTTACATTTTGTTTAACATAGGCTTAACATAAGTATCAATATAAGTATCGAATACGTGTCTCCTTTACTATAATCCCTTGGCTTTTTCTTTGTTTTATCGTAATATATTTCATTATACGCCTGTGCTCGATTTTGATTCTCCATTACTTTTTTTTAATTTCCTCTACGTTTTCTGCCTGAACTGTGTCGTTAATTTCTTCTAAATTCTCCCTAAGTTCATCAATAATTTGACCTTTCTGCTCTACACCAAAAAGCATTTTACTAGGAACTTGTTTAATACTTCTGTGTACAGTGTTATTAAGTGCATATTCCACTTGTTCGATGACATTATCCCAGTGTACACCATTTTCAGGCTCAGTTAACTTTGCTATCATTGGCCCTATAGTCCTGTTTATGCGTTCCACTTGCCCATTTGCTTGCGGAGAACCTGTTGCAATTTTCAGATGTTTGATGTTTGTTTCTGTTAGAAATTGTGCGAATTCGTTCGATGTGAAACAACTACCTCTATCTGATACTATACATTTTGGTTTGCTATATGCCCTAAAATAATTGGATAAACTTTTAAGAACTTCTTTTGTGCTTGTTTTTGTTGTATATAATCTAACAAATTTCGTAAAACCATCTATTATTAGAAATATGTGCTTATTCGCTCTTCCTGCCGCTACTGGTCCGTAATGGTCGATGTGCAATAATTGAAACGGCTTATCACCTTTAGGAATGCTGTGTAAGAAACCTTCCGATTTTCCAGAGTTTGGAGAAAATGCCACACATTTTAGGCAATTCTCAATGTGGTTTTTGCATTTTTCCATCATGTTTTTGAACCAATAACTTCTCGAAATAGCATCTATCATCTTATCCCTGCCAATGTGACCAAGTTCATTATGATATTTGTGCAAAACGTGATTTTCCATATCCTCAGGGACAAAAAATAATAAACGATCGTCATTCGTTTTTCTGTACACGACGCCATTTCTCATCTCAAAAAGTTTGTGCTGATTTTTCTCTAATTCCTCCTTAATCTTCTGTATTTTTAAATCTTTCGATTGGCAGATTAAAAGATTGTGTTCAAAACTAGTGGTTTCTACAACCAAAATATTGCATCTACTAAGAGCATCTACGTGTTGCATTTTTGTTACGGATCTATGAATCAGTTCGTAATCATAATTTTGAAGTTCAAGTGCCCATCGGGCGATTCTAGGATTTAACTCGACTCTGTTTAATGTAAGCGTTAAAGAATTGCAATCGGTTAGTATTTTGAAATGTCTCCCTTGTAAATAGATTCGAAATCTGCGCAGGGCGTAAATAATCGCTAGAGTTTCTAGTTCAAAGCTGTGATACTTTGCCTCAGTCTCTGTACTTCGCTTTGAAAAATAGAATATGGGATGGAGTTTTCCATCTTCTTTCCTTTGCATTAAAACGGCACCAAAACCTAAAGCACTTGCATCGCAATGCAATTCAACCTCATCTTTATGATTATAAATAGCTAAAACGGGTGCTTCTATCAGTTTTTTTTTCAGGTTCAAGAAACAGTCCAGCTCTCTTTGCTCAAATGAAAATTCTTTGTCTTTCCTTAAAATGTCGTAAAGTGGTTTTGCTAACGTAGGGAAATCTTTTATGAACCTTCTAAAATATGAACATAATCCTAAAAAGCTTTGGACGTTGTGTACTTTTTCAGGAATTGGGAACTTTGTAATTGCATCAATACCCTTGTCATCTGCTCTAATTTTTTTTTTAGTGATAAAAAATCCTAGGTATTTTATGCTAGATTGCATAAACTCGCATTTGTCCATACGAAGTTCTAACTTGTTGCTGACTAGTCTGATAAACACATCATTTAATGTTCTAAAATGTTCTTCCATATTTGTACTGGCTATCATAATGTCATCCATATATACGATGACTTTATTTTCCCGTATTAAATATGCAAAAATTCTGTTTACAAAGCGTTGGAACACTGCTGATGCATTCTTGATGCCCATAGTCATCCTTAAATGAATCGTCGCCAACGAATACGTGAAAATATCCATTCTTTAAATCGAGCTTTGAAAACACACTTTTATTCACTAATTTGTCTAGAAGGTCATCTATTAAAGGCAACGGGTAATTGTCCTTTATTATAACTTTGTTCAATTTTCTATAGTCTATACATAAACGCAAATCTCCTGTTTTTTTCTTTACCAGTACAATGGAAGAAGCATATTCTGAATCACTGTTTCTTATTAAGCCTTTCTCTAAATATTCGTCTAATAGTTTTTGAAGCTGCTCTTTTTCACTAAATGAAAGTCGCCTAGGCGAGCTACTGAATGGTTTCGATTTCTCTAAATTAATTTTCATTTCGCATCTGGTAAATGGGGTATCTGGTCTCTTCGCGTTAACATATGATTCTTCAAACATTTTAACAAATTCACATTTTATTTCATAACTTACATCACACCCGCAGTTGTAGTCTAAAAACTGATTATCAACCACGTTAATATTCAATATTTCGGTTTCAAAATTGTCTGCTAAAAGTTCTATTTTTTTCTTTACGTTGTATCTCACCAAAACATTGATTGCTTCCTAAATGCGATTGAAATTTTTTCATCTGCCTATCTATTGACTTCTCACTAATGATTGGCTCATTGCCCTGAGGCTTATTAATATTTCCATTTTCCACTTCATTTTCAATAGTAACTTCATTTAACAACATTTTTTCATTAATTGCCACGCATTCTACTAGTTTTTCCTTAATAGTTTCATTTTCTGAAAATTTTTTCTTAAAAGTTTCATTTTCTGTAACAGTAGCATTCTCTAACAGTTTTTCCCTAACAGTCTCATTTTCCATAACAGTTGCGTTTCCTAAAAGTTCTTTCTTAACAATCTCATTTTCCATAACAGTTGCGTTTCCTAATAGGTCTTTCTTAACAATCTTATTTTCTGTAACAGTTTCATTGCAATCGCAGTTGGCTACTGTTGCTAGTTGTTGATTCGTTTCCCCAGATATTTTAATCATATTATTCATGTTTTCATTAAGGCTGTCTAGATTCATGCTCAAACCATATTGATTCATAAAATCCCTTCCTAGGACTACATCGTGTCTCATTGATTCATTATCGACGACAATCATCTCAAATTGAATTTTTATTTTTTTCTTTAAAAATGAAACAAAGTTTTTCCAAATACTTTAAGTTGGCTCTTGTTTAGCCCATGATACACTTGGTTAACAGTTTTTAATGATAATTCTAATGGAATTTTTGACTTCTTAATGAATGAGATTGCGCTCCCTGAATCTATGAGGCACTCTGCAGAAATGGGTAAATTAGCGAAAGAGACAAAGAAAATTTTTAACATTCTTACATAGTTGTTGTCGTTGCTGCTGTTGTTGCTTTTTCTTAGACGGCATTCTCCGACAAAATGGCCCATTTCTCCACAAGCAAAACAAGATCCAGGTGCCCTTACTGGCTTGCGGCAGTCTTTGGCGAAATGCCCCTTCGAGTTGCAGTTCCTGCAGCGCATGTTGTTGACTTTCGCTGCCTCCGACGTCGACTTCTTTGGTGTATGGCCTTCGGCTTGTTGTGGAAGGCGTACATTGGCAAATGTATTTGCTCCGGATTGGCGAATCTTTGGATGCGGGATTGATCGCGTAAGCTCGCCGATGGGATTCCCTCGATGAGATGTTCGAGCAGTTCCTCCATGTCCATGTTGACGGATTGGGACATCATTCTTTTCTCTTCGAAATATATAGTAAAACGCTCGTTTCCTTGCCATTTGCGTTGCTCAAACTTTCGACGCAGCTCTGATTTGGATGTTGTTTCTCCAAATGCTAAAATCAGTTGCTCACACAGCCTTTCGAAAGAAGCTAGCATCCGAGTTGGGTTGGTGTGTAGCCAACGCTGCGCATCACCTTTTAATTTGGCAACGAACAACATCCGTAGGCAGTCGTCATTTAGATTGTAAATTTGGCCTATGTTTTTGAGGTGATCTACCCAATTGCGTGCGCAAATATTTCCCTCGAACTCAATTGCAGATTCTCTGGCATATGATAGTGAGACTGCTGATCCAGCCCTGATAAATGGCGTCTCTCTCTGGTTTCCGTCAGCGTTGCCACCTAGTTCGTTTCCGACAGCGATCGTTGAGATGTTCGCATTGTCAACGTTGCCACCCGGTAAATTTTGAATTGGGCTTGCAGGGCTGCCTAAAATGTAACGGTTGCCAACTGTCTGCTCTTGTTGTATGTGTGTGGCGGCGCGCGTCTCTTCTTGTTGATGTATATGTGTGTCGGTGCATGTCTCTTCTTGTTGTTGTATATGTGTGTCGCCGCATGTCTCTTCTTGTTGCTGAATATTTGTGGTGGCGCGCATCTCTTCTAACTGTTGTTGTTGTATTGCGCCACGCGCTTCTTCCCGTTGCAAAGCATTTTGCTGCGTAATAAGCGCTGCCCTCAGTCGCGTGATGATTCTCAGAAGTTCATTTTGATCTGGAATATTCTCGGAAACGCCTTCCTGTGACGAACGTTCTGTAATTTCAGGATTGGTGCCGGGCTGATCTTCTTCCTCTGGTACTTGGCCTCGTTGTTCAGGCGTTATTTGCCCTAGACGAGCCATTAATTCGGCTTTATTACCTTGAGTTGGTAAACCCAACGCCGAAAGCCACCTTTTTAATTGGGTTACTGAGAATTTGTTGAGATCGGCCTGGTCCATTTTGTAGGTTTGACCACTTCTGAATGTGTGGAAGGCAAATTGGTCACTCACGTTACAGAACTTCTTCTTTATTTCACACGCTAACACAGAATGAATCTCTTCGACTTAAAGTTAGTTTTACATTTTGTTTAACATAGGCTTAACATAAGTATCGATATACATGGGCTTAACATAGTCATTGTGTTATATAAGTATCGATGTACAGTGTGACCCTCTACCAGCCTACTACAATATATATACCTATTGCCTACGGTATACTATGATAATCCATGGTCTTATACAGTCAGCACCTGACTGTAGCGTTCGAATTTTTTTATTTGATTCTACTTGGGATTTGCTCATTTTGTTATCTGTCCAATCTGAAACCGATTGAATTTGGCGATTATTGTTGCGCCAAATATCGATAAAATCGCTATGCAAAAATTCGAACTCGATGTGTTCTAAACGTTATTGAATAAATAGAAAAGGGGCAAAAACGGGCAGAAGTTATTACATTGTACTTAAATTAGACAATTGTAAGTACAAACGGGCCTAATTTTTCTAAGTTTTCCTCAGTTTATTAGTTATACTCCACAGAACACAAGAAACACATGTTAATTTTCTGCAAAAATACACATAAATTTGACTTACACATAAGTGGATACAATATAGTATAAAGAGTAAGTTTCAACATTGTCCATTTTTTAAATAATTTTAATTTGTCCATTTTTTAAATTAATGACGAATTGACAGCACAAACAAAAGCGCGCATATAAATTGGCGCCAAAAAATCGCACAATCGATTGCAATTGCCTGATCTATTGTTGAGGTTTGGAATCTCATAAAAAGCTCTATGGAAACTTTTGAAAAGCTTTACTTAGTTTTTTTATGTGTATGAAAAACACACTTTAAGTATTTAAAAGCAAAAATACCATATATTGAAATGAAAATTTATATTTTATGCAAAAAAAAACGAATTGTGGACCATAGTGCAATGTATATAATCATCACAAATTTAAATATATATACATACATATACATATATGTACATATATCATGGTAAACCTACCGCATAATCCGGCCTGTCCGCATAAGTGAGCGACTGTATGTGATCTAGAAATTGTTTGAGATCCGATGGTAGGTGCTTCAACAACATACGATGATCATATTTCTCTTTTGTTAATCCAACTTGCTCCTTGTCTTTAATCTTACGCCATGGCAGCTGACCATTGACAAATTCGACCAGCATATAAAACAAGGACCATAGATCGTCATGACGACCCATTTCCCTGTTACGATGTGCATTAATCGACGCATAGCGAACAGTCCCTCGAAATCCGGCTGCGGCTCGTGGACAACGAACCTCACCTGTACCTGTGGTATATTGACGGGCCAAGCCAAAGTCCAGCATGTATACTCGCCGGCAATTGTAGGGTAGCCGGCCTACAGAAAAGTTGCTCTGAAACGAAAGTAATACTCGTAAAAAGTAACAGTGCACAGGAATCAAAAAATGAAAGCAGCATTAAAATATCAATCACAAAAAAAATTATATTAATACCAAAATTTCCGGCTTTTTACCCATAGTGCACTGAAAATAGTACTTTCTGCAAATGTATTAGAGTAGGTAGAGGATCACACTGTACATCGATACTTACATAACACGATAACTATGTTAAGCCTATGTATATCGATAACACTAAGCATCGAACATATAGAGTACTCAAACAGCGGAATCTACTCATTTGATGCAATGCGGTGTAGTGGCGCTTGTCACTGGTCTATTTTCTGTTTAAAGGTTCGATATAACGTAACGAATAAATTCGACCTAAAAGTAGGCAATGAAAAATATTTTATGTCCTGTTGGAATTGCGGTAAAGCAGGTCATCGCTATCAAGACTGGATATCGGAACGCCGAGTATTCTGCTACGGTTGCGGCAGAGCTGATACCTATAAGCCATATAGTCGTGTGCTCAGTGCAACGCTTCAAAAAACTGCCAAGTGCGTGCACCTTGGAAAGGGGCACGCAAACAGATGGTTTCGAGAGCCACCAGCACCGAGTGACTTATAGTTGATCCACTCAAGTTTCACCTGATATGACAAATCTACCTGACTTTCCTCCTTAAGATTTAATTTCTTCCTCTAACGAATGCGAATCATCAAAATCGCTATCTCGTTCGTCTCAGCGCTTAAATATCTTCTACTTCAAACCTAATAGGGAAAATACTCAGTCAATATCTGGTATTATGTCACCCGATATGCGGCCGTATGCCACAGTTTCTATGCTAGCTCGATCAATATCTGGCCTAATGGATACTGGTGCATCAATCAGTTGCATAGGTGAAAGTTTAGCGGCAGATATTCTGCAGGACGAAATAGAATATAGACCCTTAAATTGTAATGTACAAACTGCAGATGGGAAAGGCCAAGAAATTATTGGAAAACTTCGCACTGCAATAGAGTACAATGGCAAACGCAAGGATTTGACAGTCTATATTGTTCCTACGCTCAAACAATCGCTGTATCTAGGGATTGACTTTTGGATAGAGTTTCAATTACTGCCTGTTGGTATTGGTGAAACTAAGCGGACTGAATATCTGGCAGCTATTGACAACAATGTGTTTTGTTCACTAACAGACACTCAACAGACACAGTTAGATAGTACCATTAAACAGTTCCCTTCATCCGTTGAGAAAGGATTGGGAAAAACCTCCTTGTTATCCCATTCAATCGATGTTGGCGATGCCGCGCCGATAAAACAACGACACTATCCAGTATCACCTGCTGTCGAGCAAATGATGTTTGAGGAGCTAGATCGAATGATTACGCTAGGAGTAATAGAGGAATCGAACAGCGCCTGGTCTTCACCAGTTGTTTTAGTCCGAAAACCTGGTAAAGTTCGTCTGTGCCTTGACAGTCGAAAATTAAATCAAGTAACGCGCAAGGATGCATATCCGATGCCTATTATTGAAGGTTTGCTCAGTCGACTCCCAAAAGCAGAATTCATAACGAGTCTTGACTTAAAAGATGCCTATTGGCAAATCCCACTGGAGACTTCTGCAAGGGAGAAAACGGCTTTTTCAGTGCCTGGTAGACCACTCTACTAGTTCACAGTTATGCGTTTTGGTCTCACTAACGCTCCATCGACCATGTCGAAATTAATGGATCGAGTTATTCCTGCCTGCCTGAAACATGAAGTATACATCTACCTCGATGATCTGATTGTTTTAGACACCTTCGAACGTCATATTGCGGTTCTTACGAACATAGCATCGTGTTTAGAGAACGCTGGTCTGACAATAAATGTTCAGAAAAGTAAATTCTGCATGCGGGAAGTGAGCTATTTAGGACACATTATTGGCAACGGAACCATAGCGATGGATCCAGATAAAATATCTGCAATTAATGAGTATCCACCGCCACGTTCTGTTAAGCAATTACGCAGATTTCTTGGTATGACGGGATGGTACCAGAAATTTATTCGTAATTATGCTTCAATTGCTACTCCCTTAACTGATGCTCTAAAAGGAAAACAGCGTTTTCATTGGTCAGATGCAGCCAACGACGCGTTCAAAGCCTTAAAAATGCAAATGATCACAGCCCTTGTGTTACACACTCCTGATTTTACTCGTCCCTTTTTCATTAATTGTGATGCTAGCCATACAGGTGTTAGCGGTGTGCTGATGTAGCTAACAGACAACGGTGAAGAGGTTCCCATCTCGTTCATGTCCAAAAAGCTTAATCCGTGTCAGCGCAATTATTCTGTGACAGAGAAAGAATGCTTAGCCGCTATTCTTTCTATAAAAAATTCCGCGCTTACGTCGAAGGACATGCGTTCACAGTTATCACCGATCACGCGTCTTTGAAATGGCTAATGTCCCAAAATGATCTCAGTAGCCGATTAGCAAGATGGGCACTGAAATTGCAAGGCTTTGACTTTGACATTCAGCATCGAAAAGGAAACAAAAATATTATTCCTGATGCTCTGTCCCATGTTTTTACGGAGGACTTGTCAGCAATTGACAATGGCTTGTGCGTAAAAAATCGCCGTATTTCCAATCGGAAAATTATCAAACTCTTAAAGAAGAGTTGGAGAAAAAGGCATTTACCACATCCAACGTTAAAATCATCGATGGTTTTGTTTATCGGCGTGCTGAACATGCGCCGGAGGATCAGATAGCTGACGATGTTATTTAGAAGCTGTGGATTCCGAAGGAATTAGTTCCCGAAGTATTGCAAATGGCCCATAACGACGTGTTAGCTGCCCATGGTGGCATTAACAAAACTCTCGAACGAATTCGACGGTATTATTTCTGGCCGAATCTCGTAGCAGACGTAAGGAGGTATGTGAACGAGTGCGATATCTGTAAAAGCACTAAACATCCTAATGTTACTCTAAGTCCATCACTGGCTAGGCCAACAGAAAGCCAAAGATTCTTCCAGCGGTTGTATGTCGACTACTTAGGTCCATATCCGCGTTCCAAGTCCGGAAATATAGGTATATTTATAGTGCTTGACCATTTTACCAAATTTCCCTTCCTAAAACCGGTAAAAAAGTTTTCGGTTGATGCTATTTTACCATTCGTCGAAGAAGAATTGTTCCATTGCCTTGGAGTCCCAGAAATTCTTGTATCTGATAATGGCGTTCAATTCAAATCACATGCTTTCAACAATTTGTTGCAGAAGTATGACGTGCAACATGCGTATACGGCATCTTATGCTCCTCGGGGAAGACGATTCTATAGATTTAATGCGAGATCAAGCTGCACGTAGCATGCAAAAACAGCATACGCGCAATAAAGCGACGTATAACATTCGCAGTCGCGAGGTTTCCTTTAAAGAAGGACAGGAAATTTTCCGCCGAAATTTTCAACAGAGCAACTTTGCCAAAGGTTTTTGTGCGAAGCTAGCTCCTTTTATAAAGGCTCGAATTAAAAAGAAGCTAGGGTCCGCCTCTTATGAGGTTGAGGATATGCAGGGTAATTTTGTAGGTAAATACCATGCAAAGGACCTCAAACAATGAATCACCAGTTCCCTAGTTCCGCTAAGTGAATACAATTATCTGCAATCGACTTGCATCGGTAACTAGGTCAAGGCCAATCGACATATCGATCACGGTGACTGTCTTTGATATCTTCTTCTTTGATCAGACCAAGACGTCCGACGTGCGCTCTCGCTGAAGAAAAAAAATACTTCAAGCGTGGAAGAAAAAAATACAAACGCTACAGTCAGGAGCTGACTGTATAAGGCCATGGATTACCATAGTATACCGCAGGCAGTAGGTATAGGTATGCATTTCTAGCGCGTACCAAATTTCATTATATGTGCTTCTTCTTGATTTGTTTGGCACGAACTAAGAATGCATATTGCGTCTTGTCGTTTTGTCTAATGTCATTTTCGACGGCTGCGAGAGATGTTCAATGGCTGAGTGGACTATGTCCCGGACTCTAAGGCGGCCAAATGATATTGAGCGTGTTCGAGGTTCTTCGATTGCTGCCGCCGATCAACATGTGAAATTCTTTTGTATTTCATAATTTTTTTTAAATAAATTAAAAGCTCAAAAACATTTAAGTGGGGCGGCGGCGATAGGCGATTATTAAGTTTTAGTTACGCAATATATTGTATGTAATTAGAACTTAGTTTTCTTTCGTCGGTACACAACAGCTATTTGTACATATTTATGTATATACACGTATAATCGTGCAATAATGTGTGTTGAAGTGGGACGCCAATACATACATGTGAATATGCAGACATGTATGTATGGGCGTCCCACTCGCACATTCATAACTTTACAAGGGCTTATGATCTCTGTTATTTTCTAGCATTCTAATTGCAAAATATTGTGAGCAAAACAAAATAGGAAAAATACTAACGCTACAGTCAGGTGCTGACTGTACAAGGCCATGGATTATCATATTATACCGTAATAAAAATTTTAACGGTATGGAATCGCCGCTCGAATTCGCTACCGATTATCAAATATAATCAGTACCCAGGGAACACCACGGTGAGGCCATTACAAATGAAATTTAACTAAATAATTAAATAATTTAATTTGTTTGACAGTAACTTTTCTTTTAGTTTATTAGAATAAAATAAAAAAAAAACAAATTAAAATAAAATAAACAAAACAATTAATAAAAAAAAAAAAATTCCCACCCGCCTCAACCGGGAGTTGAACTCACGCACTCTCTCGCAGCCGTCCGCCACTCTAACCACTCGGCTATTGCCTCACTCCTTTGCCCATCGGCAAAGTTGCATTGTGAACCAATTCTGTTACCATACAATGCAAACAAAAAGTCTGACGCTAGATTTGTAAGTGAGTTTAATTCGTATCATATCTCACTTATTTATAGTCCGATTTAAATGAAATTTTCACATAACGTCCGTGGCAGGGTATTTGTCATGTAGGATATACAACTTTGGTTGTTGAGCTAATATTGTAGTTTTTAAATAGTTATTACTGATTTTCTAAGGCGGGAAGGGGCGTGTCCAAATTTCAAAAAAACTTTGAGACACTGCAATATATACGTATGTTGTCACAAAATTTCATGACTCTAGCTCTTATAGTTTCCGAGATCCAGGTGTTCATTCGGACGGACAGACGGACAGACAGACATGACTCAATCGACTCGGCTACTGATACTGATTCATAATATATATAGTTTATGGGGTCGGAGATGCCTCCTTCTGCCTGTTACGCACATTTCCGTTCCGACAAACACAATAGTCCATGAATTTTTTTAAAATCCATGGCCTAAACATCCAATTGGAATCTTACTGAACTTGCAAAGTCATAACAGACAAAATACGGAAAGAGTGACGGCATTGAAGAACGCATTAGTTCGTTTTCGTTTCGTTTTTTTGATGCGTGCTGAATAATATAAAAATACTTAACTATATTTATAAATAATTAATATTATTTATAGGTATTATAATTTGATTGTCTTTCATATGAAAACAAAGTAATGAATATTTTTTTATTTTTATTGAAATTTAATTAAATAATTTAATTTGTTTGACTGTAACTTTTCTTTTAGTTTATTAGAATAAAATAAATAAATAAAATAAAATAAGAAATATTTAATCAACCGGGAGTTGAACTCACGCACTCTCTCGCAGCCGTCCGCCACTCTAACCAATCGGCCATTGCCTCACTTTTTGACCCATCGGCAAAGTTGCATTGTGAACCAATTCTGTTACCATACAATGCAAATAAAAAGTTTAAAATGCTGTGTGTCTGACGCTAGAATTGAACTTCTTAACTTAAGTATATATGTTCAAAGTGAGTTTAATTCGTATTATATCTCACTTATTTATAGTCCGATTTAAATGAAATTTTCACATAACGCCCGTGGCAAGGTATTTGTTATGTAAGATATACAACTTTGGTTGTTGAGCTAATATTGTAGTTTTTAAATAGTTATTACTGATTTATAGAGGCGGTTAGGGGCGTGTCCAAATTTTAAAAAGATTTTGAGACACTGCAATATATATGTATGTTGTCACAAAATTTGATGACTCTAGCTCTTACAGTTTCTGAGATCCAGGTGTTCATACAGACAGGCAGACAGACAGACAGACAGACGGACAGACAGACATGGCTCAATCGACTCGGCTACTGATACTGATTCAGAATATATATAGTTTATGGGGTCGGAGATGCCTCCTTCTGCCTGTTACGCACATTTCCGACGCTGACCTGGAAAGCCCATATCAACGCAGTTAGAGCTAAATCGTCCTGGAAACTTAAAAAGCTTGACTGGCTCCTTCACTCCAGCAAACTGTATATGGCAACCAAGGCTCTCCTAATAAACACAATTTTACGTCCAACATTGACCTACGCCATCCAGGTGTGGGGAACAGCCTCCAAGACTCAGCTCAATAGGCTTAGAGTAGTACAATCACGAGCGGCACGACATGCATCTGGGCTACCTTGGTATGTGAGCAACCGAATAATTGAAAGGGACCTAAAAGTTGTCCCATTGGGAGACCAAATAAACTTTCACAGCAGCCGATACGCCGACAGGCTTGTTGCCCACCCAAATACGTTGGCGAATAACCTCGTCGACCCTATTCCCCTCCGACCTCCTTAGTCGTAAGATAGTATAATCCTTTATTATATATATTAGTTAAGGCACTTTACCCATATTCTTTTTTTTTAAGCCAAACATTAGGTTAAGCTCAGATGACACTGAAGGATTCCTACTGATTATAACAATAATAAATAAATAAGTTCAAAAAAAAAAAAAAAAAAGGTGGCGCAATATTACAATTTTGGTTAAAATCTATTTTTTTAAAGTTTACTTTTAGGCTAGTTTGAAAAGGTGATAGATAATCGAAATGCATGTGGAGAATTTATAATTTTGGTTTGTTTTTACCTGATTAAGTACACCCTTTTGAAGTCTTAATCATTTTTAAAAATAATATCATTCATACAACTATAAAAAAAATACATAATTGCCACACCGGCCCTCAAACAGTTTAATTTTAATTTTACTAAGTGAATTTAAAACAAAACTCAAAACACCTAAACACACCATCTACCAAAACGAAAGATCTTTCGTCGTGGGATACCAACAAATCGTAAGTGACAATCATATATATACAAATCTTAATCATGGTAGTTTTTGATTTCATTTTAAATATCACTTAAAGTAAATTTTTGAGAAATAATGAGTGCTTCGAAACCCTTTATATAAATTAAGTTACCCATTATTATTAATTGCAGCCACTTGCATTTCCATTTTCATATACCTACATATAGATACCATTTTAGTATGCAAAGTTGTTTATACAAGAAATGTTATAGCACTTCCTTTAGATTCTTCATTAAAATAAAAACTATTTCGGAATAGAAAAAGTACGGAAATCCATAATGAATATTGATATTCAAGATCTTAAGTAAAGAATAAATAAGACATAGTAAGACTAGGATAGTTAAATAAAAGAAAGAACATAACAATGAATTTTAGTTTAAATAGGAGTTTTAGTATTAATAAATTATCATTATGATGAATTGTAACTAAATCTAATTTGTTTCCGGGAGTCATGGGCGACGGAAGTGATGAGACGTATTAAACAATAAGTAGCCACAAGAGATCGCCGATTATCATGTTGCACCCGGCGATCATGGAAGGGTGGGGATATGGCCGCTCCAAAAATTGGAGTGAGCTAAAAAGGCTGCTATACTTTTTGTCTTGTGTGACCGACTGACCTGCCTCTTGTTTTTCCCCTTTTTGTTATTATGATCGTACTTAGTTGTCTGGCGATATAGCACGCGAATTTTTTTTATTTGTCTTTTTATTGTCGTGAGCACAGTTGTTGTGGTTTTCGTTTGAACCCCCCCATTGCCGACACATCTGAGCGACCCAACAATACCCTAACAACCGCTCAACAGTAGTACAAGGAATTTCGATTCGTTGTATGCTACAGCGGAGACTGGGACTGTTTCATGAGTGAGCGATCGGCTCTCTTCGTTAGAAACCGCGAGAAGCGCACATCGGCATCAACTCAGTCGCACAACGACAGCGGAACGATGAGCACGGGTGTATTGCTTAGCGGTCTGCGATCGTTTCAATGTGTGCGTATATGCATGCACAAGCTCGCATATGAATGTATGCTTTGCTTGTGAAGTTTGGCAACAGGCAAATGCTTCGTTATGTTTCATTTTCAAAGAAAAAATAAAAATTCAATTTGAGATGATTGACGTCGATAATGAATCAATGAGACACGATTTAGTCCTAGGAAGGGATTTTATGAATCAATATGGTTTGAGCATGAATCTAGACAGCCTTAATAAAAACATGAATAATATAATTAAAATATCTGGGGAAAAGAATCAACAACTAGCAACTGCCGTAGTAGCCAACTGCGATTGCAACGAAACTGTTACAGAAAATAAGATTGTTAAGAAAGAACTGATAGGAAACGCAACTGTTATGGAAAATGAGACTGTTAGGGAAAAACTGTTCGAGAATGCTACTGTTACAGAAAATGAAACTTTTAAGAAAATGAAACTATTCAGGAAAAACTAGTAGAATGCGTGGCAATTGATGAAAAAATGTTGAAGTTACTATTGAAAACAAAGTGGAAAATGGAAATATTAATAAGCCTCAGGGCAATGAGCCAATCATTAGTGAGAAGTCAATAGACAGGCAGATGAAAAAATTCCAATCGCATTTAGAAAGAAATCAATGTTTTGGTGAGACACAACGTAAAGAAAAAATAGAACTTTTAGCAGACAATTTTGAAACTGAAATGTTGAACATTAACGTGGTTGATAATCAGATTTTAGACTACAACTGCGGGTGTGATGTAAGTTATGAAACAAAATGTGAATTTGTTAAAATGTTTGAAGAATCATATGTTAACGCGAAGAGACCAGATACCCCATTTACCAGATGCGAAATGAAAATTAGTTTAGAGAAATCGAAACCATTCAGTTGCTCGCCTAGGCGACTTTCATTTAGTGAAAAAGAGCAGCTTCAAAAACTATTAGACGAATATTTAGAGAAAGGCATAATAAGAAACAGTGATTCAGAATATGCTTCTTCCATTGTACTGGTAAAGAAAAAACAGGAGATTTGCGTTTATGTATAGACTATAGAAAATTGAACAAAGTTCTAATAAAGGACAATTACCCGTTGCCTTTAATAGATGACCTTCTAGACAAGTTAGTGAATAAAAGTGTGTTTTCAAAGCTCGATTTAAAGAATGGATATTTTCACGTATTCGTTGGCGACGATTCAGTAAAATACACATCGTTCGTGACTCCATTAGGGCAATTTGAATTTTTAAGGATGCCTATGGGCATCAAGAATGCATCAGCAGTGTTCCAACGCTTTGTAAACAGAATTTTTGCAGATTTAATACGGGAAAATAAAGTCATCGTATATATGGATGACATTATGATAGCCAGTACAAATATGGAAGAACATTTAAGAACATTAAAAGATGTGTTTATCAGACTAGTCAACAACAAGTTAGAACTTCGTATGGACAAATGCGAGTTTATGCAATCTAGCATAAAATACCTAGGAATTTTTATCACTAAAAAAGGAATTAGAGCAGATGACAAGGGTATTGATGCAATTACAAACTTCCCAATCCCTGAAAAAGTACACAACGTCCAAAGTTTTTTAGGATTATATTCATACTTTAGAAGGTTCATAAAAGATTTCTCTACGTTAGCAAAACCACTTTACGACATTTTAAGGAAAGACAAAGAAAATTTTTATTTAAGCAAAGAAAGCTGGACAATTTCTTGAACCTGAAGAAAAAACTGATAGAAGCACCCGTTTCAGCTATTTATAATCATAAAGATGAGGTTGAATTGCATTGCGATGCAAGTGCTTTGGGTTTTGGTGCGGTTTTAATGCAAAGGAAAGAAGATGGAAAACTCCATCCCGTATTCTATTTTTCAAAGCGAAGTACAGAGACTGAGGCAAAGCTTTGAGCTAGAAACTCTGGCGATTATTTACGCCCTGCGCAGATTTCGAATGTATTTACAAGGGAGACATTTCAAAATACTAACCGATTGCAATTCTTTAACGCTTACATTAAACAGAGTCGAATTAAATCCTAGAATCGCCCGATGGGCACTTGAACTTCAAAATTATGATTACGAACTGATTCATAGATCCGGAACAAAAATGCAACTCGTACATAGATGCTCTGAGTAGATGCAACATTTTGGTTGTAGAAACCACTAGTTTTGAAGACAATCTTTTAATCTGCCAATCGAAAGATTTAAAAATACAGAAAATTAAGGAAGAATTAGAAAAAAGGCAATGGAGAATCAAAATCGAGCACAGGCGTATAACGAAACATATTACGATAAAACAAAGAAAAAGCCAATGCATTATAGTAAAGGAGGCTACGTAATAGTAAAAAATTTTGACAGTACTGTGGGAGTTGGTAGGAAGTTGATCCCAAAGAACAAAGACCCGTACATAATTGCTGAAATACTTCGTAATGACAGATTCTTGCTATAGGATGTTGAAGGGTTTCAAGTTTCTCGAAATCCTTACAAGGATGTATGGAGTGCTCAAATGGCGGAATTGTAGTAGGCTGGTAGAGGATCACACTGTACATCGATACTTACATAACACGATAACTATGTTAAGCCTATGTAAATCGATACTTATATAACACGATGAATATGTTAAGCCTATGTTAAACCGATGTAAAACTAACTTTATGACGAAATAAAGAGGAAGTACTGCAACGCGAGTGAACCAATTTGCCTTCCACAGTATATAACAGCCAAAAGGAAGCTTGGCATATGCTTCAAAGTCTTCTTGATCAGAGTCGATTCAACACACAGATCTCAGCTATTTTAAAAGCTAAATACGACTACACTAAATATGGCATGAAGTTTCCAGTTTATTTCAAAAATTAACTGCAACGCTCACTATATTTAATAATTACACAGGCCCACAAAAAAAAAAAAGTTTCATGATCTGGGTAAGCGGCATATGCAGTAATATGTATTTTGGGTCGCTGAATCCGAATCTGAGGTCAGAATTTCGCCATCACGTCTGTACTTCGACATAACCTCACAAAACTGAAAAACCTAATAATTATCAATTTTCTACCTTCCCAAAGGACATTGAAAACAGACTTCTGTGTATTCAAGTATTTCAAAGCTGGCATCTATTATATATAAACCTGTTAACGTTTATTGAAAAATAAAATTATAGATAGAGAAATTGTACACACATTCTTATCTTCTTGTTGTACTTTTCTTCCTCAGCTCCAACTTATAATATATCGCGTTACACTTATAAACTTATCGATAACTTAGTTACGATAGTTGAGCTGAGTTTTATATTTTTCGTTCAAAAAATAATAATAATTTTTAAGTGAACAAATTTCGATCAAAAAATAATGATTAATTGTTGAGAGTTATTTTTCCGATCGATGATATCGCTCAAACTACGATTACAAATATATTATACAAATTTTGATGCTAACTTATAAAGTGCTCAAAGTGGTAAACATTCAATTATTTGTAGGCCCCTTTAAGCATTGATTTTTACTTAATAAAACAAGTGCCAAAATCAGGTAAGAGAGGCATGGCAATATGATTTTCGGGCCTAATTCAAAGCTATTCAAAACGTGGACAATTTAAATTGTATTGGTCTAACTAGAAATGCAATGTATTACTTTTAAAGCCACGCAAAAATTACAGAAACAATATTATATCCGTTATTGTATAAATAGAGGACTTTTAAAAGCTCTGGTTAGAGTTTAAACTCGAGGTTCAATATACATACTATCCCTACAGTACTGGCTACTAGTTCATAGCTGGGGAAATAAGTACTTACTTACGGACTGCCGCTACTTACTTTACAAACCCTAAGCAATGCATTACAGTTTTCTCATATCGCAAAAAGGGTCAATCGCCACCACTTCGTTTACCAGTAAGTAGAAAATTGGGTAACTATGATTGGAGTACTTATGTAGGTAATAGAATTGGCTACCTATGATTAGAGTACTTATGTGAATGGGCTAGAGAAAGAAGTGCCTACAATAAGAATACTTAGGCTGGCGCAAATGGGCTGTGTATTGACTCAAACTTCAGAATCAGACACGGTCCTGTTGCTCGACCCAGCTGAAGTCGATGGAGTCTTTAAATGGTTCAACTCGGGCTGGGCAACGAGATAAGTGATGGCAACGAGATAAGTGCTGAGGCGGAAGAAAGCCTCTTGCGCTCCCCAGTCAAGGGTTCCAACTCCCCTAGTACCCTACTAGGCCCAAAAAGACGAAAAATTGCCTTAGAGCCAAAGCCCAGTATAAAGCGGCCCTTAAAATCAAATCTCGGCTCGCTGGCAGCAAGAAACTCACCCCTGAGGAGAGGAAAAAGCTGGAGTGGGCCGAAGAGAAGATTGAAGAGGGCCGTAAGCACTTTGAGGGCAAAATGGCGATGAAGGCCACTTCTAGCCAATATGCCAATAAGGTCGAGCTCACTAAAAGGCAGAGGTCCGACGACCAAGACAAGGCGGATGTGCCCGTGAGCAAGCGGTCGCGCCAAAAAGCAGAGAAGACACCCAAAAAATCACTGCCGAAAAGAGAGACAGCGAGCGATGTGGCGCGTCGGCTTAACGGGGTCAAGATACTGAATTGCAAGGATGACCTCACCCTGAAGTGGGTCACCGACACTATGGCTAAGATGGACGCCCTCTGGGAAGGTGCTAAGCTGGAGGTAGTTGACAGAACATGTATTCCGTCAATACCGAAAGCGAAGGTACTCTTCCCGAGGGTCGTACCAAAGGAACAGGCGCTCAAATTGCTCAGATGGCAGAAACGTGCCTACCGCTGACTGGACGGTACTCCATGTTGGCAAGCCGGAAGGCAACGGCCAACAAATGGTCCTCCAGATCAACAAGGAGGCCGAGGATCTGCTGTACCCGAGGTTCGGGAAGATGGCGCGGGGAGTAGGCAACGACTACCTACGACTCAAGAAGCGCCACCCGAATGACACAAATGCCAACACGCTAGAGGCCGGCGAGGTCGAAAAAAACCTCGAGGCATTGACAGACGCGGCCAATAGCCTCGACATAGAGGACGAAGCGGAGGAGGATGGTAACCTGACCATTATAGCCAACCCATCCAAGCTGAAGGAGTCCGAAAATAGCCATGAAGCAAAGGATCCTTCCGTTAAATCTCCATAACAGCAAGTTGGCATCGGCGGAGCTCCTCCTAACCCTGGAGGAAGAGTCCGTCGACGTGCCCCTAGTCCAGGAGCCCTGGATCACATCGGGCAATAAGATTGCCGGGCTAGGGTCGACCAACTACTCCATCTTCTATTCGACTACCGTAAGTAAAGCTAGAACTGCAATTCTGGTAAGAAAAGGCATCTATGCTTATCTTATGAATAATTACAGCTCGGACGACATCACGGTGATAGCGCTAGAGGGATACAGGGACGAACCACTCTTGATGGCGTCCTGTTATCTAGCGCATGACAGGGAATCGCCGACAGAGACGGAGCGTCTGATCCAGGAGGTGAGCCAGAAGAGGCAACGCTCATCACACCCTATGGGGCTGCAAAGACGTCAACAATAGAGGTGAGTCACTTCTAGACTTCATTCTAAAATATAATATTAAGATCGCTAATAGGGGAGAGGAACCCACTTACGTAGGTCCCACCTCATCTAGCGTTATAGACCTAACACTCGCGTCTGGAACTAATACCGAAGTCACGGAATGGAGGGTCCTCAGCAAACCCTCCTTCTCCAACTATAGGTATATCCAGTTCGAAGTTAAACTTGAGTGCACAGTGACAAAAAGTCTTTACAAAAACCCCAGGAACACCAACTGAGATATGTTTCAGACCAAAGTGACAAGAACACTCCCATATTGAGAAGTCCGTGAAGACTCTCTGTCACCACCTAACCTCAGCTTTTAACGCTACGTACAAAACCTCAATAACAAGAAGGAAACAAAGGCCACCCTGGTGGAACCCACAATTGAAGGCACAACGCACCGACCTACAAGAAATCTTCAAACTAGCCAAACGAATACAGGACAAGGCTCCGTGACTTCAAGAAAAAGGTCCCGACAGCCAAGAGGATCTTATGGAGATCCTTCTGCTCTGGTATTGAGAAGGTCACGGAAACCGCCAGACTTGGGAAGCTTCTGTCAAGCCAACCGGCAATTCAGAGCCAACTAAGAACTAGCGATGGCCAATGGACGAATAGCAGCAGGGAAGCGACTAATGCCCTTCTAAGCGAGCACTTCCCCGGATGTACTAGATGCACAACAATCAGTGCACACGAACCCAGTGTCTGACATACCTGGGAATATAATCACACAACACAAAATCCAGTCGGCCATAGAATCCTTCGAGAGCTACAAATCCCCTGGGCTAGATGGCATAATACCAGCCATGCTGCAGAAGACCAAAGAAAAGGTCACTCCATGGCTGGAAACTATATTCAAAGCATGTCTAAGACTGGCATATATACCTGTACCCTGGAGGACAGCACGTGTTGTCTTCCTTCCTAAAGCAGGAAAATGCAGTCACATGCAACCGAAAGACTACAGACCGATAAGTCTCACCTCTTTTCTGCTTAAAACCTTAGAAAAAATTCTGGATCTGCATATAAGAGGAGGCATGAACCGACGCGTAGAATCCAACCAACACGCCTACACAAAAGGAAAATCGTTGGAAACAGCGCTACACTTCCTAGTAGCCACCATTAAAAAGCCCTACACCACAAGGAATTTGCCTTAGGAGCGTTCCTGGACATCTCAGGTGCATTCAACAATGTATCTTCTGAAGCGATCATGCGTAGCCTGAGAGCTGTAGAAACCCACGAGGCTGTAAACTTTTGGATAGGAAATCGATTGAGCTGCAGAAGAGTAAGAGCCGAATGGGGAACCACCACCACAACCAAAGCAGCGCACAGAGGTACGCCACAAGGCGGAGTGCTGTCGCCGCTACTGTGGAACTTAGTGGTTAACGACATCTTAAAGAAATTTAAACGGAAAGCCCTAAAGATAACCGCCTATGCAGATGACATAGCCATGCCTATGCAGATGACATAGCCATAATTATCGTGGGCAAATGTCCAACGACGATCAGCTCAGTCATGGACAGTACACTGAAAGAAGTACTGAAGTGGGCGATGGATGTCGGATTCAGTATTAATGCGGACAAGACGGATCAAATTCTCTTTACCAAGAGATACAAGATACCGCAATGGACTCCGCCGTCTATAAACGGGGCCATGCTCGAGCCAAAAATGAGCGTGAAGTATGTAGGAATAGTATTGGACAGCAAGTTGAGCTGGAAGACCAATGTCGAGGAAAGGGTAAAGAAGGCCACAAGTGCACTATATGCCTCGCAAAAGATGCTAAGTAGGACATGGGGCTTGTCTCCCAAACTGATGCACTGGATCTTCATCTCAATTGTTCGTCCAATACTACTCTACGGTGTGAGGACTCAAAATTGTGAGTCCCACAAAAACTTATTTCTTATTTATTATCTCATTCTTAACTTAATGAAACACCCAACGAAGGGTATCTGATAGGCAGGTTACACCGAAGCTAGAAACCGATACGCCCCATAACCATAATTATAGGGTATACAGACTCGCTCACCGAGAAAACCCACCACCGTTTACATACCTAAGACAGGAGTAAGCGAGATAGCAGCGACCGACCAACCAGTGCGAACGGAGCAGCAACTATGAGCGCACGTAAAAAGAGCGGCGCTCTCACACACACACAAGCGCACACTTGAGCGGCCCACGCAACAGTAAAAGAGAACGCACGCACATGAGCGAAAAACAAGAGCGACGCGCTCAACGCCGACATCCGCACATGAGCACGAGAGGGAACGCAGGCGCACGCACACAACCATCCGCGCATGAGCGACGGACTCAACGACGTGCACACTGAGAGAGCGCAACAGTAGAAGAGAACGCACGCACATGAGCGAAAAACAAGAGCGACGCGCTCAACGCCGACATCCGCACATGAGCACGAGAGAGGGAACGCAGGCGCACGCACACAACCATCCGCGCATGAGCGACGGACTCAACGACGTGCACACTGAGAGAGCGAGAGTAGGTCACTCAAACGGCAGTGCATGCACTCACTCACTCAAACGAGAGACGAAATGCAGCAAAGACAACAGGGCTTTTGAGTGAAACCGGCAAAATGCAGCTGAGCGCCGGCAAAGCAGATGACCAAGGAGAAAAAAGTCGGGCAGTGACCCTGAAAGGGAACAGATGTGAAGCGAGAAAAGTGCCGAAAAAGTGACGAGACGTGCGAGTGCCAACAGGAAAAACAGAGAAGTGCCAAGGACAACGAGTTGCGACAGGACGAAGGAACAGCCACGACACCAAGGAAACCAACAGCAAACAACAAGAAGAACACGAGAAGAAAATACAAAGCCAACAGACAAGACAAGGTGAGCGAGCCACATCATGGCACAAAAGCGGGGATACGTAGGCCTAGGAAATTTAAGTACATAAGTGTCTAAGAAATAAGAAGAAAAAAATGAAAATAAAGAAATCAAAACGAAACCAAAAGTGCAGTGTTCAATATTTGTTGTGAGTGGAAATAAGGCCACGGTACTTGATGCGAGAGCCCCAGTTGAGAGAGGGCAAAACCACTCAAACTGGAGGCGCTCGCATACAGGGTGACTTTTTATGTCGCCCAACCGTGGATTAGTGTAGTAATGCGTTTTGTTCTGCATGTTATTTTAAGCGTAGTGTTTTTCTGCAGGCGTGTGTAGTTGTGTATAGGCGTGTATAGGTGTGTGTAGAGGTGTGTAGGTGTGGAAAGTCAGAAGTATCGGTGCAGGAGAGTAACGCATGTCTGTGTGTTTTCACTGTGCTGAAGTTTCACTGGTCAACACCCATCGCATACAGTGAAGCTTCTAGTACAGCCGCAGGGCGAAAGTCTCAAAGCTGGCGGTCAACATCCCGGCCCTGAGACTCTCAAACTGTAAAGAGAACATTCGGTATGCAGTATTTTCTCTGTTACTGACTGCTGACGGACCACACCACTCTGCATTTCGCCTTTGAGTCGGCCTCGCCGCTTGAATAGCCTTTACCCATCCCCTCTCGTGACCCAAACATATACCACCCCCTCGTCCAGGGTCTCAGCACCAATACAAATGTCTTGTAACGGTAGCCCTGGCGCGATTGAGCCCACCTCAGCCCTAGAACGTTACCTTACAGGTGGCGCCCGAGCAGGGACCCTGAGGCTCTTAGGAGGGGATTCCATCTTACGTGGCGTAAAGAACCACATATGGGTCCGAGGGAAAACAAGGGCGGTGCGGCGGCAGAGCACGTAGCGGCAGTGGCACTGGCTGCGTTTCGTTGGCAAAACGACGAGACGCCGTTAAAGTGCGCTGTGTCGTTGTTGCACGCATGCCGACACACACACACCAAATTGCTAGTGTTAAGAAGGCGACTTGTTGAGAAGAAAGAAGCAGAGAAAGCTTGTACGGAGACTGAGAAAACTAGCACAGAGACAGGGACATAGACGAGGACATAGAACAGGGACGGACGAGAAGGACGGAGGAAATAGTTTTAGGAAGGTTTACGATTTAAGCGCGAGTTAGTTTTAGCAAGGTTTACGATTTAAGCACGAGTTAGTTTTAGCAAGGATAGGATTAAGTTGATGCAAGGAGACAGACAGGACCAGACCAGGACGACAGGGCCCCGATTTGCGAGGTTGTACGACGTAGCTGGGCAAGAGGGGCAAAGGACGAGACGAGTACAGGGACAGAGACCAGCAAGAGCACCATTAGACTGTCACCCTAATGACCGAGGGGTGCGGGAAACTGCCGAGTCGCCATCGGTGAGGTGAGCAGAGCCGCGTGCGTCGACTGCGCTGCGGCAGAAGCCGAGTACCGTTACCCAGTTGGGTATATAAGGACGACTGCCAGCGACAGAAGATCAGTCAGCTCCCGGCCTTCCTGGCAAGCACAGCTCAAGCATCAAAGTTGAGCTTTACTAATAAGTTTAAAGTCAATTGTTTTAAAGCAAGGATCAAGAAGCAACCAGCAAGGATCAAGCGAACGTCCAGCAGCAAGCAACAAGGATATACGAGCAAGGATCAAGAAGCAACCAGCAAGGATCAAGCGAACGTCCAGCAGCAAGCAACCTATACCTTACCGTCGTCTGGGCTTTCGAAATACCCTGGAATTGTTAAAGGAAACAAATGCATTCGATTTTCAAAAGTTCGGCAACGATATCATTGTCAGAGCCAAGCCTAACCCAAAATCGGCACATATTGTTTCTATGGTGCGCAACCAAAAAAGTAGCGGCAAACCAAAGGCAGCAGAACTCAAGCACCGACATATGTAAGGTTCGTCAGGACCGTTGGTAATACAAACGCACAAAGCAACTACCCAAAACAGGGAGAGGAACGACCAACAGCAAGTATCAAGGATACACGCACAGGATGTAACGAGTAAGGACACCAAGATACAACCAGAATACAACGATCATAGAGACGAGCAAGGATACAACGAGAAAGGATACAACGAGCAAGGATACCAGGATACAACGATCATAGAGGCACGACCAACAGCAAGTTACAAGGATATACGAACTAGGATCAATCAACGAGGAAATACGAGCAAGGATACAAACAACGAGGAAATACGAGCAAGGATACAAGCAACAAAGATATACGAGCAAGGAGCAAGTAACAAGGATACACCGAGCAAGGATACACCGAGCAAAGATACAACGAGCGAGGATACAACGAACAAGGTACAACGGTCATAGAGGCACGACCAACAGCAAGCAACAACGAGACGGCACAAAGGAGAGGCTGGATTCTCGAGACAGCGCGAAGGAAAGGCTGGATTCTCGAGACAGCACCAAGGAGAGGCTGGATTCTCGCGACAGCACAAAGGAGAGGGAAGAAGATGTGGGAGACCCGGAGGTGTGTGGTCTTCCACTGGCAAAGTAAGGGGGGGGTGTGAGGACTCAAAATTGTGAGTCCCACAAAAACTTATTTCTTATTTATTATCTCATTCTTAACTTAATGAAACACCCAACGAAGGGTATCTGATAGGCAGGTTACACCGAAGCTAGAAACCGATACGCCCCATAACCATAATTATAGGGTATACAGACTCGCTCACCGAGAAAACCCACCACCGTTTACATACCTAAGCAACTATGAGCGCACGTAAAAAGAGCGGCGCTCTCACACACACACAAGCGCACACTTGAGCGGCCCACGCAACAGTAGAAGAGAACGCACGCACATGAGCGAAAAACAAGAGCGACGCGCTCAACGCCGACATCCGCACATGAGCACGAGAGGGAACGCAGGCGCACGCACACAACCATCCGCGCATGAGCGACGGACTCAACGACGTGCACACTGAGAGAGCGCAACAGTAGAAGAGAACGCACGCACATGAGCGAAAAACAAGAGCGACGCGCTCAACGCCGACATCCGCACATGAGCACGAGAGAGGGAACGCAGGCGCACGCACACAACCATCCGCGCATGAGCGACGGACTCAACGACGTGCACACTGAGAGAGCGAGAGTAGGTCACTCAAACGGCAGTGCATGCACTCACTCACTCAAACGAGAGACGAAATGCAGCAAAGACAACAGGGCTTTTGAGTGAAACCGGCAAAATGCAGCTGAGCGCCGGCAAAGCAGATGACCAAGGAGAAAAAAGTCGGGCAGTGACCCTGAAAGGGAACAGATGTGAAGCGAGAAAAGTGCCGAAAAAGTGACGAGACGTGCGAGTGCCAACAGGAAAAACAGAGAAGTGCCAAGGACAACGAGTTGCGACAGGACGAAGGAACAGCCACGACACCAAGGAAACCAACAGCAAACAACAAGAAGAACACGAGAAGAAAATACAAAGCCAACAGACAAGACAAGGTGAGCGAGCCACATCATGGCACAAAAGCGGGGATACGTAGGCCTAGGAAATTTAAGTACATAAGTGTCTAAGAAATAAGAAGAAAAAAATGAAAATAAAGAAATCAAAACGAAACCAAAAGTGCAGTGTTCAATATTTGTTGTGAGTGGAAATAAGGCCACGGTACTTGATGCGAGAGCCCCAGTTGAGAGAGGGCAAAACCACTCAAACTGGAGGCGCTCGCATACAGGGTGACTTTTTATGTCGCCCAACCGTGGATTAGTGTAGTAATGCGTTTTGTTCTGCATGTTATTTTAAGCGTAGTGTTTTTCTGCAGGCGTGTGTAGTTGTGTATAGGCGTGTATAGGTGTGTGTAGAGGTGTGTAGGTGTGGAAAGTCAGAAGTATCGGTGCAGGAGAGTAACGCATGTCTGTGTGTTTTCACTGTGCTGAAGTTTCACTGGTGCGACGACGGTCAACACCCATCGCATACAGTGAAGCTTCTAGTACAGCCGCAGCGCGAAAGCCTCAAAGCTGGCGGTCAACATCCCGGCCCTGAGACTCTCAAACTGTAAAGAGAACATTCGGTATGCAGTATTTTCTCTGTTACTGACTGCTGACGGACCACACCACTCTGCATTTCGCCTTTGAGTCGGCCTCGCCGCTTGAATAGCCTTTACCCATCCCCTCTCGTGACCCAAACATATACCACCCCCTCGTCCAGGGTCTCAGCACCAATACAAATGTCTTGTAACGGTAGCCCTGGCGCGATTGAGCCCACCTCAGCCCTAGAACGCTACCTTACAACGGTGTCCTAGTATGGTGGAAGGCCACAAAGAAATCCACATACCTCCTAACAATGGAAAGGGTACAAAGACGTGCACTGATGTACATTACTGGGGCACTGAGATCTACTCGAACAAAGGCCTTGGAAGTGATACTTGCAGTTCTCCCCATTGACATACAGGCCAAACTACTAGCACAAAAGACCGCACAACGTCTCTGTGCTACAGGAAATATGGCCCTCGCAAATTACGGGCACGGTGAAGTAGGAGAAGAGTCACAACTTCTCCAGAACGCCCACTCTAATGGGACATGAAGATTGGAAATTCGGCATGGACGAAAACGCAACAAAGTTATTTACGGACGGATCTAAAATGGAAACCGGCGTAGGCGCCGCGGTCTACTGTGCAGATCCGCTCATTCAAGTGTCGTATAAGTTGCCAGACTACTGTAGCATCTTCCAAGCGGAGGTCTTCGCTATAAAGAAGGCTGCAGAACTTGCGACAACGCTCAAAAAGAATCGGGTTAACATCTTTGTCGACAGTCAGGCGGCTATCAAATCCATGCAATCCTATGTCATCAGCTCCGGAAGTGTACTGGCAAGCAGAAAAGCATTAGATGCATTGAGCAGCCGCTGGAAGGTGCGCATCTTTTGGGTTCCCAGCCACCAGGGCATCGACGGAAACGAGATGGCAGACAGGCTAGCGATGGAGGGTGCCGAATCTAGACAACTGACAGTTGAAGACCTGAAGATACCGCTACGATCGATAAGCCACAGCTTAGAAGAAAGCGCTGCAGCAATAGCAGGAAGAAGGTGGTACAGCACAACAAATTGCAAGATAACACGCACTATGTGTAATCATGCGAATGCGAAATTGACCCAATATGTCATTCAGCTCCCAAGAAGAGACTGTAGAATAATGACGGGTATACTCACGGGTCACTGCCTGACCGCAACGCACTCTAAGAAGTTGGGCATTACCGACAATGAAGAATGCAGGAAATGCAAGGTACCAGAAGTAAAAGAAACTCTGGAGCATCTCATCTGCGATTGCCCCGCACTCATGACCTCGAGAGCGAAATGCCTTGGAAGCCCCCTGCTTGCATCACTGAAAGAAGCAGCGGACCTGGCACCCCAAAAACTCCTGGCTTTTGCCAAACTAACCAGCACACTAGACTGGGATAATTAAATCGAGAAATTAACAGCCTCCATCACTTATCCGGCAACACTAAGGATCATACTGATCTATGTGAGGCCCTCACTTGGGAGCCTGCCTATATAACCCAACCTAAGAATACTTAAGAAGTTACCAATGAATAGGTGGGTCAAACGACTAGAGTAAATATCTATTTACCCATGAAGAGTGGTTCTACATTCGCTCTAGGGTAAGGGTGACTAGGGTAACTACCCATGTATGTAGTAGTCGGATAAGTAGTTTAAGTATGGCTTATCGACACACCTAGAACGAGATGCATTAAAATGGGGTTTTTAAGTTAACATAAGTCACAAGCTACGAAAATAATTGAAATTGATAATCCTAGATACACTTCATAGTTGTGCATCAAAACTTTTCTAAAAAATACTTTGGAAGAGTAATAGGCTGAGATTGAGCGATATATTAATTGAAAAAAAATAAAGCTCAACACATAATCATTATTTAGTAATCAATATCTTTTATAATAACGATAATTTATTAAGCGAAATTATAAATATCACGGAGTTTGAGATCACCTTAAATTTGTGAAGAGTAGGCCAGTAGAAACCTTCTGGTGCAATTCATTTTCTTATTCCACCATTCAAAATGGTCAAAAGAGGGTATACAAATTTTGTGCAAATGTATGAAACAGGCAGAAAGAGGCGTGGCAGACCCCATATAGTATATATATTCATGCTGAGCAACACTAGCCAAGTCGATTGAGCCATGTCTGTCTGTGTGAACACACATATCTCAACTATTATAAAAGCTAGAGACACTAAATTTCTGTATACTATATGCTGATCAAGTACAATATATTTCAAATGTTGGCTGCCACGCCCACCACCCCTGCAAATTAATAATTTAATTTTTAAAGTCTTTTGGTAAGCAGTGTATAAAAGATACAACTTTCCTACTTTGACATGTACTAAGCTGATTAAAATATCTACGTATGCTCCAAATTTCCACTTGATCGGACAATAAACACAGAAGTTATGCAAGAAAGTATGCGATAGCACAAACCTAACTAGCGCGAACGGCATCTGTCTGGAATAATTTGAACTATATACATGTACACGTGTATGTATAATAAGTATGGCTTATCGACATCCCTAGAACGACAGGGATGCATTAAAATTGGGTTTTTAAGTTAAGATAAGTAACAGGCTACGAAAATAGTTGAAATTGATAATCCTAGGTGCACTTCATATATAGTTGTGCATCAAAACTTTTCTAAAAAATTCTTTGGAAGAGTAATAGTCTGAGATTGAGCGATATTTTAATTGAAAAAAAATGAAGCTGAACAAATAATCATTATTTTGTAATTCAATATCTTTTATAATAACAATAATTTATTGACCGAAATTATAAAAATCGCGAAGTTTCAGATCACCTCCAATTTGTGAAGAGTAGGCCAGTAGAAACCTTCTGGTGCAATTTATGTCTAAATGTATGTAACAGGCAGAAAGAGGCGTTCATGCTCAGCAACACTAGCAACACTATCGGACAATAAACACAGAAGTTATGCAAGAAAGTATGCGATAGCAGTAAGCTAACTAGCGCAAGCGTCATCTGTCGGGAATAATTTGAAAGTATGTACATTTATGTACATGTATGAATTTAACAAATTAGACTATACCCTGGTTTGAATTAAAAATATATCCTCCTATCTCTGCATATATATATTTTGTTACACCCGACTTACCGGCTTAATGTCGCGATGAAGGAAGCCAACAGAATGTATAGACTCAATGGCCTTGAGTATCTGCAAGCCCAGCCTGAGGGTGGTGCTTAAAGAGAAGGCTCCTCTTGGCTGTGCTCGCCGCAATTCAGCTAGATTCTTGCCCTGCAGTTGCATGACGACATAGTTAAATCGATCATTACGTCCACAGCCTATAAAACGGCAAACATGTTCTTTGCCCTGCAACTTTTTGAGTACCGCAACTTCCATTTTGAGTACTTGTTTTGGCTGCCTCGCGGACTCGACCTTGAGCGCTACTTGCTCTCTAGTGATAAGGTCTTGCCCTTCGTAGATTTCTCCAAAGCCGCCACCGCCAATCTTGCGCACAACCTAAAAAGAAGGTAGAAGATATATATATAGAAAGAATGGTAAAGACTGGGAAAGTTAACCCCATACCTTCCATCGTTCCTTCACCACGTGTCCCGGCTGCAGCAGATCTTCAGATGTCATTTTTTTAGCTTCTTTTAGTACAATCTGTTGACAGCTGCTAACAATGTTTTGGTTGCCAGGTTGTTCTACTTGAGCTGCTGTCGAAGGTACTTTAAAAGTGACACGATTGCGTACTCCTAATCGATTATATTTTGCGGGTAACGTCGCCGAGCGCTTTAAAGCATTTGGATAAGGATACTTTTGATCTTCCAAAGACTCGGGTGCGACTATTCTTCCCTCGCCCTCGTTTATTATTCCCGTCAAGTTGCGTACAAAGACGGCCTGCTGGGCTGCGGGCGCGATAGACGGCGAGGGCCTTGATGGAGGTGGTGACGGTGGCGGTGGCGAGTGTAAGTCGATACTCTGATCTTTATACTTTGGTTTATCACTTATATACGTTGTATTCGCTTGTTGGCCTGATTGAATTTGATCCTGGTGTTGTAGTTATTGTGCCCAGTTAGTTTCGCCGTTGGCGGTTGTAGTGTGAGGTCTTTTGTCATTTTCATTGTTCCTGAAGGTAGAGTAAAAGGTTCAATGTGAAATATATATAGGTAAATAGACAATATACTATTGATGAGTAAAATTGTATTTATTTATTATTTAGAAAGATGTATTGCAACCTATTGTACCCTCATTGTACTTATATATTTTTATTATTTGGTACAGAAAGATGTACGAGTATTGCGACCTTGTAGACCTAGTGTACCTCTGCTGAGCCCAGAGCTTGGTATATAGCTATTGTAAGGAAGTAACCTAACAGTAGCTCTGTGAGAATTCTCACATGAACATATTCTTAAACCTCTTAAGAGGGTGTTCTTCTCTGCAACTCATTTAAAACACATGAAAGTACTATATTTCTCTTTTACTATGATAGTTCAAATTATAACTTTGTTAGTTCTGTTTTTTTTTTCAAGAAAGTGTTATGTTAATTCACATTAAAAAGTAAGTACTGTCAGACTTAAGGTATATAAATATTATTATAAGCATATGATAATGAAATATGTACAGCGACCTAAGAATTCTATTGTTAGCCCTGCTGGGCGTACATTATCAGTCCAGTTGTGTTTATGAAATCTAGCATTTTTCCTGGGGAAATTGTCCTTAACTTTACAGTTTTAAGAAGGTCCTTGTCTGGTATTGCACTAACTGAAATATTGCGATTATGTACTCAAGCCTTTTAGCCTCTTGTTTTTGTTATATTATATATATATTCAAATAAAGATGTTCTTACAACTAATTTACATAAAATTGCCAACAATTGATGATCTCATACTGCATGTATACATACATATGTTTGGGCATAATATAAAGCATACACACATGTTCATACAAACGTATTTATATTAAGTGTATAATTCCTTAAGCAAAATGACTTAATATTAATTGTAAAAGTTCAAAAGGTAACAGTTTATTGCTTGGAACGATATAATTTACCTACATTACTTAACCGTACTGTCTTTTTCCATTCTAGAAAGGCTTTGAAAATTTCACAAGTTCCTGAGTTCCACGTTATATCACATTTTTGAACAAACCAGATATAAAAACAAGTATTGATTGCGTTTAGTTGTTTCTCTCCCTTCCAAGTGAAGCTTTTTTAGAGCAAAACAACGTGTAGACCCGCTCGCAAAGGAATATATGAGAGGCACTTTCACTGGCAGTTGTCAATAGTTACTTCCATCCCATAACCATTTGCACCCTTCCAATGGCGCGTGCGCATTTCCGTATAATATACTATGTTATATTGTATAAGAGATTCCATACAAAATGTTACCATTAATAGAAGCTTATAATGCACAATTCTAAACCCAGCCTAATATTACAAATACATATATCAAATGTATCTATAATAAAATAATAACTAATATAACAAAATATTAAAATAAGTATAGTATATAATATAATATATAAAGTATGTATATATATAATAACTAATATGATAAAATATACAATCAAAAATATAATATATACATATATAATAATATATGGAGTTTTTACATTTTTATTTGGCCTTTTCTTAACTTTGTCGGACCTCAGAAGTGCTGGATAAATTTAATCTACAGTATCTATAATTGGGCAAAGCAGACATACATATATATATCGTATACCCAATCTATATCCAACGGACAGGCTGGGGACTGACAGACGCGTCTAGATCGAGCAAGTATACTCGTATATGGTACATACATACATATATATTTTAGGATCAGGCACACTTGTCATCATACATTTTGAGATAAGAGTCTTTTCAAAATCTTCATTTGCGCTGATTGCCCCTATTTCAGCTATATATGTCATACTACTACGATATTATCTATACGATATATCTAGCTAAATTAACTGTTATTAAACATATATACATTGTTATTTAACATATATACATATGTATATATTTTCTATGGTTCTAAAATGCGGCAGTTGATGTTGATCAAGCATATTTATGTTTTGTGAGGTTAGAGACATCTCCATCAGCTGTTACACACACGTCTGATCAAGGGTTATAGCACTAAGCAATGAACACATAGAGACGTCAAACCGCTCTGACGAAGTTTGAGGCTGATTTTTCGGACCTGGTACCCCAGAGAAGAAGAAGAAAAGAAGCAGACTTCGGCTGAACGCCCGACCGGGGTAGCTCGCTGTTCGGCTCTCAGTACAAACAGTGCATAGCATCAAAACTGCTTCAGTCGCACAACGACAGCGGAACGATAACCATGCGCGTACTTCTTTGCGCTGTGCGATCGTTTCCATGTGTGCGTGTATGCATGCACGGCCCACGTATGAATGTATGCGTTGCTTGTGAAGTTTGGCAATAGGCAAATGCTTCGGCCAGCGGGCTGGCAGCCTGAAGTCAATTTTGTGTTTCGGCGTCGAGAGGTTAGAGACTGAGGCACAGGGCCGTAGTGAGGGTTTTACCGGCCCCTGTGCAATTCTTATCAGGGACTCCTACTTAAATTACCTTTATTAATAAATATATTTGTGATTACCAAAGGAATTAAATTGTACAAATATATCCGCATTAATAACATTTTTATGTTTGGTAACCGTGAGCCCCTGACTGTTGAGAGCCCTTCTGTGCCGCACACCCTGCGCACTTTTAGCTACGGGCCTGGCCAGCGTGAAATCAACTGTGTGTTTGTTTTTGTCTTTGTCATCGAGAGCTAAGAGACCGAATTACAGTGAGCCAAAATGGTTATTTGGCGGCAATAATTTTAGCATTATAAAACATGTGTATTTATGTTTAATTTTTGAGAAGATGGATTGAAAATTCATAATTATATTATACTGTGTAATAATTTTAGCATTATAAAACATGTGTATTTATGTTTAATTTTTGAGAAGATGGATTGAAAATTCATAATTATATTATACTGTGTAGATCAAAATTATAATATCAAATAAAAAGTTGTGGCAATTATAATTTTTTTGCATATGAGTTTACCAATATTGACAAAATTTGTGAATTAAAATAAAAAATTCTGAATACATAAATATTTAATTACTAAATAAAATTATCCTCATATAACAAGCCACATGTTTTCGAAAGTTTTAACATTTTCGCCGCAAGATAACCATTTTTGCCTACTGTACCTATCTCTAGGCTCTCGACGCCGAAATTCAAAATTGACTTCAGGCTGCCAGCGCGCTGGACGAAACATTTACCTATTGCCAAACTTCACAAGCAACGCATACGTTCATACGCGGGCCGTGCATACATACACGCATACATGGAAACGATCGCACAGCGCAAAGAAGTACGCGCATGCTTGTCGTTCCGCTGTCGTTGTGCGACTGAAGCACTTTTGATTTGTTTTTGTTTTTGTCATCGAGAGCTAAGAGACCGAATTACAGTGATCCACAATGGTTATTTGGCGGCAATAATTTAAGCATCAGAAAACATGTGTATTTATGTTTAATTTTTGAGAAGAGGGATTGAAAATTGATAATTATACCAAATACTATTATACCAATACCAAAAAATGTTGTGATAATTATATTTTTTTTGTATATGAGTTTACCAATATTGACAAAATTTATAAATTAAAATAAAAAATTCGGAATACATAAATATGTAATTACTAAATAAAATTATCCTCATAGAACAAGACACATGTTTTCAAAAGTTTTAAAATTTTCGCTGCAAAATAACCATTTTTGGCCACTGTTCCTGTGTATAGGCTCTCGACGCCGAAACACAAAATTGACTTCAGGCTGCCAGCGCGCTGGCCGAAGCATTTGCCTATTGCCAAACTTCACAAGCAACGCATACATTCATACGCGGGCCGTGCATACATACACGCATACATGGAAACGATCGCACAGCGCAAAGAAGTACGCGCATGCTTATCGTTCCGCTGTCGTTGTGCGACTGAAGCAGTTTTGATGCTATGCACTGTTTGTACTGAGAGACGAACAGCTGTTCTGTTCTTCTTCTTCTGTGGGGCAGCTCTTTTGAAAAAACAGTGTCAAACAACGTCAGAGCTGTTTGACGTCTCTATGTGTTCATTGCTTAGTGATATAGGGTTACATTGTAAATTAAATTAAAATAAATAAATAATGTAATATATTTATTGTCATTTTAAATAGAATAAAAACTCCTAAACTTATTGTCTTTATATATACAATAGAATAAAAACTTTTAAACTTACTTGTTAATCTCCTGCAAATGAGTGTGCATCTTCTTGTATCTTCAGTAAGTTGATTAAAACTATTCAAATCAAATTGATTCATTTTATTAATCTAATCTACTAAACCTTTAATGATAGATTTTATAAATTTTTTTTAGAAGTATATTTTTTTATTTTATTTATTATATTTATATTTATTTATTATATTATAATTTATTATATTATTATATATTTTACGATCTTTGTTAAACATTGACAGTTCTAAGGCAATAATCAATTATTTCATACAATACATACATATTTCAAAAATCAGACGAACGCTAAAGTCGGGCATTTCCAAAAATAATATACCCTGCACCCAGTTTTGAAATACTTGAAGAAAATAAGTGTGTTTATTGTGCGATCGTATTGCAACAGGTCGATAGTTTTAATGACAGATAATTATTAAAGTTGATTCTTATAATAATCGATGCAGCTAATGATGCTGTACATGAATATATACACGCTGTTACATGCACTAAATTTGTGTACTTCAGCAAAAATAAATATGTATAATTAATGCAGTTTATTTCCAAAATATAAAATTATTTTGCTAATTATTTAAATGTATATTATGTACGTTTCATTGCAAAGAGAAGTTGCATAGTAGAAGACAAAAGTAAATTAAATGTTTAATTAAATTTGACACATAATGTGAAGAATTTGTTTAAATACATATATACATGCATATGTATAGTAGCATTTTATCAAAGAATTTTTGTATACGTGTGTGCATTTTTTTAGCTATCACCTTTATTTGTGTTAACAAAGTAGTCATGTGTGTGTGTGTGATACGAGTATATTCTATTTTGAAATACACACAGATTTTGGTAATTTTAATTATAGAGAAAGCCATCAAAAAGTTTTGCAGATCATGAGAACAACAACGGCAGCACGTGCAACAGTGTAAAGATCATGATTCAAACACAAACTAAGTATTATTATTGTAATTGTAATTGATATTGAATACTTTTTAGGATAATTATAAGTTATACATGGATGGATTATAATAACACTTTGATAATATATTTTATTTATATTTTTATGCAGAGTTATGTCCTCTCTCTCTCTCTCTTTTTGCAGAGATGTTTACGTATATTGGGATTTGGACAGCAAAAGATGGGAGTGACTCAATTCTAAACACTTTCGACAGAGCTTTCTCGATGTTCTACGATACGTGAATGTTCAGTAAGAACTTTATACTGAAACGGTTTCTTTCGTTTCGAAAAAACTGTTCCTCACGTTGCAGAGCAAGTCAAAAAATTTGTATACCGTATGTACATTCACTTATATCCATACATATGGTTATTCGGTATTTTAATCCAGCTGCAGGTGTGTTTATTAATGTACAATAAATACATATAAATATAAAATATTCGTTTTTTCAACACATTAGGCATTATAATTATTTTAAGCATAAAATAATTAATGCATTAAATGATTATCTGAAAAGGTTTTTAACATCTTCGGTACACCATTTGAATTATTATTTTTTGCTCTTCCATATGCATAGTATTTATTTTATTTTATGAATTCATATTATCGTATCCCAAGAGATGGATTCGACACAGTCTTAATTTAAGACATATGTATGTTCTATAAGACCACTAAGCAATGAACACATAGAGACCTCAAACAGCGGTTAAAATTGCTGCCGCTGGTTTTCCGATCCAGCTGCCCCAGCGCCCGAAGCATTGAGAATAAAGACTTCGGCTAAACGCTCGGCAGGGACGGTTGTTCGTTCGGCTGGGGCAGCTGTCTGTTCGGCTCTCAGTACAAACAGCGCATAGCATCAAAACTGCTTCAGTCGCACAACGACAGCGGAACGCTAAGCGTGCGCGTACTTCTTTGCGCTGTGCGATCGTTTCCATGTGTGCGTGTATGTATGCACAAGCTCGCGTATTAATGTATGTACAGTATGTTGCTTGTGAAGTTTGACAACCGGCCAATGCTTCGGCCAGCGCGCTGGCAGCCTGAAGTCAATTTTCTGTTTCGGCGTCGAGAGCAGCCTAGAGACAGGCACAGTGGGCAAAAATGGTTATCTTGCGCCGAAAATTTTAAAACATTCGAAAACATGTGGCTTGTTTAATAAGGATAATTATATTTAGTAATTATGTACATATTTATGTATTCAGAATTTTATATTTTAATTCACAAATTTTGTTAATATTGGTAAGCTCATATACAAGAAAATTATAATTCATAACTTATTTTTGATATTATTGTATAATTTTGATGTACAAAATATAACATAATTATGAATTTTCAATGTTCTCAGAAACATAAATACACATGTTTTCTGATGATCAAATTTTTGCCGCCAAATAACCATTTTGGCTCACTGTAATTCGGTTTCTTAGCTGAAAAAGACAAAAACAAACACACAGTAGATTTCACGCTGGCCACGCCCGTAGCTAAGAATGAGCAGGGTGTGTGGTCCAGAAGGGGTCTCAACTGTCAGGGACTCACGGTTACCAAAAATAAATATGTTATTAATGCGGATATATTTGTATAATTTAATTCCTTTGGTAACATATATATGTATGTACCTATATGTATTTATTGAATAAGGTAATTTAACTAGGAATCCTCGATAAGTATTGCACAGGGGCCCGTAAAACCATCGTTACGGCCCTGTGCCTCAGTCTCTAGGCTTTCGACGCCGAAAGAGAAAATTGACTTCAGGCTGCCAGCACGCTGGCCGAGCATTTGCCTGATGTCAATCTTCACAACCAACGCCATACATTCATATACGTGCTTGTGCATACATGGCACACACACATTGAAACGATGGTTAGAGCAACGAAATATGCCCAAGCTCATCATTTCGCTATCGTTGTGCGACTGACTAGTGCTGCGAAAACATCGGACGACTATCCATGTTATCGATGCTGTGTTGCCTTTGATCACTAAGCATCGAACATATAGAGTACTCAAACAGCGGAATCTACTCATTTTATGCAATGCAGAGACTGGGACCCAGTGTTGCCAATTTAGCTATTTTCCCGTCAATTCTGGCGTTTTTCAATTGCGAAATGCAGGAAAAAATGCAATCTAGCGGCTAGCGGGAATTCTGGCTATTTTATAAATCGAAATGGCTTTTTTTTAAAGATTTTTTTAAACATCTGGCAGCAAAAATAAATTTATTGTTAAACCGTGGCTGTAATCGATATTTGCCGCAAACGATCTATAGTAGGCTTTAAATATGTATAAATATCACCATTAACAACGTATTTCACAATTTTGTTTGATCGTGTGCAAATGTGTCATTAAAAAAAAATGCCTAAAGTTCAATATAAACAAAAACCACGGGATATATTTCTACGAGATCCAGTTTTGAAGGATTGGTTGTGTGTAGATAATAATAATGAACATAAAAGTTTTTGCAAATATTGTAAAACGAATGATGAATGCGAAACTTTTTGATTTATATGCTCATGCAAAAACATCAAAACATATAACTATGTCAAGCGCATTTACCCAAAAAAACAAATTAAACTTTATTCCTGTTTCCTTGAAAACAAGAGGCGGCGTTATGTTTGTATATTGCTACACACTCTTCAATAAGTCCTGTGGATCATTTAAGGGAATTATGCGCAAACAAATTTAAGGACGGTGCGAAAGCTAAACAACACAGAACCAAGTGCACAAATATAATAACAAACGTTTTGGCGCCGAACTTTGTGAAAAATTTAATGAAAGATATTGGTGATGCCCAATATAGTTTGCTACTTGACAAGAGCACTTATATAATAAATAATTTAATGCTGCCACAATTATACAATTCCTAAAAATTACCTAAAACATATTGCAACTAACCAAAGCTATACAAATGAAGACGCAAACTATGCAGATATAGATTAAACTACAATATTTTTGAAGTAATTTTAATAAAGACTAAAAAAAACTTTAATAAAAGTGTTAAGCTATTATTTTTAGCTATATTAAATTGTTTTTAGCGGTTTCTTGCTTTTTCTGAATCGTGATTTAGCTATTTCAGGTCTTGGAAAGTTGGCAACACTGCTGGGACCCCTGAACACGAAGTGTTTCAAGAGTGAGCGATCGGATTTCTTCGTTAGAAACCGCGAGAAGCGCACATCGGCATCAAGTCAGTCGCACAACGACAGCGGAACGATGAGCACGGGTCTATTTCTTTGCTCTAGTCATCGTTTCAATGCATGTGTGCTATGTATGCACATACACGCAAGTAAATGTATGCGTTGCATGTGAAGTTTGGCAATAAGCAATTGCTTTGGCCAGCGCGCTGGCAGCCTGAAGTCAATTTTCTGTTTCGGCGTTGAGAGCCAAGAGACTGAGACACAGTGGGCAAAAATAGTGATTTGGCGGCAATAACTTTTAAAATCTGAAAACATGTGCATTTATAATTTATTGAGTAGATAGATTAAATATTCATATTTCTATTCTAATTTCTATATCAAATTTATAATATTGAAAAAAGTTGTGGAACAACTATAATTTTTTTTGTTTGTTTGTACTAAATTTGACAAAATTTATCAGCCAAAACTAAAAAATTTGGAATACATCAATATCTATTTACTAAATAAAATGATGCCATAAATCAAGCCTCATATTTTCGAAGCAATAAAAGTTTCGCCGCAAGATAACCATTTTTGCCCACTGTGTCTCGGTCTCTTGGCTCTCGACGCCGAAACAGAAAATTGACTTCAGGCTGCCAGTGCGCTGGCCGAAGCATTTGCCTGTTGTACGAGTTCACACAAATACAAAACTTGAGGATGTTTCCAAGCAGATTGCATTCGAAAACAGATTTTAGGCAAGCACGGGGCTAACTTTATTGTATCCGACCTTTGGCCATTTTCGGTTGTTTAAAACAAAGGATTCAGGGATTTAATAAATGCCTTTGATCCCCTATATGAATTGCCCAGCCGTCGTACATTACAAAATGTACATATGGCAGAATTATATATAACATTAAGAGAGAAATTGAGCAACATGTTAGAAAATTCGATGTTTAATAATAAACTGAAGACCACTGGGCAACTACTTTTCGCTGTTTGAGTACTCTATCTGTTCGATGCTTACTGATAAGACGCTCAAAATAAATATAGCGAACAAAATCTAGTTATTATTGTTATGTTCAAAAGCTGACTGATATGAATTCCTGCAGGGCTGTCCACTCCGTATACAGTATATTGATTTCAGCGACAAACCGACAAATATTTATTATTATTTATATAAAATGCATTTATTAATTATATAAAATATATTGAAATTATACGGGACGTATAATTCCATAATACATATAGAACTGGGCGAAATACTAAATTAAATACTTAATTTGTTGACCAACTAAACAGTGTGACCAGTTTCCTAATCAGCTATATTTGGTGCATGCCAACATAATTGACTTAGGTCTCATTGTACATATATCATGTGTTGGAATTTGAAATTTTATTAATTTGAAATTTTATTATTTAAGTTCTAAATCCCGAAATTATTCAATTAAACGTTTTTCAAACTATAATATTGAACTGGGTGAATGAAACAGTGGTTACAATATTGAATTGCCATCGGAGAGCATTGGGCATTGATTGTGACACAATCAGAAAGGGTTGGCAATCGAAAAAGGGGTAGAGATAGCGGCAGTGGAACTTTAGAATAAAAGTTCAGTCGATGTTCGGCAATCAATATGGAAATCAATAAAAAAGTGTATATATGCTAATGCTAAATAAGTTCACCCTTCAATATTTGCATGTATGTATGCATTTAAAAAATGAACAAAAATATAGATATACACACATGCAAAGAATACTTGAAACTGCATGAGTGCCTGTTTACGAATACAGTAACAAAATTTGAGGGATGTTTGATTAGGAACACTATTCTATCGAATACATGCAGTGTCGGATCTAAGATTTGCTATGGTTGGGGGGGGGGGCTTGGAAGATTTCTATAAATCGATGTTTGCAAGAAAAATTAAAATCAGTACCATTTTATTCTTTTTTTTAGGAGTGCCAATTTTTAATTAAACAATATTTATTTAAACACTATCTTACAGTGCCATTTTTTATATTTAAATACTATACGAGGTGTGTTCAAAAAGTATCGCGTATTTTGAATTTTCACGGGCTACGTATAATCGAATTTCGATTTTTTTTTTTGTTTTGTTATGTTTGTACACTCTTCCCGAACATCTGTACCAAGTTTCAATTGTATAGAATTTTTTGTTTGGTTGTGAGAGGTGTAAAAGTTATAAGTGTTTTGCGTGCTCGCCAATTTTTTGCTATCGAAAAATATGGATCAAAGGATTTGCATCAAATTTTATGTAAAAAATAAAATAAAGTGCTCCGAAACAGTGGCATTACGGTAAAACTGTTCTTAGTAAAAAAAATATTTACAAGTGGTACAAACTCGTATAACAGTGCCATTTTTTCGCTCGTTCATTCTTCAAATGACCAATCCAACGTTGCAAGTCGCCGAGGTTTAAGTTTAGCGAAAGATCCACAACTTCATCACTGAAGATTTTCACATCTTTATGTGTGTATCCCGAAGTCAAATCGTTGAGTCGATTTTCAGCCATGTTGACTCTTAGGAATGTTCTCTGTCTTTTTAGCGCTGAAAAAGAGTTCTTTTGCTGCTGTTGCTGAAGTCACAGTGAATTGAAGCAGTGTCGCAACATTCGGAAAAATTATTTTCCTCTATGCTTTTCAAAGCATCAATCGCTGTTTGTGCTTGTAGAAATGAAGATGTCTTGCAATGCTGGTGCCAAAGGGTTATTTCTGATTTCAGCTCTGTATCATTGCAGCTTATTGAATCTGTCTTGTATTCTGTTACAGCATTCACTATTTCCTCAACGGTAACTTTTGTGTGTAGCTTTAGAATCAGTCCCTCTAGAGGTAAAATTTTCAAAAATTTCCCTTAAATCTTACACTCATTGAACATATCATAGGTCTAAATAGGGCTTATGGGGCGGGTGGGGGGTCTACAGCCCCCATAGCCCCCCCTAGATCCGCCAGTGAATACATGTACTTGTATCAACCAAATTTATATGAACCAATATGTACATATATCATTTATTTACATTAAAGAGTCATGAGATAAAGAAAGTACCTACAAAAGGCACAATATATAATATAAAATATAATATTTATTATACATATATATTATGTTAATATTTGATATTTGACATTTGTTTATGGGTTTTTATGCAAAATTTAATTTATTGAATCTTTTCAATATGCAACAATGTTAAAAAGTCTTAAAATAGGTTTCTCAAATAATATCTGAGTATTCATTGTGCTTGGTCGAATTCTAACAATGGCAGTAATTTAAGAAACAATTTTAGTGTGCGAGGTAATGACATTTGACAACTTAAAATTTACATTTATAAATATACAGTGTGTCAACTAATTATTTGCAAAATGAAAAAAGCAATGAATATTTACGTTTAAAGTAATAGTTTTTCATTAATATGATTAGGGTTTTCTTAATATTTTATAATATTTATATATGTATGTACATATTTATTGGGTATATGCATTAATTCGTGCGGTTTTTTTTTCGAAAATTAAGACTTTATTGTGAAAAAATGGTTATACATTTAATGTTCAAAGTTTTGCCCATAAGGGCTATAAGGCGGGTGAGGTAGCACTTCCCACCCACAGTTTTTCAAATAGTTTTTAACTGGCCTTGCAACATGTGCCCGAGCGTTGTCATGATGACAAATTATTGATTCGTGTCTGGTCGCATATTCTGGTCGTTTTTCCGCGATGGCCCTTTTTAAGCGAATCAATTGTGTTCGGTAAAGTTCCCCATTGATCGTATAGTATGACCCGATTTCAATAGCTCATAAAAGAGCACACCCTTGTGGTCCCACCAAATACAGAGCATAACCTTGGCACCATGGATATTTGGCTTTGCCGTGGATGTCGATGGTTGGCCGGGCTTCACATACGATCTCTTGCGTTTTGGGTTATCATAATGAATCCATTTTTCATCGCCAGTGACAATCCGATGCAAAAACGACTTCTTTTGGTGGCGTTGAAGCAACATTTCCGACATGCAGAATCGACGTTCGACGTCTCTTGGCTTTAATTCATAAGGCACCCAATTTCCAAGCTTCTGGATGAATCCTAATGATTTTAATCTTCTGGAAACGGTTGCTTGATCAACTTCTAATACTTTTGCCAGTTCTTCTTGGGTCTGGCATGCATCTGCGTGAGCAATGTCTCCAATTCTTCGTCTTGAAATTTTTTTGGCTGTCCGGGTCGTTCTCCGTCGTCTAAGTCCACTTTTGGCACGCTCGTTCGGCTAAAGCATGGTCACCATAAACGTCCAGTAAAATACGATGGCTTTCGGTAGCACTTTTCTTCATGTTACAGTAATGAAGAAGAAATCCCTGGAAAAACACTTTATCTGGTACAAATTTCAACATTTTCAAATGAAATTGTTGTTCACGCTAAAACAAATGAAATCTACTGAAAACGACGCGAAATTACAGTACCTTTGAAATGAATATAGACACAGATGAACACGACGCGAAATAATACTAGCAGAGCCCTCTCTTTGTAAACCGCACGAATTAATGCACACACCTACATAAACATAAGATTTACAAATCTTCTATACTCTAATACACCTAGAGTCCCATCTATCTGCTCTATAGAATACTTTTGATTGGACTTTAAAAAGAAAGTAAGCTAACCAAATACAAAACGAAGTGTCCATGCTTTGCTGCCTTTATGGAGATTTGAAAACACTTTTAATTAGCCAATCACACTCATATAAATATTCACTTTCAATAGATATTAATCTGTTTTATTTATCGATAAAAGCTCATCGTTAAAATTTAAAATCGCAATAAGGCGCTGTTATTTGCAAACAAAATATTTGCAAACAAAATGTTTGCTGCCACTTTGGCTAGAATGAAATAATTTATTTAATTCAAATATTACAAATGTAATTTGTAAACAATCTAAGTTAAATATAAAATTAGAAACACATGATGAAAACAAAGACTTTTTTAAAATCAAGTCAAATATGTTTGTTAGAATGAAATAATTTATTTAATTTAAATATTATAAATAGTTCCTTTAACTTGATAGAGAATACATATACATGATTCATTTCATACTTGATTAATTTCAATAAATAAATAGATATACCATATATGTGTGTGTATGTGTATGTGCATGTATATGTATGCGAATATTAATGCTGTACACCAGGCACAAAGCAAATACGCTGTACGCAAACTTCTGCAGAGGGATACGACATTCACAGCAGGGGCTGAGTTTTTTTTCATCATCGTGGATGATCTTGGTTTTTTTTATGTATACACTTTTTTAATTTTTATGGCGAAGGGTGGCGGCGGCGTTGTTGGCGGTGTGTGTGTGTGTGTTGCGTTCCAACTACAGAAGGTGGCAAAAATTGCCACTCTGCGCGCGGAACGTACATTCTGCTTATGCGCCACCACCAACTTCATTATAATTTTGTCGGGGTTGTTTTTTTCATTCGTTCTTTTTTATGTTTTTCTGTTTCTGTATGCTCCACTTCTCTTTTTGCTGTTTCCGTTCGACTGCCATGCAATACCCTACACACACTCTCCCCTTACACTACGCAGCAACTGTAGTAATACTTGTGTATTGTAGGCCATTTGTAGTTCGTCGATAACTCCGCTCTGTGTGCGTGAAATGGCACCCCAATTTTTTTTTTTTGGCCCGTGAAAAATTTGATAAAAAACGCATGGCAGTTTTAGCATCTAAAATTTCTAACATTGAATTATGGAATATCGATTTTCTGTTTTCCACAAAAAAAAAATGGAATAGCAGAGAGAACGTTATAGAGAAGGTGCTTCCCTAACTACTATACACTGTCGGTACGGTGTCTACTGTGTGTATACATGATACTGACGGAAGGGAACAGTTTAAAGGATTCAGAATTAATTGCAATGATATGGCAAACTACACAACCTTATAAAATATGATATATGTACATACATAAATGTATGTATGTTTATAACTTCATTTATTTTAAACTATATATTTTATTTTTTGGTAAGTAACAATAAGTAACTAATAACCAACTAAGAGATATTTTGGACATGCAAAATAATGCATAAAAAACATGCCCTCCCCCCCAATTACATTATACTCGTACACATACAGTGCCGCTCAACTGAATAGGTTTGACTATTTGAGATACAAACGTTTCAAACCTAAACAGTTATATGCAATCCGATTTAAGCGAAATAAATTGTTATGTATGAATAAATCTGTCATTTGTTTAATAGCAAAGCTTTTGATCTCTTCGTTTTGTTTTTATATTATTGTATTATTATTTTTTTTTTCAAAACCATAACCACAAATCTCAATTTTTTTGGCTCAACTAAATAGGTTTGACCACTAAAATTATTAAATAAAGTATACAGTTACTAGTACAGTAAATAATAGTAGTCAACGGCACTGTTTTAGCATTATTTAGTATTTTGTATGGCCACCCTTGCTTTTAATTATTTCAAACATACGGTTTGGTAAGGAATCATAATATTTTGTAATTTCATTTTGTGAAATTGTTGACCAGGCTTTTTTAATTGCTTCAACTAGGGTCCCAGTGTCAGTAAATTATCTTCCTCCTTCGTACACTGTCCTGGACAAAAGTCCACAAATATATATCAAATTATTAAAATTGAAAATGCCTCCAAAAAAGGTATACTAACTTCGTGAAACTGTATGTAACAGGCAGAAGGAGGCGTGGCAGACCCCATATAGTATATAGTATATTCATGGTCAGCAACACTAGCCCAGTCCATTGAGCCATGTCTGTCTGTGTAACCACACAGATCTCAGCTATTATAAAAGCTAGAGTTACCAAATTTGGCAGGAAGATGCCTGTCTACTATACGCTGATCCAGGTTATTTCAAATATTAGGTGCCCAGTGCCCTCGCTAATCAATAATTACATTTTTAAAGTCAATTTGAAAGCGGCGTTTAAAAGATACAACTTTGAATATATACGTATATTCCGCATGTTGCTCTCATTTATGCTTACAGCTTATGCCAAAAGTCTTTATTTTATATCATTATATCAATGTTGGAAAGAGTAACGTATAACTAACAAATAAGTGAGAAACATGAAATTTCATGTTTCATATAGTTTTCTGTGTTTTACCTATTGCTAGATTGACAAGCCAGGATTAAAACTTTTAAAGAACAATTTTATAAATGTTAAACAAGCTGAGTAAGGGTATTTAACTATTCTCTACATACATACAAACAGCCATGAGATTAAAATTGTGTACAATGTTCGTCAAGTCCGCGGTGCTGCCGAGGCATGTCCGATATCCTCATCCCCCCATCGCGGTTGTATAGACCAAGCCCTAACTTAAATACAGTAGGGGGGAGGAAAAGAGTCAAGGTAAGGGCGGGAATCCTTGTCGTTTAACCGTATCACAATCACGACTCGAAACACATTAACACTTTAATTGCCTTTGTTTAATTTACTTTGCTGCATGTGTGTCGGAAATGTACAGGAACTTTATTTGTAATCCGCATGCTTTGGCTTTGGCCTTAGCAAAGGGACGCACAAAGATGGTGCCACACTTTGCACTTTCTCATACTTGCGTGCAAGAAGGATATTCGATTAAATCTCGCTCTTCGTAGTGGTTGTGGTGCAGCTGTTGTGTGTAACGCTGTTGCTTTATTCACGTACCAACCGGAAGTGTGAAGATGTTCGCAATTAACCGTAACGCTTGCACTTTGCCAGTACAACCAAGTTAAGCGAGTTAACCACGAAAATCACTAATTAAATATTTCAATTCGACATACATATTTCATATATAAGTATTTTTTGACATACTTATAATGAAAGGCCCAAGAAAACAAAAAATATAGTAGATATTAGGCTCAATCTGATCTGCGCATGAATAAAGCCAGGAATAGCTAGAATTATATTTATTATTATTTTATTTATTATGATTACAACTAATATTAAATTTTAATAATTAAAAAATTTGAAATTAAATTGGCATAAATTAAAAAATATGTAGAAATAACCAGAATTATATTTATTATATATCCTATATTTATTTATTTTATATATTATTTTACTTGTAATAATTTAAAATTTTAGTTTTAATTTAAAATTAATTAATTAAATTTAAAATTAATTTAATTTAATTTATTCTGGTATAAACACAGTTATAACCGATCCAACAATTAACACCGAATATACCTACATATAGTCAGTCTTATCATTCGTAATGAATTGCTATTGAAAGTATTGTTCAACTTTTATTCACCAAAAAATATCATCATTAGTTGTATGATATTTATTTTTATTATCTATCGGAGATTGTAATCAGCTTAATAATTGCTCTTGCAATGCAATTGTTTTACTTTTAATGGATTTGCAAAATATTTGTAAAGCAGATAAAGTTAAGCACCCAATATAACTACAGTCAGTTTGATCATTCACAACGAATTGCTATTTAAAGTATGGGTTATTCACCTGAAAATGTCATCATCAGTTGTATGTTATTTAAGGAGAGTTTGTGTCGCATGATTGCGATCTGTTCTATAGCTAAATTCTATATATAATTTCTATTTATCATATTCCAACGATACAAGAGATACAGATACAAACCCCCCCTTTATCTTTATCTATATTTTCCGGGGCTGTTTTGTACACTCAGCATCAACGTCAGCGTTGTGGTGATTACGCAGTGTCATTGAAATATAATTAATTTCGTTACGGTCGCAGTTTAATTTTGGCTAAAAGTAGAAGTCACATACTCCTTAGGGGGCTTGTCAAATTGGTCGTAAAAGGCATAAAGCACACATTTATATGCTCGACTTGCATAATTATTGCGTAAGCTTCAAGTTAACTTATCGGGATTGTCATTATGTTTTCGCAAATTAATAGAAAATACGCAACTCCGTCTGTGAGAGTATCATCATCCCCCACATTGGTTAACTAATTTACTTTTTATGAATGCTCCCCTTGCACACACAACTGCACCAAATTCGATATCATCAATTATTTATACACGAAAGACCGTTGTTGCCTCTTGATGACTAAATTTGTGTACGAGTTTTTCATTCATATCCATACACGTGTACGTACCAGTTCGTAAGCATTCAAAATCATCATTCAAACATGTAGTCCCAATAAAATCTATTCTAGCAAGACACTACCTTTTCCTTGTTATACAGCAAACAAAAGAGATTCTGTTTAGCTCTTTAATTCACTACCACAAAGTTGGACCTTTATACATTATCAAATAGTATAAAGGCATCCCTATTTAATACAAAATGTATAAAGTAATTTATATAGATATAAATATACTATAGATATAGTTATAAATATACTATACATAAGCATCAACAGGCCAACACTATCAACAAATTCTTAAGAGAGAAGTTGCGTGAAATGAACTGATCAAAGTACCTTCTTTAAAGATACAGGCAGTTAATCAAGCTAAGTAAGTAGCGAACTAGCACTTAAGCCATGATATAGGCATAATTACTCCAGTATAAGTATTAGAATTTATAACTGCCCTTAACTGGCATATAAATTCAAGACTTCCTTTCTATCCTAGTAGACTTTTGTTACTCAATCTGACTTGTCTAGCCAATCGTAGAACCTTGCTTGATGGCCACATAGTTAGTAATGACTCTACACTTCTCACCCCTAATTACCTTTCACTAAAACTTACCAATTGTAGTTCAAACTATGCCCTGCATGAGCCATTCAGGGTATCATGTTCGAGCTCTAATAAATTATATTCTATTGTATACCAACAACAATAATTTTGTATCTACCTTAAAATTCTTTATCCTCATCTATCTATCTGTTAACGAGTTAAATATATACTTATCTTCTTTCTAGTGACAGTAGTACTCTCTTTAACTAACTACAATACATGTTCGACTTTTCGTGATTTTTGCAATTGTTTTACTTTTAATGGATTTGCAAAATATTTGTAAAGCAGATAAAGTTAAGCACCCCATATAACTACAGTCAGTTTGATCTGATTGGAGGTTTTTGGGTTTCCCCAATGTTGGAATTTTTTTTATTCCAGCTTGCATACAATACATTTTAATAATTTCTTTTTTTCTTAAATGAGAACAAAAGAATTAATTAAAATGTATTGTACACAAACTGACATAAAACCAGTAAGAAAAGCAACAGTCGCGCGGTACGCGACAGTGGGATACCCTTCGGCCTATGTTCCTATGTATGCAGAAATATACATATGCACATGCTTTGAAATTGGCGCTCGCGCTTTGCGCTTGCCTCCCTTGTTAGCTGACACAAACACTTGGTTTTCTGCTCATACTTTCTTAAATAACTTTTGTGTTTATTGTCCGATCGGATTGCAATTTGGAGAATACGTGGATATTTCATTCAGCCTACAATATGTTAAAAACAGAAAGTTATATCTTTTATACTGCGCTTATAAATTGAGTTCAAAAATTAAATTATTGATTTGCGGAGGTGGTGAGCGTGGCACCCAACATTTGAAATAAACTTGATCTGCGCCTGGTACACAGAAACCTTCATGCCAAATTTGTTGTCTCTAGCTCTTATAATAGCTGAGATCTGTGTGTTCATCTGGTCATCCGGACATCCAGACAGACAGACATGGCTCAATCGACTCGGCTTGTGATCCTGAGCAAGAATATATATACTTTGTGCCACGCCTCCTTCTGCCTGTTACATACATTTGCACAAAGTTAGTATACCCTTTTCTGATCATTTTCAATGGTCAAAGGGTATAAAAAGAAAAAATCCATTCAACATTTGTTGCAGAGGATTGGGGAAAACCCAGAAAAAGCCAATCAGATCAGAAGAATTAGTGTTAGTAAGCATAAATCGCGAGTAGAATGTTCGAATATGCACTACTGTCGAATAAGAGTACTACTGTCACTAGAAAGAAGATAAGTACTATTTAATTAGTTACCAGATAGATGAGTAAGAATTTGGAATTTTAAGGTAAATACAGAAATATTGTTGTTAGCTAAAATATTATTATATATAATTTATTATAGTCCAAACATAATACCCATGCACACTGGATCAGATTCCCTATTTTTTGGCATAAAGTCAAAAAATTTTGTAAATTCTATTTTGAATTTAACTATATATTATGAAAGAGCATACATTAGGGACACCAACACGATATTTAAAAACATTTAAGTTGCAACACTGCAAGAGGAGGCATGAAAACATAACAGGTGTCAAACTGATCGCAAGCTATGGATTTGACGGTACTACCGGGCAGAGTATGTACAAGCAGAGATTCCTAGAAGATGAATCCTATTTCAAAGACTCAATTTTCGTTACCAGCGTCTTTCCATTAAAATTAACAGATGATTTTGAGACACCGGTTTGGATAAATAAAAATTTTGGAGACCCCTAAAGATTGAATTCGCTAAAGAAACCAAGGAACTTATTTTGGCGGAAAAATCGAATTTAGAGTCACAAATACAAAACCTCACAGATTTTACTTACAATTTTTCAATAGACAGAAAAATAGTTGTTACTTTTTCCCTCCATCTCACATTAATTGACGAAAAGGTGTTGAATATAATAACTGGAACGAAATCTTGCCAGGTGTGTCCTATCTGTGGAGCCAGTCTAAAGGATTTTATGAAAACCACCGAAATATCAAACTTTAAGGCTAAAATTGAAAATCTAAATTTTGGCATCAGTCCTCTGCACGCATGGATCAGATTTTTCGAGTTTGTACTTAAAATCTCATACAAACTTCAATTGGAAAAGTGGCAAACAAGGGATAAAGAAGAAAGAGACATTATAAGATGCCGTAAAGAAGAGTTACAACAATTATTTTTGACTCAGATCGGATTACATGTCGATAAGCCAAAACAAAACGGAAGTGGAAATACGAATGACGGAAACACCGCAAGAAGAGCATTTAAAAGCACAAGGCAACTTTCATTAATATTAGAATTAAATTATGATATTTTGCACAGGTTTTATATTATTTTGGTTGCTATATCTTGTGAATTGCGTATAAATATTTCTAAATTCAAACAATTCTTCCAACGAACTGTATCAATGTATATGGATCATTATAAGTGGTATCCGATGTCAGCAACTGTCCACAAAGTTTTGATTCACGGTTCGCAGATAATAGCATCCTCGGTTTTATCTATCGGCTGCTTTGGAGAGAACGCATCTGAAGCACGTAATAAATTCTACAAGCGTGATAGACGGTCATATTCGAGACAAAGTTCTCGTGTTAACAATTTAACGGACGTATTTCACCGATCCATGGATTCATCGGATCCTTTACTTTCAAGCCTAAATATAAACAAAAGATCGTCTCAAAATAAAACGAGAGCAACAGTCGCGCAAAACGCGACAGTGGAATACCCTTCGACCTATGTTCCCGTGTAGTTTAATTTGTTAAATTCATACACATATGCATGTGCACATGCTTTGAAATTAATCCCGACAGATGGCGCTCGGGCTTCACGCTCGCCCGCCTCCCTTGTTAGCTGACAGAAGCACTTTGTTTTATGCTCATACTTTCTTAAATAACTTCTGTGTTTATTGTTCGATCGGATTGTAATTTGGAGACTACGTAGACATTTCATTCAGCTTAGTATATGTTAAAGTCAGAAAGTTGTACCTTTTATACAGCGCTTACAAAATGAGTTCAAAAATTAAATTTTTGATTTACGGGGGCGGTGGGCGTGGCACCTAACATTTGAAATAAACTTGATCAGCTTATAGTACACAGGAGTCTTCCTGTCAAATTTGGTAACTCTTGCTTTTATAATAGCTGAGATCTGTGCGTTCACACAGACAGACAGACAGACATGGCTCAATCGACTCGGCTTGTGATCCTGACCAATAATATATATACTTTATGGGGTCTCCCACGCCGCCTTCTGCCTGTTACATACATTTGCACAAAGTTAGTATACCCTTTTTGACCATTTTCAATGGTCGAAGGGTATAAAAAGAAATAATCATGCCAAATCTACTCCTTAACTTTATATCCTAATATGGGCGGCATGGGTGGGCGTGGTCCGAATGACTTGAAATTTCACGTACGTATTTTAAATGTCAAATGCACCAATTCTACAAAAATGCAGCTCTCTAGCTTTATTATTTGACTTTATGCCAAAAAAAAAGGAATCTGGCCCAGTGTGCCATGTAAAGACATCTTAAGAGACAAACAGAAGGGCGGTCATAGTAAGTATAGCTAAGTATAACAATTTTCGTCAAAGTTTAAATATATTTGCGTATAGTTATGTGTTATGTTTTATTATAATTTGTTGGGAATTGTTATAACAATATTTATTAGATTGTATAACATAGCACCCTTATCTCAGTTAATATCCAAGGCGCGTGACGTCTGAACTGAGCTAAGCATAGATTTACAAAAATTTTAATTAATTATGTTGTCGCGGTACTTAATTGTGGCGCAAAACGTTAAATGCTTAATTATGCTGGTAACTCCAGTCAAGGACAACTGAACAGAGCTGAGAGCTGAGAAATGTAAATGAAAATGAAAACGGGGGATGCTGTTTGCTGTATGAGGGACGCAATGCCAGAGCTTTATCACTTATTCAATTATAATTGTTTTAGCAGAGTTTAAAGTGATCAGAATAGGGGAAGTGACAATGAAGCGTTTGTCTTCCGGCGCAGCAAACCAGTGCGAATGGAGAATGAAAAAAAAATATAGCAACTGTCCATTTTGGGATTAGCCCGCACAGATTTGTTTTGGTATTAATTTGAGATTAAAAACCCAAAAATCGACATACAGCACCCGCTTAACGCCTGTTGCTGTTGAGTGCCAGTAATTTAGTCCACTTAACAAATTTAATTGTAATCATAAAACCCCAAAACTGACTGCCCCGAGAGGCATTCAAAGTCAATAAAAAATGCCAGTATTAGATTTTGTAGAAATATCACTTATGCTTCTATTACGCCATTGCAGAGCTTAGGTTTTAGCGTTGGTATCTGCTGCCTGGTCCGAAACTTACATTACTTGGAAAAGTATTTGATACATAACCTTATTGCACACTCACTCTTCTACAAAGTATAAATTTTCTGTATAGGCATCAACAGATTTAATATTAATACCCGCTACTCAGTAGAAGGTTATTATAACTTTGTGCCAACCGAAAAAGCATGAAACAGGCAGAAGGAGGCGTGCCAGACCCAACATAGTATATATATTCTTAATCAGCATCATCAGCATCATCAGACGAGTAGATATAGCCATGTCCGTCTGTATGTCAGTATGAAAATCTAAATTTCGGGCTTGTTTCACTATTGCAGTGAAAATAAAGATAATTTGCTTATTTAATTGAACTTTCCTACGATTGAAATTACTTAAATGATCAAGAAAGCTCTGCTTGGCTGCAATATTTATTTTATATATATGTTACATACATACATATATACAGTGTTAGATAAAATAATAGAAACAGCACTTGCAAGTGGACAGAAAACTAAATTGTTCATTATGTACGATATGCATGAATATTGCAGTACATAGTAGGCTGATAACTGTTATTTAATATGCAACCTGTTTTGGTCGATGTGACCTTTGATACTTTGGCAATCTTGTTCTAAAGGGAATGACCCCATATTTGAGCTGAAAAAAATAATAGAAACAAGCCACAATTCTGCGAATATTTTGCGAATTTTTCACTGAATTCTAAAAAAGCGGCGTACATTTAATACATGCAGTTAAGTTTAGCTAAAAATGAAAAAATTTGTGATAAAAAGCCGTTCAATAAACCTGTAACATAAAGAAAAGGTCACGGAGGTCACTCAAGCGAAATATTGTCAAAGTACTTCCTTATTTATAACCTTACCTATAGACAGTGTTGTATAGCTGCTCACAATTCTCTATTTCTTCTTGTAATGGTAACGAAAGACAGTCGAGTTGCACGCGATAGTGGGATACCCTTCCATCAATGTTTTGGTATAGTTTAATTTGTTAAATACATAAATTCTTCCAAACTATTCTTGACAGATGGCGCTCGCCTGCCTCTCTTGATAGAGCTGGCACAAGCACTTGGTGCTATGCTCATATTTTCCGCTTACAAGTCCCGCTTACAAATCCACTTTAAAAATGTAATTATTGATTTGCAGGGGAGGTGGGCGTGGCACCTAACATTTGAAATAATCTTGATCTGCGTTTAGATCAGAATCGTTGAAATTATTTTCCACTTGTTATAACGGCGCTAAATCTTTTGAATAAAGGTAACTGTGACTGTACTTCCCTTGAACTTGACTTTTGATACTCTTTATTCAATTCGAAAAAAAATAATAAGTCCATATACATATAAACATCAAAACTTGGCCTGTAGGTTATAGAGATTAGACGAACAAATTAAAACCAAACGAGAGCAACAGTCGCGCAAAACGCGACAATGGGATACCCTTCGACCTATGTTCCCGTGGAGTTTAATTTGTTAAATTCATACACATATGCATATGCACATGCTTTGAAATTAATCCCGACAGATTGGGCTTGCGCTTCGCGCTCGCTCGCCTCCTTTGTTAGCTGACAGAAGCACTTGGATTTATGCTCATACTTTTTTAAATAACTGTGATTATTGTCCGATCGAATTGTAATTTGGAGACTACGTAGATATTTCATTCAGCTTAGTATATGTTAAAGTCAGAAAGTTATATCTTTTATACAGCGCTTACAAATTGTGTTCAAAAATTAAATTATTGATTTGTGGGGGCGGTGGGCTTGGCACCTAACATTTGAAATAAACTTGATCTGCGCCGAGTACATTCCAAATTTGGTGTCTCTAGCATTAATAATAGCTAAGATCTGTGTGTTCATCTGGTCAGACGGACATCCAGACATCCAGACAGACATGGCTCAATCAACTCGGCTAGTGATCCTAAGCAACAATATATATACTTTATGGGCTCTGCCACGCCTCCTTCTGCCTTACATACATTTGCACAAAGATAGTATACCCTTTTTTGACCATTTTCAATGGTCGAAGGGTATAAAAATTGTAAAATCACAACGAGCAAAACAGAAATTAACGATTGAAGAAAGGTGTGACAGACACACACACACAAATTTATATAATTAGCACATTTGGACAGACAAGAGCCTCGGAAACACACAAGAAGACTCACACCTAAAAAACAGACTCCAAAACCAGAGCAATGTACGGGAATACCGGTTTCAAAAACCCTCATGTAAATGGGCAGGTACGTTACACTCTTAAGTATACTTCCATTTCTTTTTTACGATTTCATTCATAGTTCTTACACATTCAAATACCGTCTTTAGTTTATATAATTAGAAACTTTTACATAAAAAATTATTGGCTGGATTTTGTATTAATATTGCAGTCATTTCTAACAGATTATATGTATGTATTCTTGATCGATCAGTGCGTTTGTTACAATATATGTCTATATTATAATAATATATAATAGGGTACAGTATTTCTTCAAGCTTTTGGTTGAAAAATCTGACTTTATATAAGATTGAAAAAGACCTCACCAATAAGAGTTCTTATTATTCAACGTATATGATATAAGAATAAGGGCAGGGTATCAAATGTTCGACGCACGTAACCTTTCTACTGGTTTAATAAAAATCAAATAGACATCTGTAGATCAAATTAGCATTTTCTCACTTCGAATGCTTATAGAGTACGAATACAAGATCTATAATTTATGTTAACGTGAATATTTGCCCTAATCGGATCAAATTCAATGAGTTTATGAATGGGACTGATCTCAATGAGTTCATAAATATGCAAACACCACGGCTCCAACTGACAGCAGGCCCCCATATTGGGGAGCGAAGATGTTCGAGCTGTTTAGCTGTTGATGAATGAAATAACCGTTCGAGCAGAGAGACAGCCTGGTCTATCGGACAATCAGTAGTGTTCTTTAGCCTCACATACATACATACATATGGTACATACATTTATGATGAAGTTGCCTATTTCGAAGAGTTGTAAAATGCAAGTCAAAATTAAATACAAAACGATATACAGTGTGTCAACTATATATATATATATATATATCAAATCTCATGTGTATCATGCTACAACTAGACAGATGTCTGTTATTTCTAATTATTATATATATATATATAGATCTATAATATATATATATAATAACTAGAAACAACAGACATCTGTCTAGTTATGTTCTACTAATTTTCACAGCCATTCCAAGTGCATATAGGGTTGAAAAATGTATAGAGCAAGCATGATACACATGAGATTTGATAGGATACTGCATTATTTAAACAGCTGTATTTCTTCAATACAGCCATTGTACACACATTTAAAGTCTACCTGCCCCTGCACTAATTCCCGAAAAATCAAACGTAATTCTAAGAAATCAGTATCGATATATGTAAATGGATATGTAAATGGGGTGCGGTGTATTTGAATTATCTGTTTCATGCAGACAACAAATTTGTTAATGAATTGTGTAATTTATTTCAAATCAAATACTGTAGAGGAGCACGAAGTAATCGAAGCGAATGGATTAACATGCTAATGAGTACAGCAATGCACAGGGCTCAAGAGCTGAGATGAGCTGCGTTGTACCTTATTTAACATACCTTATACACTTCGTAGACAAATGTTTTGAATCCTACTACAAAAGGAATGAATTTTTTTCAGGGAGCTAAAATAATAATAATAATAATAATAATAATAATAATAATAATAATAATAATAATAATAATAATAATAATAATAATTATAATAATAATAATAATAATAATAATAATAATAATAATAATAATAATAATAATAATAATAATAATAATAATAATAATAATAATAATAATAATAATAATAATAATAATAAATAAGAATCGCGAGTGCGATTTTATTTTTTCAAAAATTTTTTGCCTGGAGCGTGCTGTTTTTCTCAACACTGAATTTTTTGCTTTGCGCCTTGCACAAAAATACAGCAACAAAATACATGTAAATTTAATGATTTTCTAAATTCAATTAAAACCAGTAAGAAAAGAAACAGTCGCGCAAAACGCGATAGTGGGATACCCTTCGACCTATGTTCCCGTGTAGTTTAATTTGTTAAATTCATACACATATGCATATGCACATGCTTTGAAATTAATCCCGACAGATGGCGCTCGCGCTTCGCGCTCGCCCGCCTCTCTTGTTAGCTGACAGAAGCACTTGGTGTTATGCTCATACTTTCTTAAATAACTTCTGTGATTATTGTCCGATCGGATTGTAATTTGGAGACTACGTAGATATTTCATTCAGCTTAGTATATGTTAAAGTCAGAAAGTTGTATCTTTTATACAGCGCTTACAAATTGAGTTCAAAAATTAAATTATTGATTTGTGGGGGCGGTGGGCGTGGCACCTAACATTTAAAATAAACTTGATCTGCGCCGAGTACATAGGAACCTTCATTCCAAATTTGGTGTCTCTAGCATTTATAATAGCTGAGATCTGTGTGTTCATCTGGTCATCCGGACATCCAGACAGACAGACATGGCTCAATCAACTCGGCTAGTGATCCTGAACAAGAATATATATACTTTGTGGGGTCTGCCACGCCTCCTTCTGCCTGTTACATACATTTGCACAAAGTTAGTATACCCTTTTTTGACCATTTTCAATGGTCGAAGGGTATAAAAAACTAGAAGCTACCGCCAAATAATTCGTTCATCTAAAATCTTAATAAATATAGCACTATCAGTAAAAAAAAATCGGTGACGCATGCAGCTATTTAACCTTAACCGGGTTATATTATTCAAACTGAACTTACATCAGTCTCCTTAGTTTTCTGTAAGAGATGACGGTCATTAAGTTATATCTCTACCTTATTAAATACTTGACTTGCTTTGGAATTTATATTATCCACTAATTTGTTTGCCAAATAAGGCAATAAGGTCTCGATATTTCCATTCAAACCTATTGCTGCCACTCCTTGCGTAACATTTTGAGTGTACAGAAACTACAATGATGAGATTAGACTATGATGCTCTTCTAATTACTTTGAATTAGTCTAATTATATTATAATAAGCAAAACGGGAAGAGATCTTTCTAAAATGCAGCGAAGCTATTTTACTATACAAATAAACTTTAAAAACACCAAAAACCACTATCAAAAGTTTCTTTATGGTCGCCCTGAATTGATATCAGGGCGTAGAAAAAAGACAAATCAAAAAGGGTCGCATAATAAAAGTTATTTAACATAATGAATACACAAAGCTTTATCATAAAACCAAAGCAACTTACAGACAGTTTACTTTATTCGTCTAAACAAAATAGTTAATTAATTTTGAATAATTTAATTAAATTAATTTGTTATGCAGGGTTGCAATAAATAATAGAAACAGCACTTGCAGCTGGAGGAAAAACTAAATTCCTCATTATGTACAATCAGTATATGCCTGAAATTGGCATTACATAACTTTAAAATGCAACCTGTTTTAGGTCGATGTGACCTTTGATACTTTGGCAATCCTGCTCTGAAGCGAATGACACCATGTTTGAGCTGGTGTAAATTAATAGAAACCAGCCACAATTCTGCGAATAATTTGCGATTAATTCAGTGAATTCTAAAAGAAAAGTGCATTGAATACTTGCAGTTAAGTTTAGTTAAAAATAAGCGAGTTTGTGATAAAAGGCTTTTCAAATAACCTGTAACATAAAAGTCACTGAGGTCACCGCCCCACCTTTATAGCGAAATGGTCAAAATAGGGTATACTTACTTAGTGCAAATGTATGTAAAAGGCGAAAGGAGGTGTGGCAGACCCCATAAACTATATATACATATATTCTTGCTCAGGGTTCCTATGTACTCGACGCAGATCAAGTTTATTTCAAATGTTATGTGCCACGCCAACCGCCCCCGCAAATCAATAATTAAATTTTTTTTGAACTGAATTTGTAAGCGCTGTATAAAAGATACAACTTTCTGACTTTAACATATACTAAGCTGAATGAAATGTCTACGTAGTCTCCAAATTACAATTCAATCGGATAATAAAACCAGTAAGAAAAGCAACAGTCGCGCAAAACGCGACAGTGGGATACCCTTCGACCTATGTTCCCGTGTAGTTTAATTTGTTAAATTCATACACATATGCATATGCACATCCTTGAAATTAATCCCGACAGATGGAACTCGCGCTTCGCGCTCGCCCGCCTCTCTTGTTAGCTGACAGAAGCACTTGGTGTTATGCTCATACTTTCTTAAATAACTTCTGTGATTATTGTCCGATCGGATTGTAATTTGGAGACTACGTAGATATTTCATTCAGCTTAGTATATGTTAAAGTCAGAAAGTTGTATCTTTTATACAGCGCTTACAAATTGAGTTCAAAAATTAAATTATTGATTTGTGGGGGCGGTGGGCGTGGCACCTAACATTTAAAATAAACTTGATCTGCGCCGAGTACATAGGAACCTTCATTCCAAATTTGGTGTCTCTAGCATTTATAATAGCTGAGATCTGTGTGTTCATCTGGTCATCCGGACATCCGGACATCCAGACAGACAGACATGGCTCAATCAACTCGGCTAGTGATCCTGAACAAGAATATATATACTTTGTGGGGTCTGCCACGCCTCCTTCTGCCTGTTACATACATTTGCACAAAGTTAGTATACCCTTTTTTGACCATTTTCAATGGTCGAAGGGTATAAACAGAAGTTATTTAAGAAAGTATGAACAGTTGGCTTTTTGCTTGTGTCAGCTAACAAGAGAGACGAACGAGCGCGAATCGCGAGCACCATCTGTCGTAATTAGTTTCAAAGCATGTGCATATGTATTTGTGTTGATACATACATAGGAACATATGTACATAGGTTGAAGGGTATCCCACTGTCGCGTGCTGCGCGACTGAAATGGATCAAATCGCTAAAATGTATTATGTTTTTGATGTTGCACCTATTTTCTTGGCATGTTTGGGGTCATAATACTGTATATGTATGTACGTAGTTACTTTAAGTTTATAGAAAGCATTTATATAATTTGAAATGCCAAATAAACCGAAACAATAATTATTGATGGTTTTCACTATATAAAATAGAGAAAAAGTCGATGAAATTTTAATTTGGGAAATGTTTTATGTTTATATAAATACTAAAATAACATACTAAATACATTTGTGCCACTAAGCAATAGAGTTGTACCGTTTAGTTCAGACTTAGTTCGTTTGAACTACTCCTCAAACTGAACTAACGAACTAAATCCCTGATTATAGTTAGTTGGTCTTTTGGTCTTTAGTTCATTGGTCTTTTGGTCTTTAGTTCATTGGTCTTTTGGTCTTTAGTTCATTGGTCTTTTGTTCTTTTGGTCTTCGAGTATTTTGTTCCTTCCTTTAGTTCGTTCGTTAGTAATATTATAATATTCGTTAGTTATTATAGTAATATTATATTTTTTTTATACCCTTCGACCATTGAAAATGGTCAAAAAAGGGTATACTAACTTTGTGCAAATGTATGTAACAGGCAGAAGGAGGCGTGGCAGACTCCATAAAGTATATATATTCTAACTCAAGATCACTAGCCGAGCCGATTGAGCCATGTCTGTCTGTCTGTCCGGATGTCCGTCTGACCAGATGAACACACAGATCTCAGCTATTATAAATGCTAGAGACACCAAATTTGGAATGAAGGTTCCTATGTACTCGGCGCAGATCAAGTTTATTTCAAATGTTAGGTGCCACGCCCACCGCCCACACAAATCAATAATTTAATTTTTGAACTCAATTTGTAAGCGCTGTATAAAAGATACAACTTTCTGACTTTACTATATACTAAGCTGAATGAAATATCTACGTAGTCTCCAAATTACAATCTGATCAGACAATAATCACAGAAGTTATTTAAGAAAGTATGAGCATAAAACCAAATGCTTCTGTCAGCTAACAAGGGAGGAGGGCGAGCGCGAAGCGCGAGCGCCATCTGTTGGGAATAATTGTAAAGCATGTGCATATGCATATGTGTATGAATTTATCAAATTAAACTACACGGGAACATAGGTCGAAGGGTACCCCACTGTCGCGTGCTGCGCGACTGTTGCTTTTCTTACTGGTTTTTTTTTGTTAGCTTTTGGATTTTGATTTTTATTTGAACATAATTAAGCTTAATATATTTTCAATACCACATGCAAGTATTTTTTATTTAAAACATTTAATTTCAATGATCGACAGTTGAAAACATGCGCGGAGAATGGCAAAATTGTACGATGTCAATGAAAGAACAAGATTTTGAAGAACGAACTAAAGACCAAAAGACTCGAACGAACGAACTAAAGATTGAACTATAGTTCATCGAAAAATTAACTAATGAACTAAGTCCCTGAAACAAACCCAAATCAACAAGTTAGTAAGCAATGTTCATTGCTTAGTGGTTATGCTGTGCACTGTCTTTTATTATTATGATTTATATCGATAACAACTAGCGTAACCACAAAGCTATGTTTCATCATAATCTAATACGATGATTGATATCGATTACAACTAGCGTAGCCATAAACCTACATACATATGTTTCAACATAATCTAATCTAATATCTAATTATAATATCTTACGAGCTGTGTCTTATACCAGGGGTGTTAGTTGAAGTTTGCCGGTTTTACTAGTAGATGTCGCTAGCGATATGTATAAATTTCTGTGATTTGACATGTATGTAATTTTGGTAAAGGTTAAATAGCTGCATGCGTCACCGATTTTGTTTAAATTTTTTTACTGATAGGGCTATATTTATCATGATTTTAGGTGAAAGAATTATTTGACGGTCGCTTCTAGTTTTTTTTTTAATTGAATTTAGAAAATAATTAAATTTACATGTACATATTTATACCCTTCGACCATTGAAAATGGTCAAAAAGGGTATACTAACTTTGTGCAAATGTATGTAACAGGCAGAAGGAGGCGTGGCAGACCCCATAAAGTATATATATTCTTGCTCAGGATCACAAGCCGAGTCGATTGAGCCATGTCTGTCTGTCTGTCCGTCTGTCTGTGTGAACGCACAGATCTCAGCTATTATAAAAGCTAGAGTTACCAAATTTGGCAGGAAGACTCCTGTGTACTATAAGCTGATCAAGTTTATTTTAAATGTTAGGTGCCACGCCCACCGCCCCCACAAATCAATAATTTAATTTTTGAACTCAATTTGTAAGCGCTGTATAAAAGATACAACTTTCTGACTTTAACATATACTAAGCTGAATGAAATATCTACATAGTCTCCAAATTACAATCCGATCGGACAATAATCACAGAATTTATTTAAGAAAGTCTGTCAGCTAACAAGGGAGGCGGACGAGCGCAAAGCGCGAGCGCCATCTGTCGGGATTAATTTCAAAGCATGTGCATATGCATATGTGTATGAATTTAACAAATTAAACTACACGGGAACATAGGGTATCCCACTGTCGCGTTTTGCGCGACTGTTGCTCTCGTTTTTTGTTGCCTTTATGCGCCTTATTTCTATTGACATTAACCTACAAAAATACGCAAGTCACATGCCACCAAAATAATAGCGTCATATTTGTTTACCTCAGGGAATATATCGAGTTTCGTTCCAAGTAAATCGCTTTTGCGACATTCGTTGCTTTTCTTCAAAAAAAAAAGTTGTTAAAACCTGGTGAAACGGTGAACACGGATCGCTACCGACAACAAATGATCAATTTAAATCATGCGTTGATCGAAAAACGGTCGGAATGGGCCCGAAGACATGGCAAAGTTAATTTGCAACATGACAATGCGCCGTCTCATACCGCTATACTTGTGAAAGATACATTAAAACCACTTAATTGGAAAATATTATCGCACCTGCCGTACTCTCCAGACCTCGCCCCGTCCGACTATCACCTTTGCGCATCGATGGGACACTCCCTTGCAGAGCAGTGCTTCGCCAATTTTGAAGAACTCGAAAAATTGCTGGTCGAATGATTTGCCTCAAAAGAGAAACATTTTTTTGGAATGTTATTCATAATTTGCCTGAGAGATAGGCGAAATGTGTAGAAACCAATGGTCAATACTTTGAATAAATACAATGTTTTCTTTATCGAAAAAACCACCAAATTTCAATTAACACCCCTGGTAGACATATGTATGTATGTACATACATATATACTCATACTGTTACTACTTGAAATACATACTATGTATATTTAAATGCAAGGCAATTACACAGCCCTGATGCACACACACACAAACATATGAATGCATGTACATGCAGCATCGTCCTCCATACATACTTATGCATGTGTGTGTAGACATACATACATATATGTACATATGTGAGTAAGTGTATACAAAAGTTTCACGGCAACATTAATTTTAAGGATGCCTGCTAGTGCCTACTGCATTCACCACGCCCACTTTTCGTCGTGACCGCGAAATGAGCAAACTGATATACTGTACATACTGTGTGCGAGTGTCTGTGTGTGTGTGTAAATGTATGCACATACGCGAGATATGCGCGAGTCATGTACAAAATGAATAAATACACAAACAGATACACACATGTAGAGCCTCATCTGTATTGTACCTTTCGCACACACACACACTCTCACACCACTACATATGTACAAACGTTTATACATACATACATACATAATTGCAAAAGAGTTAAAAAGGCTTACTCGTTAGTCAAAAACGAATCGAACCAACGACCGCCTGTGTTCTTCTCTTCTCTCTCATGTCTTCTCTCGATAGCACCGATAACACCCTTTTTCCGCACCAACACCATGCGCATCCCCCACAGCCACCCACACCACCATCAACTATTTTTTGTCGATGCTGCTGGAGGCTGCTAGTTCCGCAGTTGGTTGGCTGAGCCCTTGTTCGCATTGGTGTGCGTGTGTGTGCGAGCATGTGTACTCGTACGAACAGCCGGTGCATGTTTGTGTGTGGGGTATTCTGCGTGTTTTATTCATTTATATTTAAAAATGCGTAAACGCAGACGCGAGTTTTGTTCTTTAGCTTTGAGTGTGACTTTCCTGCAAAATGAGACGGTTACACATACAAATACAAACATACACATGCAAAGATTTCACACATGCATATGTTTGCATACAGTATATACATATAATGCGCTGTGTATATACATACATGCATACATATATGTAGATGTTAAATCAGTGTGCGAATGGAATGAAATGGCGGTGGTAGCATCCAATCCCCAACTCTTGCAATAATATTTATTACATACATAGCAGAAGAGATCCGCACACTTACGCACGTACTCATACACATACACATACACATGCAGTATGTTCCTGCCATGGGCCCCTAACAGTGGTGACGGACCATTTAAGTCTAATTGAAGTTAACTTCCCAAGCATTTTAGTTAATGTTTGTGCGACTTTTATTATTATTATTGTTATTACTTTTTATATCCTTCGACCATTGAAAATGGTCAAAAAAGGGTATACTAACTTTGTGCAAATGTATGTAACAGGCAGAAGGAGGCGTGGGAGACCCCACAAAGTATATGTATATATTCTTGCTCAGGATCACAAGCCAAGTCGATTGAGCCATGTCTGTCTGTCTGTCCGTCTGTCTGTGTGAACGCACAGATCTCATCTATTATAAAAGCTAGAGTTACCAAATTTGACAGGAAGACTCCTGAGTACTATAAAATCAATACTATAAATCAATAATTTAATTATACCCTTCGACCATTGAAAATGGTCAAAAAGGGTATACTAACTTTTTGCAAATGTATGTAACAGGCAGAAGGAGGCGTGGGAGACCCCATAAAGTATATATATTCTTGCTCAGGATCACAAGCCGAGTCGATTGAGCCATGTCTGTATGTCTGTCTGTCTGTGTGAACGCACAGATCTTAGCTATTATAAAAGCTAGAGTTACTAAGTTTGGCAGGAAGACTCCTGTGTACTATAAGCTGATCAAGTTTATTTCAAATGTTAGGTGCCACACCCACCGCCCCAACAAATCAATAATTTAATTTTTGAACTCAATTTGTAAGCGCTGTATAAAAGAAACAACTTTCTGACTTTAATAATGAAATATCTACGTAGTCTCCAAATTACAATCCGATCGGACAATAATCACGGAAGTTATTTAAGAAAGTATGAGCATAAAACCAAGTGCTTCTGTCAGCTAACAAGGGAGGCGGATGAGCGCGAAGCGCAAGCGCCATCTGTCGGGATTAATTTCAAAGCATGTGCATATGATTATGTGTATGAATTTAACAAATTAAACTACACGGGAACATAGGTCGAAGGGTATCCCACTGTCGCGTTTTGCGCGACTGTTGCTCTCGTTTTTGAACTCAATTTGTAAGCGCTGTATAAAAGATTAAACTTTCTAACTTCAACATATAGTAAGCTGATAGTTATATCTACTTATTCTCAAAATTGCAATCCGATCGGACAATAATCACAGAAGTTATATAAGAAAGTATGCGTATAAAATAAAATGCTTCTGTCAGCTAACAAAAGAGGGCGAGCGCGAAGCTCGAGCGGCATCTGTCCGGAAGAATTGTAAAGCATGTGCATATGTATATGTGTATGAGTCTTACAAATTAAACTACACGGGAACATAGGTAAGGGTATCCAACTGTCGCGTGCTGCGCGACTGTTGCTTTTCTTACTGGTTTATTTTGTTTATACCTTTCGACCATTGAAAATGGTCAAAAAGGGTATACTAACTTTGTGCAAATGTATGTAACAGGCAGAAGGAGGCGTGGGAGACACCATATAGTATATATATTCTTGCTCAGAATCACAAGCATACTCGAATGAGGCATGTCTGTCTGTCTGTCTGTCTGTGTGAATGCACAGATCTCAGCTATTATAAAAGCTAGAGTTACCAAATTTGGCAGGAAGACTCCTGTGTACTATAAGCTGATCAAGTTTATTTCAAATTTTAGGTGCCACGCCCACCGCCCCCGTAAATCAATAATTTAAATTTTGAACTCAATTTGTAAGCGCTGTATAAAAGATACAACTTTTTGACATTAATATATACTAAGCTGAATGAATTATCTACGTATTCTCCAAATTGCAATCCGATCGGACAATAATCAGAAGTTATTTAAGAAAGTATGAGCATAAAATCAAATGCTTATGTCAGCTAACAAGAGAGGCGAGCGAGCGCGAGCGCCATCTGTTGGGAATAATTGTAAAGCATGTGCATATGCATATGTGTATGAATTTAACAAATTAAACTACACGGGAACATAGGTCGAAGGATATCCTACTGTCGCGTGCTGCGCTACTGTTGCTTTTCTTACTGGTATTCTATTGTTATATAATTATAATAATATAAGTTTATATATTATTTAATTAAGTTAATAAATTAAGTTATTATGAGTTAATTATCATATTATCTATTACTATATTATTTGGTTATTATATACATAGACATAACTTGTATTTTGCGCTAATTATCACTTTACTTTCTTCTATAAGCCAAAGAAAATAAAGAGTAAGGCTACCTCCGATTATTTCTATTCTAGTTGGTAAAGAATATTATAACATTGTTTATTGGTTAACAGAAATGATAACTTTAATCTGTGTTAACCAATTCTTTGCAAAAGGAAAAATTCAATGAATATTAACGTTTAAAGTTGTTTTTTAGTAATCTAATTAGGGTTTTCTTAATTTTAATTATTTACTATATTTAACTAATGTCCATCAACAAAAATATAAAATTCATATTTAAACATTGCGAAATCAAACAAAAACAAAAAAAAGCAGCTGTCAAGTAATTCTTTGCAAAATGCATTGTTTCTATTTAATCTTTATTCCTTTTGTGATTGTTCTTATCTAAAATACTTGTTAATGTCAGAAATTTTGATAAAATATATGTATATACTTTTAATTGACTGATTTGTACAGATGTTGTTGCTATGAAAGCTATAAGATATTGGTGAAAATACAAAAGTCACACTTATACATAGTTGTGAATTAAGAGGACCATGTCGTTGTTTGTCATTCACATGGCATGGTTTACCATTCACATGCATTCACATGCAGTCACATGTTATAGAGTAATCGGCCTATTCGGTTGCAGACCAAGAGACAGTGCGGTTGGTTCTATTGGTTGCTTAAATAAAATAATTATTGAAGTGTCAAACAACAATAAAAGTGTTTCGCTATAATATACAATACTTAATCGTATTTTATAATATTAAATTCAATAGATATAATTGTCCGATTTAAATGAAATACTAAAGTGTATAACTACAATAACTTCTGTGTATGATGAGTTAAGATGAGAAAAAGTGTCTAATTTCAATGCAACTTTGACATCATGTTATACATATGTATACATATGTATACATATGTATAGTATAGTACTGTTATACTACACATATAATCCATATATACAATATACAAACTGATACAATACGAAAATAACAAAAAACTATGATTTCAATGTTTTTATACATATGTTTTATATATGTTTTTTGTATGTTTTTTCGATTATTGCTCGTGCTTTCCCTAACTGTAAGAACTCTAAATAATATACCAACATCTAATATTAATTATGTCTTCAATATTACCAAGCATAAGTGCACAATAACATCATATATGTACATAGGGTAGCATATGAAAACTATAAAAAATAGCTTGCTGATATTCATTGAAGTTAAAGATTAAATGTTAAGAATATTAGCACTACCACTCTTTGCTGAAGGTCTAATAAATATAATATATAATATAAATATATCTGGCACCCTAAGGTATATATTGTACATTCTGAATCAAGAACAACAGCATAACCAAACCAACCTCATTTTGAATGTAGTCCACTTTTCAAAATAACTCAATTCTCAATCTAAATTAGGCAGTATTTATAAATTCTATAGTTTCATAGAATAAATCAATCAGAAAATTATATATGTCCATCGATTAGAAGTTAACCTAATGCAATATTGGATTTCTGAAGCATAGGTTAAAGATCTTCTATAACACACTACCATTTGCAGCCTGTAAATGAGCGATCTTTACATGTCTCAAGACCTCCATTGCACTATGGGCAAAAATCCCGAAATTTTTGCATAAACTCTAATTTTAAAGTTAAAGCATTCAAATTTGGCACACATATGTGAAGAATTATTATTGAATTTCGGAATTTCTTTCTTTAATATACCCACGCCTTAAATTTATCTGTCCACATTACCGTAGCCGCGCGTGCGTCGTTCTGTGTGGGATAATCGCCAAAAGTATTTCTAGTTGATGTAACCTCTTGGAACTTGGCAAAAATATTGTTTTGGATTAGTTCTTCAAGGCATGTTTTGTCAATTGACTAGTTCTCATGTGCTTCAGTATTTTGCATCACCATAGCAGCGTAAAATGTGGAAACTGATATTCGGCTGCATTTTTTTTCATTTTTTTCATTTTTTTCAAAAAGGGGCAAAAGATATGATTACCACTATAATCTATACACTTAAACGCAAAAAATACCAATTTTAGTAGAACGCTCCTACAGGCGCAAAAAAAGTTATACTCCACGAAACACAATTAAATATGTTAGATTTTAGCTGCAAAAACACATCAACAACATTGGACAATACACGGCGAAATATACAGACACATAAAAACTGACATAAAACCTTGAAAATAAATACCTGTACGATTATTTTCCATATTAACAAATTATTTTCACTCTAACAAACCAGCCAGAACTTGCGCTCCAAATTAATTAATATTTACGAGTGCATGTCGATCATGCAGTTAATCAGCTGACTTTGTTAGCGCGGCAATTTTAAGCTTTTTTGAGCTTTAAAATTTTTTTAAAAATGTTTTTATTTAATCTAGAGTATTCATATTTAGAAAACATATTAAATTTTGTGATTTAAAAATATGAAAAAAAAGACTTTCTGCAAAAATTTCGAGCCTTCTGCCCACAGTGCATTGTGCCATGATTTACAATCATATAAGACCGTCGGCATGTCGAAGATCACTTTCATGAACTGTGTGTGTTATAAAGTTTATTTTGTTTGTTACAAATATAGAAAATATTCAAGAATCTTTATATTACTGATTAATTTAATTTATTCTTTTTTAATTCTTACTTGTGTTATTAAGTTTTTGGATATAATTATCATTACTATTATTATTTGTGGATCTCATAAAATAAATAGTACAAACACAAATTATATTATATGGTAATTATTATTTGTAGATATTAAAAATAATTAATTGAATTGAATTTATACTTATTTAATTCTGCAATATAATTAAATTAGATTAAAATTTAGATGAGTTAGTACTGTACATACAGATTTGTGGATATCAACAATTAAATAACGTACTAACTCGATTTATATTACTATTATTATTTCATAATATTATATTTATTATTTTATAATATTATTATTATTTGCAGATATCAAAAATTTAAAAACCTACAAAAACGATTTGTTGGTATGTATAATTGAAAAAAAAAACGATTAATATATGTATATGCCAATAATAAATATATATATTTACATGCTTAATATGTAATGTAGTTATATTATATATATATATATATACATATGTTTATTCAAGTCTAAGTAGAAATATATTTACATAGAAGAGAGCAGACAAATACCGAACGAATAATGAACGATGATTACCATTGCCTGGTCTACTCCCACGCTATATATATACACACATATATATATACATACTAATCAAAGAAAGCAGCGCTCACTCTTTAGCACGTAAAAAGCACAGTGGTACTTTGTTTTAACGCATGTTTTGTCTCGTTTCCGCCTAATTACCACTCAGTTGTGGCAATAATTACCCTATTATCCAGCTCTCACTCTCTCTCTATCTCTGTCTCTGAGCATCGTTGTGCTCTTTGTGCTCTTAGCTCGTTCCTCTCTATCTCTCTCTCGCTCTCACACTGTCTCTCTCTCTATGCTAGCGTGTTGCTCTCTTTCACAAACTCGCACTCTCGACACTCGACCGCGCTGAGATGCGCTCTTATTAACAGACGAGCTCTCTTCATTTCAAATTTTCTGCGCGCTCTCTTTGACGCCGCAGAGTGAAAAAATAAAAATGTAAAAATACATATACAATTGGTAGTATGAAAACGACGGTGGAAGCGGCTAGGTTGACGTTATCGAGGTACAGCGGACAGTGCAATTAAGACATTCAAAAACGCCACTAAAACTATATGGCATAAATGAAAAAAATTATTTATAAATTAATATATAAATAAATATATGTATATGAATAGAATAATAATAATAATATTAGATAAACTGCGTAATATTCCCACCGTACAGCCGTTATACAGTGCCTAACCATTGCAACTCAGCGCCGCGACTTATGCATAAAGTTCGCTTGTGACAATAAATATGTATAATTAACAATGCTGTCTATCGATATACAATATATCGCATATCCAAACAATGAAAAGTGATCGGTGCTCAATATATGAATGAGATTAAATATATGAATGATGATAAATATATATAAAATAAACCAATTCAATACATATATATATATAATAAACCAATTTAAACTTCATGTTTGTGTGCAATCGTAATTGAGTGTTAGAATGGACTTTGCAAGTAGTTCTCTTGGCTGCAACTGCTCCTGCCAAATGACCCATGACCCCAAGCAAACACATGTTTTTGTATGTTAATATACATATGAAAGTCTTGCTTTAGAGCTAGAATATTGAATGAAAGCCACACACAGTTAAAGGAACAACTTTGCAACGAACAGAGTACAGTGTGCAGTGTACAGTGGGTGCTGACAGTGTACGAAGTTCAAAGATGTGCGCGTCTGTGAACTGGGACTGTTACAGAAATATATACATGTAGATATTCTAGCTGCAATGCACGAGATAACATGATCTAGTGAATTCGTACGGCGAACCTGTTAATTGCACCACTGCTTGTGCATGTGTGTGTGAGTACATGCTAGGATAACAGTGTCACCTGAAGGAGTTAAGCTGCCAGTGAAAAGGTGAGAGAAAGTGCAAGCGAGAGGCGTGCTGCGTTTAAAAGGGGTGCGAGAGCAATCATGTTGTTGTTATTGTGCTCTCAACAAAATATTGAGGCACGTGGTCCAAAGAGAGACTACATGCATGTAAATATATATCTATGTATAAGTGTGTACATATGCAAAAATGACAAAAAAGGGTATATCACGAATTGATATGTGAGTGTGAGTGAGTAAGTTACTTTGTGTGTGCGTGTGTCGTGAAAAATCTTTATATACCGCGCGCATATTTGAATGAAAAGAGACAACTGTCTGTACTTTATACCCAAGAACGAGCAGAGAAGTGTTGATATTAAAAATGCAAATAACAAGTTGGCAAATTAAAGCGGCGCGTCGAATCAGTCTATCTCTACCTCTCTCTCTCTCTCCTTCCCTCGGTGTCTCTCTTTTACACATATATATATGTATATACCAAAAATTATATAAAATATACATAAGTATATGTGTCCGTGTGTGTGTTTCTTTGTGTATGTATTTGTATGTGTATGTTTCAATGTGTATTTTTGTCTGTGTGTGTTTGTGTCTAGTGTTGTGCAGTGTACATTGATCACTTTCTTTTATTCAAATGACATTCATTATACAGATCCGACTTTTGTGCTGATTTTCAACTGTTTTTTTCTATATATTGCACGTAACTATAACTTCCGTTTATTTATAGATATATATATATTATAGTGCATTTTATATACTATATAAACATTATAGTGTCATTAATATTTATATTTGAAGTCCGGAAACATCTTACACTTTTTAGCAGTACCAGAAAGGTTTTAATCCGACTGCGCTACATGCAAGTCGTAGAGGTCGTTCAATGTTTAAAATATATATGCCCGATCTCGACCAATCAATTGTACGCTTTCAACTACATTCAATGGAGAGAGAGTATTTATCTCTTTATTCCCTGCAATTATGCCGGGTACCTTGGAGAAATATAGTTGTGGTATATGCATTTCAGTAACAAAGTTATGTAATTGCATATTTAAAGAACTAATAGTTCAATGCTTAGTTCCTTTTCTTTGTACGAATCGTCCAAACACACTCACTTTGTTTCATATGAAATGCTACTACTTTCCTTTACTTCACATAGAATGATAGTACATAATTATAATAATAGTAACAAAGTTCTGAAGTTAAATATTTAAAGAACTAATAGTTCAATGCTTAAGTAGCCGCTTGTCGTTGTCGTGCTCACGGTCGATCTCACCCTCTTGTTTATATCGAAGCGAGGCGAGGCCTTCAAATGGTTTGCTCGTGTTTCCCTTTGTTCGTAGTTCGTGTACACATTGTGTTAAAGACCGGAAACAGTGACAACTTGGCCAAATATGAGGGGACACATTGCCAATTTACGGTTGGCATTTAATTCGATCGTATTCCTTACCCAAATATAAAATATACACTATATATAATATATACAATATATTAATAGGTACAGGTGTGTGTTTGTATTGTGAATATTCCCAATTGTTTATAGTACAGTTCGATGCTATAGATACATTTCCTTACCCCATGTAAACTATGTATATATTTATTGATGAGAACTGGTGTGTATGCATTGTAAATATCCTCAATTGTTTCTGGTGCAGTTCGACGCTAGAAGATTCTATTTCTTACCAAGGTTCTTACTCCGGCATAAACTGTCGCATCCAGCTGACCTTCTGGGAGACCGACCATGTCTCTTGCCACCGTGATATCTGGCTTCTTTAATAGAGACACTACCAATCTTGTGGCTCTATATTGATGGGTGTACATGTGAATATTCCCAAATTGTTTCAGTTGCAGTTCTACTTCAGCTCGTCGTTACTCAGCGCGCCTGACTCAAAGTTCCTATATATTTTAAACTAAACATAATATTAAAAAAGCACAAAAAACATCCTACGATCAACATAAATTTAAAAAAAACAAACTAAAAGCTCTATCCAACAAGAACAAACTAATCGCCGTCGAATATCTCCACTGTGCTCGCAATGTCAGTTTTCAGTAACTAAATCGAATCTGGAAATACATATGGTATTGAGTACGCCAAGAGACGGTACCTGCTTTTATGGATTTGGAGCAGGGTACACTTACAGGAAGAAACCCCCAACAAAACTGCACTAGGTAAGTTCGCAATCAGTTAATAACCTTAAATTTGTAAACTGATCAGACTGCCTAGAATATGAGTGCATGATCAAAAACTTAATAAATTGGAAAGGTTTGATCCATTTCTGGACTTAAATCAGGTAGAGCACTTTATGAGAAAGGAATTGAAGGGTTTTAAACCAAAATAAGTAAGAACATTGACAATATTTCGCTATAAAAGTTACCTCCGTGACCTTTTCATTATGTTACTGGTTTATTGAACAGCATTTTATCACAAATTCGATTAATTAAAGCTAAACTTACCTGCAAGTATTGAATACACGCCCCTTTTTTTAGAATTCACTGAAAAAATCGAGAAACCTTCGCAGAATTGTGGCTTATTTCTATTATTTTTCTCCAGCTCAAACATGGGGTCATTCCCTTTAGAGCAGGACTGCCAAAGTATCAAAGGTCACATCGACCCAAAACAGATCGCATATTAAAGTACAGTTATCAGCCTTCTATGTAATGCCCATTTCATGCATATAGTGTTTGTACATAATGAACAATTTGGTTTTTTTTTGTGCATGTGCAACAGCTGTTTCTATTAACTCTTCCAATATAAAATATATACTCGAATTTAGTTCATAGAACATTACACAGCATGAAGAAACAGAATCAGCAGAAGTCGGGCCTTCCTATTTCAATTGATAATATTCCCAATCTATTCTTTCCCCATTATATGCTTTGCAGTTGTTATATACAAAAAAAGCAGAGGTAATAGCTTTTTTTGGTTTTGTTTGATTTTGCTATGTTTAAATATGAATTTTATATTTTTGTTGATGCTAAATAGTCAAAAATTCTCTAACTAATAATATAGTAAAAAAAGAAATTAAGATAATCCTAATTTCATTAGTAAAAGTTGACTTAAAACTGAATTCTCATTGCATTTTTGCTTTTGCGATTAAAAGAGAAGAATTTAATGATGACTAAAAGGAGATCGATAAATTAAAACGAGAGCAACAGACGCGCAAAACGCGACAGTGGGGTACCCTTCGACCTATGTTCCCGTGTAGTTTAATTTGTTAAATTCATACACATATGCATATGCACATGCTTTGAAACTAATCCCGACAGATGGCGTTCGAGCTTCGCGCTCGCCCGCCACCCTTGTTGGCTGGCAGAAGCACTTGGTTTTATGCTCATACTTTCTTAAATAACTTCTGTGATTATTGTCCGATCGGATTGTAATTTGGAGAATACGTAGATATTTCATTCAGCTTAGTATATGTTAAAGTCATAAATTTGTATCTTTTATACAGCGCTTACAAATTGAGTTCAAAAATTAAATTATTGAATTGTGGGGGCGGTGGGCGTGGCACCTAACATTTGAAGTAAACTTGATCTGCTCCGAGTACATAGGAACCTTCATTCTCTATCACTTTTAATAGCTGAGATCTGTGTGTTCATCTGGTCAGACGGACATCCGGACAGACAGACAGACATGGCTCAATCGACTCTGCTAGTGATCTTGAGTAAGAATATATATACTTTATGTGGTCTGCCACGCCTCCTTCTGCCTGTTACATACATTTGCACAAAGTTAGTATACCCTTTTTTGACCATTTTCAATGGTCGATATTGTGCATATAAATACGCACACATTGAAACGATCTCAGAGCGCAAAGAAATACACCCGTGCTCATCGTTCCGCTGTCGTTGTGCGACTTAGTGCTGCGAAAACATCGGATGACTATCGATGTTATTGATGTTGTGTTGCCTTTGATGTACATCGAAGTTTATATTTCGATGTTTTCGATAGTGTCCAATACTTATCACGTCACGTTAATTTGTTCTTTCAAGGGCGAATCTATTAATACGGAAAATGGGCGATTAGGTCCCGTTACTTTCAGTTTCAAACATTCACACTACAGGCGCAATTATGGTTTCAACAAGCAAAAATTTTTAGCAAGTGTACAAAAAGTCAGTAAGTATAGTGTGCGAAGTGAACTTTAAAAGCATTTGGTGGTAATTCTACGTACATACGTACTTTTTCAGATCATTTGAAACGAGTTCACACAAACACAAAACTTGAGGATGTTTCCAAGCAGATTGCATTCGAAAACAGACTTTAGGCAAGCACGGAGCCAACTTTATTGTATCCGACCTTTTGGCCATTTTCGGTTGTTTAAAACAAAGGATTCAGGGATTTAATAAATGCCTTTGATCCCCGATATGAATTGCCCAGCCGTCGTACATTACAAAATGTACATATGGCAGAATTATATATAACATTAAGAGAGAAATTGAGCAACATGTTAGAAAATTCGTTGTATCGATATTATCGAGGTTTTTAGGCAAAACCATCGAAATCATCGAGGTACGCAAACATCGAGGTTTTCCCAACACTAGTGCGACTGAGTTGATGCCGCTGTGCGCTTCTCGAGGTTTCTAACGAAGAGAGCCGATCGCTCACTCGTGAAACACTTCGTGTTCAGGGGTCCCAGTCTCCGCATTGCATGAAATGAGAAGATTCCGCTGTTTGAGGACTCTATATGAATATAATATATATCATTGGGATGCAATGACCAATTTATCGATGTCTTGATGTCGAAGTAGAGTTGCGGCTTATATTGTCATTAAATATATGCCACAAATAGTATTTTACGAAAAGATAGAATCGAATTCATATCGATATTAATTAAAATCCAACTTATTCAATGAATTTAAACAATATTTTTGATTTATTGCAGCAAGTACATACATACTACCGGTACAGTATGTACGCATGTATGTACATATGTATTTAAGTACCTCAAGGCAACTGTATGCCCCCCTTTTTGTAAGGGAAAAATGATTTCATAACCAATTAAAGCAGAGTTGCCAGATAAGTTGTGCAGTGGGAGAATTCTCCCTTTTTCGGGCAATAATTACCAGCGAGCTCTAATTAGCCAATGGCAGAGCAGTTTAAGTCTTCGTACACTTGTATACAAAGTATATTCTATGGTATATAAATGTATATGTATGTATGTATGTATGTATTGCGTGGCTGCGTCCCTAATATCATTAATTAAGCATGTCTCCCATTTACTCTTATGGGACAAAAACAATGCCAAGAACATCGTTGACATCGTTGTTAAAGAGAGAGCCCTGTGCGCCCTGTCCGCTCTTTTAGCTTCCGTATACAGATGCTGGAGAGAACAGTGTAATGCCGTTGACGAAGAGTAGGAGAAGAGTAAAGCAACAATGCCACGACGATACTTGATTGGTCGTCATTTGTCGGGCAGCCCCCTACCGGTTATGCTTGGCCCGACTCCCATCCCGCCGCCCACCACCCTTTTCCCATTGCCACTGCTCACTGCTCTCCTCATTCCCATACCTTATTCATCTGCGTTGGTCTGTTCAATTGTATTTTATTTGCTTTTCCTTTCTACCATAGTGTCGCTTCACTTGGTGTGTCTGCTGCTCTTATTCTCTCTTCACTTCTTTCTCTGTGCTCGTGTGATGCCGTAGCGAGAGAGGGAGAGAGTGTGCTAATGTGTTTGCATGGAAACTTAATTGATTTTTTCTCCCGCAAATTTCCGCCTCCTTCTCGACGCATACTTATGTATATGTATATATGCATGTATGTACATACATACATACTTATGCATGTAGGTATGTATGTACGTATGTATATTGCTGCTGTACTTTTTGATTCGTTATCGCCTCGAAGGGATGAACACAGAGTGCTGCGATTAATTATAAGAGCAAACAATTAATAAGAGTAACTTTGCAAGTATCAACACACGCACACATTCATACATACACACACATATGTCGCTTGACCAATTAAAAAAGAGCTAGAGCTGCTCTCGATTTAAGCGATTCCGTTTATGGCATTTTTAATTATCGCATTGGGTGTGACCATATAAACCGAAATCATACATATAAACATACATATGTGTGCTCACATGCACTTAATCCTTATATCTCACATCATACATACAGATATTTGTACATATCTGTGTGTTTATGTAATCGCATGTAATTGCATCGCGTCTGGCGGTTCATAAGAAAAATGAGTTTTCTCGCATATCCCAAGTATGTATGTATGTATGTACAAACCTACATACATATGTATATTGTATGTATGAATGGAAATCAGCAAATGGAAATAGAAGGCAAAAATCGATAATGCCGTACAACGAAATTAAAATAAAAAAAAAACGACACAAAAAAGCTTTTTCTCCGGATGTGTGTCTGTATGTGTGTTTGTAGGAGGGTGGGTTTCTCAACATGTAGATTTATACATACACACACACACACATACAAAGAAAAGATGCGGTGGTGGTATCAGCAAGCATATGCAAAAAGCTACCCTACAATTCATAAAATTAAATTATTCAAAAACAAGTTCAAACCAGTAAGAAAAGCAACAGTCGCGCAAAACGCGACACTGGGATACCCTTCGACCTATGTTCCCGTGTAGTTTAATTTGTTAAATTCATACACATATGCATATGCACATGCTTTGAAATTAATCCTGACAGATGGCGGTCGCGCTCGCCCGCCTATCTTGTTAGCTGACAGAAGCACTTTGTGTTATGTTCATACTTTCTTAAATAACTTCTGTGATTATTGTCCGATCGGATTGTAATTTGGAGACTACGTAGATATTTCATTCAGCTTAGTATATGTTAAAGTCAGAAAGTTGTATCTTTTATACAGCGCTTACAAATTGGGTTCAAAAATTAAATTATTGATTTGTGGGGGCGGTGGGCGTGGCACCTAACATTTGAAATAAACTTGATCTGCGCCGAGTACATAGGAACCTTCATTCCAAATTTGGTGTCTCTAGCATTTATAATAGCTGAGATCTGTGTGTTCATCTGGTCAGACAGACATCCGGACATTCGGACATCCAGACAGACAGACATGGCTCAATCAACTCGGCTAGTGATCCTGAGCAAGAATATATATACTTTGTGGGGTCTGCCACGCTTCCTTCTGCCTGTTACATACATTTGCACAAAGTTAGTATACCCTTTTTTGACCAATGGTCGAAGGGTATAACGAGAGCAACAGTCGCGCAAAACGCGACAGTGGGATACCCTTCGACCTATGTTCCCGTGTAGTTTAATTTGTTAAATTCATACACATATGCATATGCTTTGAAATTAATTCCGACAGATGGCGCTCGCGCTTCGCGCTCGCCCGCCTTCCTTGTTAGCTGACAGAAGCACTTGGTTTTATGCTCATACTTTTTTAAATAACTTCTGTGATTATTGTCCGATCGGATTGTAATTTGGAGACTTCGTAGATATTTCATTCAGCTTAGTATATGTTAAAGTCAGAAAGTTGTATATTTTATACAGCGCTTACAAATTGAGTTCAAAAATTAAATTATTGATTTGTAGGGGCGGTGGGCGTGGCACCTAACATTTGAAATAAACTTGATCTGCTTATAGTGCACACGAGTCTTCTTGCCAAATTTGGTAACTCTAGCTTTTATAATAGCTGAGATCTGTGTGTTCATCTGGACATCCGGACATCCAGACAGACAGACATGGCTCAATCGACTCGGCTAGTGATCCTGAGCAAGAATATATATACTTTGTTGGGTCTGCACAAAGTTACAATAGTATACCCTTTTTGACCATTTTCAATGGTGGAAGGGTATAAAAAGTCCCGTTACTCGACTGCCAGATACCTTGTCAGATAATAATTATACTACACCAGATTTAATTATACCAATTTGATCATGTTCTTTTAGAGAAGGAACTTCCTTCTAGTCATGACCATTGTTGCGATAAATTGCATATTTTTATATTATCGATTATTTTTCAGAACTTTAATCTATATATTTCTATAGTCAGTTTTTACAATATCGTATAATACTAATAATATTTAGCACACAACTAGTAAATGCATTAATATTGCTTTCCAAAATTGTATTTCAATCATTTTATTGCAATGTAAATGAGCATATTTTAAATTTCTGGTAAAACAACGTAAGGACGTCATGCGGCCAATTAAGTACAGAGATCGACAGAAAAACAAAGGAGAGATCTACTCACCGTATACATTAACTGTACCATAACCACACAAATAGTATAAACATATGTACATATGTACATACATACATATTACTTTTTGCCATTTCAAAGAGTATAATAAAAGACAGTGTAGAGTAGAAAAGTTATGGAGGATATTGCCCCAAAATAAAAGGCAAGAAATGTAAACAAACTCAAAAACTCACCCACATGAATCATTCAATGCATACATACATACGTATGAATAGGCATACACACGCACACACATATATAGGTATGTAGGTGCGATCGTTGGGTTTATAGACGCACAAGGGTAACAGCCGGCTGAGTCTTTACAGGTAAAATGAAACCTACATACATACATTGTTCAGACATCTCTGTTTGTAACCATCTATGCACGAAGACAGTATGTTGAAACATTGTAGGTAGGTAGGCACAATAAGGAAAGGATTTCTTGGCACACATACACACAAAGCAAATGAAACAAACATGCATATATACTTGTGTACATACATACATACATGTACATTACTGTCAACTTTCGCGGCTTCGGGTACATTAATTCCAAGCTCACCAACACACACACACTGCTTACAAACAGACAGAAGTAGTAGGAGAATCAGCAAAAATAAACATCATGAAGCCAAGTTGATATGCATGTTAATATATGTATATAAAGTCTGGGGGTCTATTGTAACAGATGATTAGGAAGAGGGGAAGCTGCTGCCTGGGTCGTTAAATAAGGAATCTGAGCACAAAGAAAAGCTGAAAAAATACACACAGATACTGCAAGTAAAATTAATAAGGAATAAGGCATAAGGAATACTAGGCAGACACGCACGTAATTGTATACTTGCTTCTCATTCTCCTTCACAGTCCGCGTCTCAGTCCGTGTCTCAGTCTGCGGACCCGGCTCGTTCACTCTTGCTGTTCCTTGCTGTCCCTTTTCCACTCACTGGTTGACACTATCATCAGCAGCAGCAGAAACACCCACAACAAACTCTCAGTGTCAGTGGCAGCGGCAGAGACAGCGACAGAGCATGAAGTGTTGGTGGTAAAGACTGTGATGACGACAATGTGCAAGAGAGAGCGAGAGAGTGAAGCATATAGAAGTCGGCACAGTCGACGAATTATGTATAAATTATTTATTTACATTATATTTATCCCCACTCCTCTGGAGCCTGCCGTGGAGTTCCCTATAGAAGGAAGACGATGAAATGGGTCGCCACTTTGTCTCCTGTTTCAATGTAAAGTCGCTGCTGTTGCTGCTATTGCTCTTCTGCTGCATTATCATACTCCATCGCTAATGTTTTCGCGAGTGCGCATTTGTGTGTGTGTGTGTCTGATTACAATACGAGAATGACAAGTGAAAAACTTGTTTTACGTATGAGTGTGTGTGTACATATGTATATGTATGTACATATGTACATATGTACATATGTAGGTATGTACATATATCAGTAAATTTTTAAATGCGATGCAAAAGAAACGTTAATAAACTAGTTGATGTTAAAATAAAGATAGAGACGCAAAGAGAGTGCTGCTTGTGCTGCTCTCTTATATTAATATGGCTCTCTTTCACTGTGTACTCTGCTCGCTCTCTTCTCTTGGCAGCAACCCAACAGCTCGCGCTCTCCCACTCTTTATATGCCCAAATGAGCGTGAGGGAGAGCGGTATAGTGCCAATGATTTGTTTCGTCAGCTCTTTTTGTTTTTGTTTGTTGTTTGCCTTGTTGTTGTTGCTGTTGCTGTGGATGCTGGTGCAGTTCTTACCTCTTACTCACACTCGCGCTCGTTTATGATGCTTTAAGGGGTCTCTCATTACCGCTCGTTACCGTAACCCTAAACCTGGTAAAAGGGAAAAAAGGGAAAGACTGGGAAAAGATGAGACAACTTACATAGGCGTGGCTCCAGCTCCAGCGCTGCTGATAAAAAAATTCCTAATGCTTTGCGTTGCTGTTATTGGCCTTAGTTTTTGCGACTTTTTATTATTATTGGTTTATTTCAATTTCCAAATGGTACAATTACAGAATACCTTTTTATATAGATTTCTACCAGTATAGAGCTGCAGAAACATCGATGTTTTTAAGGCATCGATGTATCGATATATATAATCATCGATGTACATACATGCATGCAAATCTATATGGCGGCTACACACACATGTACAGTGTATGCGAATGACTCTTAAATTACAAATGAGTTATGCACACATCCATATGTATGTATGTGTACACGTGAGTGAGTAGGTGTATGTGTGGTTATGTTCCCACTTAACTGCATAAGTACGCATCTCACCACCCACATACATAAATTGTACATACATAAATACGAACACATGCGCTTGCACACATGCATGTGTGCAGACAAACACATACACACACACTCACACAAATTCGCGGACAAGCAAGTATGTATGTGTGTGCACACGGTACACGAATGTATTTGTTCTCGGAACGTCGCGATGTGGGTGAAATATTCGCACACTTGCCGCTACCACATCGCATCTTTTGATTGGTCGTTTGTGCGCCAGCGCCGCCACTTCCGCCCCGCCCCTCCTCGCATGCTCACATACCGCCACCCTGTTAGTATGCAGTCTGCTGGATGCTTTAATTAACTTTTTTCATTTGCTGACCACGTCGCACTTAATTGGTGGAGACACATGAAGCAACCTTCACGTTGGCTCCACCCACCGGCGTCAGTCTCCGTCTCCCTTATCGTCAACGAGTGCTAAAAGGAGAAGAGCTATAACAGAATAAACAGTAGTTTTTGATTGTGCCTGCAGTCACTTCCGTTTGTTGAAAGGCTGGCATTTAATTGAACATGTACATATGTGCGTACATACATAGGCATGTGCGTATCACAGTATTATTATTGTAGCACTCAGGACATACATATGTGCATGCATGTACCATAAATGTGTGTATTTTGATGGTTTATTATATACTTACATATGTAATTGCAAATTAGCTTAGCTTGAGTAATTAGTATTTACTAAGATACACATTAGAACTAGAAAGAACATCGACAATGTATTGATTTATATTCAAATTTTTGGAAATATCGATGTTCGATGTTTCAATCAATCAAACAAGAGAAACATGCTCTTGTTCTTAAAATAAAATAAATATTTATCAACTGGAATATGTTTATTTTCTTTTAGTTTAGATTTTATTTCTTTTTTATTTTAAACTTCAGTTTTGATTTGAACGAGTTGAACTCGAAATGTTTTTCATTTTTAATGTAATTTGTATTTTTATTTCGTAGAACTCAAATAAAGTTTTTTTGTTTAAACAAATGTAATGTTAATTTATATAATATAATTTATTATTATGTATTATGTATACATCGATTTATATGCAGCTCTGGTGACTTGTCTACTTTATTTTTAAAAAACTATGGTTATTACAGAATAAGTCGTTATATTCGTTATCGTTATATTTCGATATTCGACGGTCTAAATATTAATTAGAAAACATCTTGTGGATTGGCAGAATGTTGCTGAATATAATGCATTACAATTCAAAACTATCACATATTATAATCCTTCAATTTCGAAATTGATATTTCCACTACACCGTCGAGTTGTCGTCCAAATAATTAATATATGAATAAATACTTGATGTTACATGTTATACATGATTAATACATATATAACACATACAAAAATAAATGATTATTAACAAATCAGCGTGAATTGCATTTTATGCAATTTTAAATAAATTATTTTCTTTACGTGATCCATTTTTTAAGAGGTCGTTTGCAGATTGTCAGAAACTTCTTCACGGCTAGTTTTGAAAAATATGCCAAGCAAACGTGTGTTTGAAGTTTGCACATTTTAAATAAATAGTGATGGTGAATCGCGTTATTATGCTGCTATAAAAACTATCGCAGAGCAGCCTGCTGCGATATTATTGATACTGTCAACGATATTATTGATAATGTTTTACAGCTTTTATTATGTGTATCGTGTAAAATGAATATATCGATATTACTGAAGTTTCATAGCATTTTTTGCAGATCTAGTATGTTTATAGAGTATGTTTTAGTTTATATATAAAATTAAAAAAATAATATTATATTTCTAAAATTAAACAAGCAAATTTCAGATCTTTTCGTAGCTAAGATGATAGCCATTCGTTTTTGTTTACCTTTTTTGATTGGAGAGAACTGCACTCCTCGCTGATCTTTTCAGCTCTACTGGTCACATTGAGAAAACTGTGGCATCTAGTGTTGGGAAAACCTCTATGTTTGCGTACCTCGATGATTTCGCCTAAAAACCTCGATAATATCGATACAATGAATTTTCTAACATGTTGCTCAATTTCTTTCTTAATGTTATATGTATATGTACGAGTATAATTGTGCAATATGTACATTTTGTAATGTACGACGGCTAGGCAATTCATATCGGGGATAAAGCATTTATAAAATCCTTGAATCCTTTGTTTTTAACAACCGAAAATGGCCAAATGGCTTCGTGCTTGCCTAAAGTCTGATTTCGAATGCAATCTACTTGGAAACATCTTCAAGTTTTGTGTTTGTGTGTAAAAGTACGTATGTACGTAGAATTACCACCAAATGCTTTTAAAGTTCACTCGCACACTATACTTACTGGCTTTTTGTGCACTTGCTAAAAATTTTTCCATGTTGAAACCAGAATTGTGCCTGTAGCTTGACTATTTGAAACTGAAAGTAACGGGACCGAATCGGTAATTTTCTTAATGCATAGATTCGCTCTTGAAAGTGTTACGGACTGCTTTTTGTCGATAGGGCTGTGCCTTTTAGGGTGATGCTTCGAAACTCCTGAGCAGGAGCTTCACATGGCTGGGTGTGTGCGCGGTGACTTGGTTGTCACCAATGGCTGTTGTTGAGGTGTATTTGTCCCCCATAGAGTAGGTATTTTTGCCTGTAAACAAATTAAAATGTGTTAGAATACATATGTATTTTATGAGCATTTTGGTTTGTTTACCTTTTTGTCAGTGATTATTATCGATATTTTGTGGGGACTGCAGGGCCGGAGGAAAAACCCTTCCCCAAGTGCTGCTGAGCTAGCCACACAGCCTTATCGACAAAAAGCAGTCTGTAACATAATGGCACCTAATGTGGGGCCCGAACCCACGACGCTGAGATTAAGAGGCTCATGCTCTACCGACTGAGCTAGACGGGCACAGCCCTATCGACAAAAAGCAGTCTGTAACAAAATAACAAATTAACGTGACGTGATAAGTATTGGACACTATCAAAAACAGCGAAATATAAACATCGATGTACATCGAAGGCAACACAGCATCGATAGTCGTCCGATATTTTCTCAGCACGGCATCAAGAAAAGACAAGCGATTGATTGATTAAAAACAACTACACTCTGTATAAATATTTCTATTTCACCAAAATTAGACAACTCTATATATACATATGTATGTATATATATATATTTATATATATATAGGGATTCCAGTCTAATGATCAAAGTGATTATAACTGCTGGTTTAAAATGCTACACAATTATATACATACATATGCATGTACATAAAAAGAATAGGCAAAATCGGAGGAGAACAGGTTTTGGTATGTTTTTGTTTTTATTGCTTACATTTTACCTGGTTTGATGAATTTATTTTTGTTTTATTTTTTTTGATGCAGCGTAGGCCCCAGTGACAATTTATTTTTGCTGCTATACACACACTCCCTACCACTCATCCGCGCGCACAAACATCACAGACACCCCATCCGCACTGGTCAAGACTGACTAACATTCTCGTGACTAGGTCAGGTCAAGTTGCTGTCGTATGTGAGGCCAGCAATATCGCATGTTTGACCACAGTTTGCTCGACGTTTCACTGTGTGTGTGTGTGTCTGTGTGAATGTACAAATGTTAGTGTCCGTGCCTGCCTTCCTGAGTATGTAGGTGTATTTTAGCACCTACTCCTTGTAAGTGCTCAATTTTATCTTTATGGTCAATAACGGTTTCTTGGCGAAGTGTGCGTGCTTTAAGGGTGGCATTTCATTTACACCGACAACACAGTCTACACACGCAGTCGCACATTTACACATGTACGACAAATAAACACCTACCATACATACATGCATGTCTAAACAAATCGTTATTCCGTTACTTTGCCTTCGATTTTAAGGTCAGCTGACAATTTCGAGAGGATTTCCCATTCAAACTCAGCAGTATATCGAAATTCTTTAGTTTTATAATGATTTTACGATCCAAAGAATATACATATATCTGCCTTTTAATCTCTTTGATACTCTTCAACCCTATTGTTATTCTCAATCTGGGTTTTCTATAACACATTGTAGTACAGCTGGAAAAAGATCGACATATCGATACATCATCGATGTTCTTTCCAGCTCTACAATGTAGTCGATATTGTGCAAGGAACAAGAATTGGAACAAGGAACAAGCGTATACCGTTCTCATACTAGAGGTGGAAGTTAAATCGATTAATCGTTGTTTTAAATTTTCTTCGATGCATTGATATAATTTTTGAGAATCGATTTAATCGAAAGTTTGAAATAAGTAAACATTTGTTTTTGTAGTATTGCAGTTTGGTAATTGTTTAAAAACAATATGCAATACAATATATGTATATAATATTATATTGTATACATTTATTTTCTATAATTTCAAGCAAACAAAACGTTTATTATACCCTTCGACCATTGAAAATGGTCAAAAGAGGGTATACTAACTTTGTGCAAATAACAGGCAGAAGGAGCCGTGGTATAAGTATCTATATTCTTTTCTCAGGATCACAAGCCGAGTCGATTGAGCCATGTCTGTCTGTCTGTCCGTCCGTCTGTCTGTGTGAACGCACAGATCTCAGCTATTATAAAAGATAGAGTTACCAAATTTGGCAGGAAGACTCCTGTGTACTATAAGCTGATCAAGTTTATTTCAAATATTAGGTGCCATGCCCACCGCCCCCGTAAATCAATAATTTAATTTTTGAACTCAATTTGTAAGCGCTGTATAAAAGCTACAACTTTTGGAATTTAACATATACTAAGCTGAATGAATTATATACGTATTCTCCCAATTGCAATCCGATCGCACAATAATCACAGAAGTTATTTAATAAAGTATGAGCACGGGTACTGCGTGACTGTTGCTTTTCTTACTGGTTTTTTCTAAACTTTTAAGCCAAAAAACGGTTTTTCGATCAGCGTGCACATTGATTTATTTCCATCTCCACCTAAAACGAATCATATCATCGGTTTACAACAAAATCGTGCTCGCGAGACATAATTCTCTCACCTTATATTGGTGACGAGGGCACTTATTTAAATTTTATCCATAATTCTTTCGCATTAATTTTTTAAAAATATAGCGCTATCTGTATAACAAATCGGTAACGAGGGCACTAACCTTTGCCCTTTTCTAGCTCTATCGATCAGTCAAGGCTTTGAGCTCATAAATAGCATATATAGAAATTATCCCTGGAACCTTTTAAGGTGATATAATGAATGTACATGAATGTACAATCAAGTGCTTCAGCAGATAGACAAGAGTATAGCAAAGGGCTTGAAAAGTAACTAAGTTCTACATATAGTCGAATTTATAACCGTAGATAGAGTGGCTATAGAGTTAGTGTTATAAACAAGGAAGTAACATAGAGTTTAACGTAGTCATGCTGAGTATGACCAACAATTTGAAAGAGTCTTCGATGAATTGCAAAGTGTAATGAGTAACCAAGTCAACATTGTCTATGTTTACTTTAAAAATGTTAATTGTTGTTCATGGTTCTAGAATAAGAACGAAGTCTTTAGCTTACATATTAGTTAAGGCCTTTACCTTAAGGAATGCTTGAAAATGCTAAGAAATATATGTGTGAAATGAATCAGATCAGGGACCTAAGGCAAATGACAAAACAGAGAAACAACGAGAGCAACAGTCGCGCAAAACGCGACAGTGGGATACACTTCGACCTATGTTCCCGTGTAGTTTAATTTGTTAAATTCATACACATATGCATATGCACATGCTTTGAAAATAATCCCGACAGATGGCGCTGGCGCTTCGCGCTCGCCCGCCTCCCTTGTTAGCTGACAGAAGCACTTGGTTTTATGCTCATACTTTCTTATATAACTTCTGTGATTATTGTCCGATCGGATTGTGATTTGGAGACTACGTAGATATTTCATTCAGCTTAGTATATGTTAAAGTCAGAAAGTTATATCTTTTATACAGCGCTTACAAATTGTGTTCAAAAATTAAATTATTGATTTGTGGGGGCGGTGGGCGTGGCATCCAACATTTGAAATAAACTTGATTTGCGCCTGGTACACAGAAACATTCATGCCAAATTTGGTGTCTCTAGCTTTTATAATAGCTGTGATCTGTGTGTTCCTCTGGTCATCCGGACATCCAGACAGACAGACATGGCTCAATCGACTCGGCTAGTGATCCTGAGCAAGAATATATATGCTTTGTGGGGTCTGCCACGACTCCTTCTGCCTGTTACATACATTTGCACAAAGTTAGTATACCCTTTTTGGACCATCGAAGGGTATAAAAAGAACGGATTTGGAGTTGAATGGTGGGTGAACAAAACAGAGAAACAAAAAGAAGGGATTTGGAGTTAAATGGTGGGTGAACGAAAGCAGTCGCAAGTTTTTCAATCGTACTATATACAGCTAGATCTAAACAATTGTTATCAAACAATTAAATTATAATAATAAGCAAGAACTATTGACATTAAACAATATAAAGTGTACTATTTAACCATTGTCATCAAATAATAAAGTGTAGTAGGAAATATAATCTTTATTTTAGTTCTTATTTATTTATATTTTGTAAAAGGCAATATAATCTTTATTTTTAGTTCTTCTTCGTACCAACGCTTCGAGATCAAACTTCTTAATTGCTGGCTTTTATTTATCGTACATTGCGTTCGATATATCGATATTATATGTACATGGTTACTTTTCTTTACAATAGATCGATATCAAACAGCTGTTATTCAATACGATAGTTGTTTTAATTAGAGGTGGGCGCGGGCCGTCCTTTTTTTCGTGGCCCGCGGACTTTTGCCAAAAAAAACGTGCCCGTGCCTAAAAATCGAGTTTCGTTCGGGTTCGTGCGGGCCCCGGGCCTAAGAAAAAAGCCCGGAGGCCCGCAAAAGCCCGAAGGCCCGCAAAAGCCTGGAGGCCCGCACAATCGGTGGGACTCGTGAAAAGGGGTCAGGACTGTTTGCAGAATTTCAAGATAACAAATTTTCTAAAAAACCAAAGTTACAATTAAATGCTTTTGATATTGAAATCGAAAAATATTTAAATGGCTGTGCAGCCATTTCAGACCAAAATGTGTTAGAATTTTGGAAATGTAGTGACCTGAAATTAATGAAAAGACTTGCCCGTTACATTTTAGCCATTCCTGCAAGCTCAGCGACGAGCGAAAGATTATTTTCTACCTCTGGAATAATATTAAATGAGCGTCGTACACGTTTAAAAAGTTCAAACTTAGAAAAAATTTTATTTTTAAATAAGAACTTGCCATAAGTTATGTTAAAAACCTGTATATTATAACACTGTTTTTATTAATAAGTATTGGACTTAACTAAATTTCTTTGTATATTACATACTATAAATTAAAAAAATTGCATGGGTTTTTTTTTGTTGAAATTTTCGTGTTTGGCTTGGGCCGGGCCGTGCTTTTTCAAAAAAAAATCGTGCGGGCCTCGTGCTTTTTTTGGGACTAGGTTTCGTGCTCGTGCCGGGCCGGGCCTCAAAAAGTAGGCCCGCGCCCACCTCTAGTTTTAATACAATATGTGTATGTTATCTAAATCTATTACAAAAGTAACACTATAAAATAAACTTACTACATTTATGTAAAAGGTAGAAAAAGGTCTGGCTTCATACTTGGTGTGCAAGGAAGAACATAAGATGTTAAATAAGAGAACAGAAAGATGTTAAATATTTTACATTTATTTATCTTGCCTGTTCATTTTGTTTACCGATCCCGATACCAATACCTTTTCTCTTTCGGGGCATACAGATTCAAATTATTTCAGCTACAACTTTCAGCTTCACTTGTAGATGAATACCAAAATCTTGCTAAAATAAGAAATAGGGGAGTTGGTTAACATTGCAAACACATCACTCTTCGGTAGATCTGCCTCCATTCCTATATTTCTGTGCCTAACCTGTAAAAGAGGTCTTCGAAAATTTTTCGAGTTTTTTGAGGTTAAGTCGAAACTCAGACGTGCTATGTAAAGCAGGACAAAATACATGTTAAAACATATATCGCATGCCCAGATCACGATGCTATATCTTTTGGGGGATATCCAAAGGTTTTTCAGTTTTTTGAGGTTAAGTCGAAATCCAGACGTGATGGAGAATTTCTAACACTTTTGTTTTTTTGTGGGGTTGTGTTATCATTCAATTGGCGAATCATTACCATTTTACTGTTTCACTTGCTGTGCAGCCAAGCAATGAGTGCAAGTATGCCTGTATATGAATATGTATATATGATTATATGATAATTATTATAAATATGTAGGGTATAATTTGTAAAGTATATTTATCAGTTGAAAGATATATCAGATGCCACAGTGTGTTCAAATTGAAATGAACAATATCGAACTTATAAAGACCCCATAATTATTTTGAGTTGAACAGAATTAAAACTGTAGAATGAGGTGGGTTTTAAAATAAAAAGTGTTTCTATACTGTTAAGTTATACCACTAAGCAATGAACACATAGAGACGTCAAACAGCTCTGACGTTGTTTGACACTGTTTTTTCAAAAGAGCTGCCCCACAGAAGAAGAAGAACAGAAGCAGACTTCGGCTGAATGCTCGACCGGGGCAGCTCGCTGTTCGGCTATACAAACAGTGCATAGCATCAAAACTGCTTCAGTCGCACAACGACAGCGGAACGATAAGCATGCGCGTACTTCTTTGCGCTGTGCGATCGTTTCCATGTATTCGTGTATGTATGCACGGCCCGCGTATGAATGTATGCGTTGCTTGTGAAGTTTGGCAATAGGCAAATGCTTCGGCCAGCGCGCTGGCAGCCTGAAGTCAATTTTGTGTTTCGGCGTCGAGAGCTTATACACAGGAACCGTGGCCAAAAATGGTTATCTTGCAGCGAAAATTTTAAAACTTTTGAAAACATGTGTCTTGTTCTATGAGGATAATTTTATTTAGTATTTACATATTTATGTATTCCGAATTTTTTATTTTAATTTATAAATTTTGTCAATATTGGTAAACTCATATACAAAAAAAAAATAATTATCACAACTTTTTTTGGTATTATAACTTTGCTCTACAAAATATAATATAATTATCAATTTTCAATCCCTCTTCTCAAAAATTAAACATAAATACACATGTTTTCTGATGGTAAAATTATTGCCGCCAAATAACCATTGTGGCTCACTGTAATTCGGTCTCTTAGCTCTCGATGACAAAAACAAAAACAAACACACAGTTTCACGCTGGCCAGGCCCGTAGCTAAAAGTGCGCAGGGTGTGCGGTACAAGAAGGGCTCTCAACAGTCAGGGGCTCACGGATACCAAACATAAAAATGTTATTAATGCGGATATATTTTATTTGTAAAATTTAATTCCTTTGGTAAGCACAAATATATTAATTAATTATTAATGTAATTTAAGTAGGAGTTCCTGATAAGTATTGCACAGGGGCCCGTAAAAACTGTGCCTCAGTCTCTAGGCTCTCGACGCCGAAACACAAAATTGACTTCAGGCTGCAAGCATTTGCCTATTGCCAAACTTCACAAGCAACGCATACATTCATACGCGGGCTCTTTTGAAAAAACAGTGTCAAACAACGTCAGAGCTGTTTGACGTCTCTATGTGTTCATTGCTTAGTGGTTATACTCTATTATGATAAGTCTTATGTTAAGTGTGTGTCTTATTTTAAGTGTAACCTTTGTCGATACACTATCGTAAGTTTATTTATTTATACCCTATCGATAGCATAGTGTTGAATACCGCAAAAGTAGCGGGAGAGCGTCACTATCGTTAAAGAGACAGAGCTAATAGAAATGGGATAACATCGATGTCTGCGGACATTTAGAGTAAAAGATCGATATTTTGGGAAAAAAACTTTAATTTTTTTTAGACAAAACAATTTCCATTAAAAATGGTCAAAAAAGGGTATACTAACTTTGTGCAAATGTATGTAACAGGCAGAACGAGGCGTGGGAGACCCCATAAAGTAAATATATCAAGACACAAGCCGAGTCGATTGAGCCATGTCTGTCTGTCTGTGTGAACGCACAGATGTCAGCTATTATAAAAGCTAGAGTTACCAAATTTGGCAGGAAGACTCGTGTGTACTAAAAGCTGATCAACTTTATTTCAAATGTTAGGTGCCACGCCCACCGCCCCCGTAAATCAATAATTTAATTTATGAACTCAATTTGTAAGCGCTGTATAAAAGCTACAACTTTCTGACTTAACAATATACTAAGCTGAATGAATAATCTACGTATTCTCCAAATTGCAATCCGATCGGACAATAATCACAGAAGTTATTTAAGAAAGTATGAGCATAAAACCAAATGCTTCTGTCAGCTAACAAGAGAGGCTGCGAGCGCGAGCACCATCTGTTGGAAATAATTGTAAAGCATGTGCATATGCATATGTGTATAAATTTAACAAATTAAACTACACGGGAACATAGGTCGAAAGGTATCCTGTCGCATGCTGCGAGACTGTTACTTTTCTTACTGGATTTATTAGAATTTGTTTTCCCCAAGTGCTGCCGGAGCAATACAACGGCACCTGCCCGGGGAACAAATAATTTTATAGGCCAATTTTGTTTTCAGAAAGGAAAATCGCGTTGGGTCCTCTGTTGGTGGTGTTGGCTGATCAACGTTGTATTTTGAAAACAAAAGGACTAGTTCCTATTCCGCAGGTTTGGCAGCTTCATCTGCGTTCGATGTCAATAAAAACCCATCCTTCTTGAATCCACGTTACCAGGTTTATAGCTGTATAATTTTATATATGTCGGAGATGTTTTTTTAAAATGGGTTTTATTTAAGACTAATCGATAAGAGAGCCATTACTGTATTTGATTGTGAAGTCTTAATACGAGTACATATTAAGATCGAGTGTTGCCCTAGTAGAGTTGTCATAGTGTAGCAAGGGTGTGTAAAAAGCACGAGAGTAACACGTGCCTAAAAAATAGGAAAAAAGGCAAAACACAAATAAAAAGACTACACAAATTATGCAAGAAGCAAACAATAAGTCTCCGATATATATATATATATTTAAGAAAAGCACGCAGAAAACTTTGTTCTTGGAAATTGTTAGCAAATATCATATACCATTACAGGGTGTATCAAAATTAGGCGTTGGGTGACTTATAGTCGTGCAGTCTGAGGACTATAGTTAGCTCCAATTTTGGAGGCAACGTGCGTATGAACACACACACATACATCCATATGTTTTTTTATACCCTTCGACCATTGAAAATGGTCAAAAAAGGGTATACTAACTTTGTGCAAATGTATGTAACAGGCAAAAGGAGGCGTGGGAGACCCCATAAAGTATATATATTCTTGCTCACAAGCCGAGTCGATTGAGCCATGTCTGTCTGTCTGTTTGTCTGTAAACCAATAATTTAATTTTTGAACTGTAAATCTAAAAATTTCTGACTTAAACATATACAAAGCTGAATGAATTATCTAAGTATTCTTCAAATTGCAATCCATCGGTCAATAATCACAGAAGTTATTTAACAAAGTATGAGCATAAAACCAAATGCTTCTATCAGCTAACAAGAGAGACCGGGAGAGCGCGAGCGCCATCTATCGGGAATAATTGTATAGCATGTGCATATGTACGTATATGTGTATGAATTTAACAAATTAAACTACACGGGAACATACATAGGTCGAAGGGTATCCCACTGTCGCGTGCTGCGCGACTGTTGTTTTTCTTACTGGTTAATATCTAAGCTCTTTCAGAAATAATCTCTCTTAATTATGAGAGAAAAGACGTCTCGACAACTTCCGCTGCGCTTGCCGCTCTTATTGTTCAAATTGCTTTCGGAGTCATCTTCGTTGAATTACAGTTTTGAATCACCCTCATCACACCTCTTGAGGTATGTATGTATGCATACACGCAGTCTTTTATCGTGAAACACACATACATACATACATATGTACATACGGATATTCGTTGACTCGGATCATTGTGGAAGAAACAAGTTTATGATGAAAAAAGAAAACAAGAGCAAATGAAAAACAAAAGATAATTGCTATTAAGGCTCTTTCCACTTAAAATTTGTATAAAAAACTTCAGCCCCCAAGAAGTTATTATAAGCAATCATTACATTAATGCAACTAATTGATAAGCACCTTGTGGAAGGACCGATCCCGATCCGATGCCGATACATTTAATTATAATGAAATATTAGAAATATCACAGACATTGACTCGAAGAAGATTTAGTAGTACAACATCATAGTAACCCTTATTAAAACTGTATGATATATATGTTTAATTAGCATGGGAATAACAGTCGCAGCACCATGAGTATGAACCCCTTTCGTTATATTTTGAAATCTCGAACTTCAATTGGAACATATGTATACATATACGTACTTACATACTATGGTATATATGTATGTACTTCCATACACACTTCTTCTGCGTACGTGATTACCTATCGACGGTGCTCTTTGAATTTGAAATAGTCTAACACCTTTTTTCTGTTGGACCAAGAACTATGTCGTCGGCAATTTTTTGGGCATTGAACTCTTAAGTTTTTTTTAATGCCGAACATGACTTGTGTAAACGATGCCACAAAGATTGATACAACGGGCAAAGCTACAGTTGTGTGTACTCGACTATGATATACCCGCTACTCAACAGCCAAAAGAGGTTTCTTAGATATTTTATTTTTTCTGGGTGGGGTATTTTGTTTTGTAGAGACAGACAGAAAGATAGACTGAGACACATAGAGACTGACAGACAGAAAGATAGACTGAGATACAGAGAGACAGACAAAAAGACAAAAAGATAGAAACACAGACAGACAGACACACATAAATAAAGATAGACTGAGAGACAGAGCGGCATGGAGATAGACAGACAGAAAAATAGACAATAAAACAAACAAACAGGCACGCAGACTGTGTGTCTCTCTCTCTCTCAGTCTATCTTTCTGTCTGTGTGTCTGTCTATCTGTCTCTCTGTCTGTCTGTCTCTCTGTCTGTCTGTCTCTCTGTCTGTCTGTCTCTCTGTCTGTCTGTCTCTCTGTCTGTCTGTCTCTCTGTCTGTCTGTCTCTCTGTCTGTCTGTCTCTCTGACTGTCTTTCTCTATGTCTGTCTGTCTATGGTATCTGTCTCTTAGTCTGTCTGTCTATCTGTCTGTCTCTCTGAGAATAAATGCAGTTTATAGCATCGAAACTCCCACTTCAGTCATACATTTTGTCACAAAGTTATAATACCTTTCTATTCCATTAGTAGCGGGTATAAAAACTCAGCTGAAGTCACTGTATATTTGATATGAGTGGCAAATGATAACTCCGCGCGGAAACATGTCGTTTTTAGTTTGGCGGAGATATGTTGTTTTGAAAGCGACATAACTCTGCCAATAAGAAAACGATGGAGATTGTCGCCCTTAGTATGCCGATGATAAGTCGATGTAAAAACATCAACCTATTAGCGACATACATATGTATGTATGAACAAATATATTTATGTGAATAAGTATGTTTGTGTGTATGTATATTATTAGAACATGTACATATGTACATGTATGTATGTATGTGCAAGTATGTACAGCTACCGAAGAGAGATTTTGAAAGAAGAAAACGCTTAATTTTCGTAGAATGGTTTTTTTTTTATTTAATTATAAACTATAGTGTTTTGACGACCTTTTTTTTCATATTTGTGGTTGGCTCGAGGTTAAAATACAATAAAATAAAAACAATTTGTTTATATTTTTCTTCCGATATATTTCGGTTACTCTTCGGTAACCGTCTTCAGGGATTAATTTTGCACGTTTGGTCTTGCGGGCGCGGAGTTCCTAACTGTTAGGAACTCCGCGCCCGCAAGAGCAGACGTGGTACATTGGTGTAAATAACAATAAAGAGCAGCCCGCTCCCTCTTTAAATTCAAATTTAATATTTTAATATCAAGTTACACTTTAATGATGAACTCAAGCAGGCTGCCCAAAATACCAATTTTTTGATAACTTATAATATCTTATTTATGTATGTATGTAAAACTAAAAAAATTTCTTAAAGTGTACGAAACAGTATTGAACAGTACGAAAAGAGATTCATAGAAAAACGCGCACTTATACATATGTATGTACATATGTATGTATATGCATGCATACATACATCCATAGGACCGCGCATTTTTGGCGCGTGCCTACACTTGCCAGAAAAACTATGCGTACACACGCAACTTAAAACTTTGATGGTAAAAAAGTGTAGTTGTATTAAAGATATCGACTTGGTTTTTTTATTTTCTAAACACATTTTATATTAATAATATTCATAAGTTTGCTTAACTCTAAATGTATAATTTATCCTTTTAAAAATAAAAAGGTAACAATTCATATGATTTGGCACAAGAGAAAGTGTGCGTACAAACTAAAAAAACAATGAGAAAAGGCACTTAGTTTAAAAAAATACTTAAAATTAATAAGACGTTGGATACCCCTTTCTTTTTATTGTTTCTGCCAAACGTTTTGGCATGGACTGGACCAATTTTTGGGTGACATCCGGGGAAATGTTATGCGATTCCTCCATTATCATATTCTTTGAAGTTATTGTATTGTCCTTTGGCGAATCCTGCGCTCAAGACAATCCCATAGATGTTCTGTGGGGTTCAAGTCTGGCGACTGTGGTGGCGAGTGCAATTGGTTTTTGAGGTTATAGACTAGCCAAAGCCTCACATTATGTGCAGTATGCTTTGGATCATTATCTTGCTGGAACCAAAAGTCGTCAGCCAAACCCAATTTTTCCATGCTTTCCTGCAAATTGTCTTTTAAAATTTGAAGATAAGCTTTGTGATCCATAATGGAATCAATAAAAATAAGATTGCCAACTCCATTTGCCGCCATACAGCCCCACACCATCACTCCGCCACCACCGTGTTTAACAGTTGGAGCAAGGTTTTGCACATCGAACGCTTTTACGCTACACTAGTTTACGCCACACTAGTTTTCGCCCTTTTATGCCAAAAATGCAGAATTTGCTCTCGTCACTGAATAACACATTATTCCAGAAAGTTGCAGGCTCCTGGATAAACTTTTTGGCAAAAACTAAGCTCTTCTTTTTGTTGACCGGCGTTATAAGGGGTTTCTTCCGTGCAGTACGGGCATGTAGGTGGATCTTTTCTAAAATTTTCCTTATGGTGTCGTCATGTAGCTCTTTATTAAACTTCTGCTTGATATCCTGGCCAATTTGCGCTGTTAATCCAGGCTTAAGCCTCACCGTCATCAAAACATTTTCACGATCGGTCAGCTTTGTCGGACTTCCAGAACGTGGTTTCGACACTACGGAGCCGGTTAAATTGAAATTTTCGAGCACTCTTTGTTAAATTGAAATTTTCGAGCACTCTTTGTATAGTGGAGTGAGTTCTGCACACGATTTTTCCAATTTCCCGCAATGATTTTCCATCATTCCGAATTTTACCAACCCTTTTCCTCAAATCGGGGTCAATTTCTTTTTCCATTCTGCCCATTACGATTTTTTTCATAAAATGATGAAATTTGCTTAAACAACTCGCATCAAATAGTTTCTAGTGCTTTTATCACCGTTACTTCTGATCTAACAGTACCAAAAGCTGCATAACAAGCACATACACTTAGAGTTTTTTGTTTGTACGCATACATTCTTGTGCCAAATGATTTGAATTGTTACGTTTTTATTTTTAAAAAGATAAGTTATACATTTAGAGCTAAGCAAACTTATGAATATTAATAATATTCAATGTGTTTAGAAAATAAAAAAAAACCAAGTCGATATCTTTAATACAACCAATCTTTTTTTCATCAAAGTTTTGAGTTGCGTGTGTACGCATAGTTTTTCTGGCTCTTTTCATACGTGTATATTCACAATAAGATTGAAGTAAATAGTATGTAAATACATACATACATACATTCATATGTACATATCTCCGCGCGGGGATATACATACATATGTATGTATTCATATGTATGTACGTACATACAGCTGTGTTCACAAAAATAGCAGTGCGAGAAATGCAATCAAGTAATGTCATTTTTTTCAAGTTCCGTTAAGATTATTCCAACGTGTACGCATTGCTGTTGTAGAATGGAATGTGTACAAGGAAGAAACGAAAAAGTCCCGTTAGATTTGCGCGATTTCAGCAAATGAACAACTCTTTTTGCTAGAAGCACCAGTTCTTGGCTGCTCATTAAAATAGCAGTGCGTATCTTGATAGGCCAAAAAATTTTGTTAAGACGTTTAATTGATAAAAAGTAAGTGGTTTTGTGTTAGTGACTATTATTAACATTAGAAAACACTAAAATAAATTTATATTTTTTAACTTAGTGGGCAGGGGCAAACATTGTACTCCAGAAAAGAGTAATACTATAGTGCAACTAAGAAACCTGGGAAAAACATATAAAGACATCCAAGAAATATGTGGATGTTCTGCTAAAATGATTAATAATGCTTTAAACTTTAAAGAAAAGCCCGAAAATCGTGGTATCCGACGTAAAACCACGCCTCATGAGGACCGATCTATTGTGCGATATAGCAGGGCGCAGCCTTTTGCATCGTCCAGCGAGATAAAAAATGAGTTAAGCTTGAATGTTAGTGGCGTTACTATTCGGCGACGTCTTAGAGAACAAAATCTCAAAGCGTGCCATCCACGAAAAGTTCCACTGTTAGCCACCAGACATGTCAAAGCACGTTTGGAGTTCGCCAAAAGTCACCTTAATTGGCCCATTACAAAGTGGCGAAATATTTTATGGAGTGACGAAAGTAAATTTGTGTTATTTGGTGGAAAGGGCTCCAGACAATATGTCAGACGTCCACCTAACACAGAGTACGATCCTAGGTACACTTTGAAGACAGTTAAACACGGCGGATTGAGTATTATGGTATGGGCATGTTTTTCTTACAGTGGAGTGGGCCCTATATTCATGATTGATGGGATTATGGATCGATCTATATATGTTAACATATTAGAAAATGTTATGTTTCCTTATGCCAATTGGGAAATGCCACTAAAATGGACGTTTCAACAGGATAACGACCCCAAACATACAAGCAAACTAGTCAAAAGCTGGATGGCATCAAATCGGATCGATCTTATGTCATGGCCTGCGCAGTCTCCGGATTTAAATCCAATTGAAAACCTATGGGGTTTTTAGTTCGGCGGAGATATGACGTTTAAAAAACGTCATATCTACGCGCGGAATAATGTCGTTACAAAACGATATGTCACTATGCCGGTGTGATGAACGTGCATACAAATGTGTATTTAAGTATGTATGTGTGTTACAATTACGTGTATGCAATACTTAATAAAAGAGCTGAACAAATTTACATTTTTACTAAGTACATTCCGTCAATAAAATCAAAGAAAAACACTGAATATTATTGAAGAACATTTAGAAAATATATACATATGACGGAGACTTGAGTCCCCAGTATAGCCTTTTTCTAATTGCTCTTTTTGCGCGTTACTCTTCTTCTTATACCAGCGCGCAATAACTCTCTGTCAACTCTACTAGGGCCACACTCGATCTTAATATGTATCAAGATTTTACAATCAAATACAACCCTGGTTCTCTTATCGATAAATCTTAAATAAACTTCAATAAGGCGTCCTTTTTAAAACAACATATTCTTCTCCGACACGGCCATTCTGATAAATTCCACGCACGTATGTGCAACACACAATTATAAATCAGAAATTCACACTGTATTTAAGTTCTAGTATTCATTTTAATGTAACAATCAACTTAGTTATTTCTTATTCATTAACAATCTTGTTTCTTCAGTAACATAAACTTCTTTCTTCATTTTATCATATTCCAACTTTAATCTTTCTTTCAAACATATTTCAACTTAAATACTGTTTTAACTCACATATTTCAACTTAAAAATTTCTTCAAATAACTCTTTTAATTTTCATATTCATCAGTTAAATCCATTTCATATTTTTCTCTTCTTTTTTCAAATATCAACATTGTCAATATACCACACTAGGGTCAGGTGCCGCCACTTAGCAATCGACAACCGTGTATCTCAATACACCTTCCGCAAATCTACTGTCTATTTGAACAGCTGCCATTACTGTCTTTTTCAACAGTTTCCATACCGTCTCTTTCAACGGCTTCACTACTGTCTCTTTCAACAGCTTCACTACTGTCTCTTTCAACAGCTTCACTACTGTCTCTTTCAACAGCTTCACTACCGTCTCTTTCAACGGTTTCATCTGGCGTGTTAACCTCGATCTCCAGCTCGCTTGGCACCTGCCCATTTGGCAATCTTTTTAATTTTTCATTCGCATATTTATACTGTATGTTACTTTTCATACTTTTTAATGTGTATCTATCGTTCTCCAATACCTCAGTAATCTCGAAAGAACCTCTATATTTAGGATCCAGTTTAGTCTGGTTTCTTTCACTATTATTAAGCAACACAAAATCTCCAACACTAAATCTTACTATTTTAGCTCTGCCTTTATCAAACCTTTCCCTGTCGTTCTAGGGGTGTCGATAAGCAATAATTAAACTACTTATTCGACTACTCCCTACATGGGTAGTTACCCTATTCACCCTTTAGTAAGCGAACACCGAACCAGTAAGTGTCAATCGAATTTTAACGCCTACTTTTCGTCGCTTTCTCGTGCAAGCTTAGAAATATTTAAACAACCTACCCGACTACTCCCCACATGGGTAGTTACTCTAGTCACCCTAGGGTAAGCGAACGCAGAACCACTAAGTATCAACGAAATTGAACGCCTACTCTTAGTCGCTTTTTTGTGTTAAATTTCTCACTATATTTCCTATAATGTACAATTTTGTCTAAGTTGGCTTTGACAATTTTAAAAACAATTGTCATGCTGAAACTGCTTTGGTTTGTTAATTTTTTTTTTTTTTTTTTTTATATATATCTTAATATATTTATTTGTTCCATTAGGGATCAGAATACAAGTGTTACTATAATTGGTTTGTTAATGATAACATAATTTTAGACAAATGTTAAGAATTTACCGTTATTGCCAATTGGAATTTATTTTGGATTATCTAATCTGGAGAATTGTGATGAATTTCTTAGCCAATTAAAAGGCGAATTAAATAAATACTCTTAGATTGAATTGAGATCGACGAAAAGTGTATCAAAATAGAACTTAGAGCCAATGATTGTTATAGCCCAGCTAGAGCTAACAAAACTGAAAGTGGGAAGTTATTAACAGACGTGGACTTCTGACAGCGCCATCTGTTGGCAGTGTACAATTTGTTGCTGAATTAAAAAAATTAAATAAACAAAAAATTTAAAATATAAATCATAATTTTAATGCATTTTATCCATGGGTACTCTTCCCACCCACCTATTAATGGGCATATATATAAGTACTCTAGTGATGGGTACTCTTTTGACCGACCTATTCACGGGTAACTTCTGTACCACTCCTATTGTAGGTACTTCTTTCTCTAGACCATTCATGGGTACTTACATAAGTACTCTAATCAGGGGTAGTCAATCCTAGTAGCTACATAAGTACTCCAATCATGGGTACCCAGTTCTCCAATTACTGGTAAACGATGTGGTGGCGATTGACCCTTTTTGTGGACATTTCATACAAAACACGAAATGAAAAAATACATTGCTTAGGGTGTGTAAAGTAAGTAGGGGTACTCCCTTAGTAAGTACTTATTTCACCAGCTACGAAATAGTCGCCAGAACTATAGGGTTTCTTCTCATATTTTCCTGATTTTTCAATGTTATCTAAAGCTTGTGTTCTTATCTCATCTAAATTAATTTCTGTATCTGATTCATGAATGGGGACAAGGCCTAAACGACGAGCAAGCTTTCCCATAAATAATTCTAAAGGATTTGCTTTGGTTATCTTATTAGCAGTACAATTAATTGCTAATTGAACGTCACCCAGTTCCTCTTGCCACGATCGAGAACTTGTTTAAACAGCTGTTAATAAGTTTTTCAAAGTGCTCATAACCCTCTCGACCTGACCATTACCACGACTTGCTCCAGTTGCAATAAAATGCAGTTTAATATTTTGCGAAGAGCAAAATTCAACAAACTTTGCACCTGTGAAACTCCTTCCCTGATCAGCCACAATACGTATAGGGACTCCGAACAAGGAAATTGAAGATTTTAACGCCATTACACAAGTTTCCGCACTCAATGTGAAAGTGTGATAGAGATAGACATACTTGGTAAATGCATCTATTTGTACTATAACATATTCTTTACGATCGCTTTTACCACTAAGCTTGCCTGATATGTCGATATGAATAGTACAATTCTTGTTTCCAATTCATATGGGGTACATATATTTAGATTCACAAGAACTTTTTGTCTTACTGTAGTATTCCACTACATACGGTTTATTTTAAATTCTATGCAACAGTATAGCACCATATCCGATTGCACTTGCATCGGTGTGCAATTCAATCGGATACTGTGGGTCAAAGATAATCAAAACCGGGTTTTTTGTAAGAATGTAAATAATTTTCTTACGAATCTCCTCATGTTCTATATTCCACTCAAACTTATTTTTCTCTGAAGTAAGAAAATATAGAGGCTTCATTAGCTGTGAAAGTCCGGAAACAAACTGTCGGAAGTACGATGCTAAACCAATAAACTGTCTTAATGTTGTTACGGACCTAGGAGGTGGTAGAGCATTCAGGGATTCTATTTTACGCGGATTTGGACTAATCTCACCCGCTCGCACTTCGAATCCTTAAGAAGAATCCCAGCCTTGCGTAAAATATCCAAAACAATCTTTAGCCTCTCAAGTGCAGATTCTTTAGTTGGAGCTACAATCATTATGTCATCCATGTACACAATGACATACGAATAAGCGATTTCGCCTAACGCCTTAATGACTGCTCTTTGGAAGACTGATAGTGCATTCTTAAGTCCAAATGGCATCGACAGAAACTCGTACTGTCCGTCAGGTGTGACGAATGCCGTATATTCGACAGAGTTCGGATGCATTGGGACCTGATAATACCCACTCGCCATATCCAAACAGGTAAAGAACTTTGCGCCTCGCAACCTGGCTATCTGATCAGCTATTAATGGTAACGGAAACCTGTCGGCGACTGTATTTGAATTTAATTCTCTATAATCCACACAAAGCCTAGCTGATCCATTCTTCTTTTTCACCAATAAAACAGGGCTCGCAAAAGGGGAGTTACTTGGTCTAATAACTTTGCTCTCTAATAATTCTTGAACTTTGTTTCGAACTACATCTCTCTCACTGGGACTCAATCTATATGGTCTTCTCTGTACAGTTTTAGTCTCATCAATTAATCGAATTACACAGGCCCACAAAAAAAAAAAAGTTTCATGATCTGGGTAAGCGGCATATGCAGTTATATGTATTTTGGGTCGCTGAATCCGAATCCGAGGTCAGAATTTCGCCATCACGTCTGGACTTCGACATAACCTCACAAAACTGAAAAACCTTAAAATATCCCCCAAAAGATATAGAATCCTGATCTGAGCATGCGATATATGTTTTATCATGTATTTTGTCCTTCTAAGTCTGAAATTTACGTAGCACGTCTGAGTTTCGACTTAACCTCAAAAAACTCGAAAAATTTTTGAAGCCCCAAAAAATAATGGGGGTTCATGATCGGGTCATGCGATATATGTTTCTATATGTTTTTGCACCTTCCGAATCCGAATCCAATGTCAAAATTAGTCAATCACGTCTGAAATTCAACCTAACCTAAAAAATTTTTGAAAAATTTCAAATATTTTAAATGTTTTTGCTAATTTATTAAGTCGAAACTCAGACGTGCTATGTTAATTTTGACTTCGGATTTGGACTTAGAAGGACAAAATACATGTTAAAACATATATCGCATGCCTAGATCACGATTCTATATCTTATGGGGGATATTTTAAGGTTTTTCAGTTTTGTGAGGTTATGTCGAAATCCAGACGTGATGGCGAAATTCTGACCTCACATTCGGATTCAGCGAGCCAAAATACATATAATTGCATATGCCGCTTACCCAGATCATGAAACTTTTTTTTTTTTGTGGGCCTGTGTTATCATTTCACCAGAATTGACACGAGTGTGAGGCGTTCCCATTATAAACGAATCTGCGTAGGATTTTAACAATGTTATTACTTCATTTTTATCTTCACCATATACATCGCTGTCTATTTTATCAAGTGAATTGTCTACTAATGTAGAGCACGTATTTACAGTTTTTGTTTTACAGTCTTTCGATTTAATTATTTCAACTCCCTCACAAGACACTACTGCAGCGTATCCCTGAGCTAACACTTCTCGTCCCAATACAATATTATTTGACATACAGTCATCTGGTATTACATGGTTTTACATTTAGACTATTTCCATTAATAAGGATATTATTATCAATCTGCATTGTACTACCTTTACCTTTTCCGATACCTTTCAAGCTTACAACATTATTTATCTTTTTCCCGCTTAGCTTGTTAGAGAAACTTTCAACTAATGAGCACTCCGCTCCAGAATTGAAAATAATTGGAAAGTTCTCACCTCGTAACATCATACTTGTCTTCGGCTCATCCACCACGTACAGCTCAGCCCTCTTTTCGTTACGCCCTCCAGCTCCTCCAGTTGTCATGTTTTTCGGGCATTGTGAAGCTATATGACCTTGCTCCACAAAGATGACACTTGATTGAAGCAAACTTGTGTCGCTTTGCTCCAGATTCCTCGTTCACAAAATGATGTGTACGCTTGTCAAACGCAAAGACCTGCAACTCAGCCTGCAAGTCGCGTCTGTTGTTGATATCAGTAGTGTATGTAATTCTATGCAATCGACGAACTAAGTTGGCCAAATGTCCCAAAACCACAGATACAGCAATCTTCTCAGTGTCCAAGTCCTTCCATTTGCTAACTATGCGACGTCACCATGCGACTGGCATATAGCGCAAGGCATTCACCGTTGCTAGGGCGACTGTTTAGTAGTTGCAAAAACATGGCGGCTAACGTCTCAGTATGTCCATAACGCTGTTGAAATAATTGCTTAAATTCCAGCCAGGTCACACCTGCATAGCACACTTGAGATAGCGATTGGGATGCGCTTCCTTCCAGCGATTTAGTTAATGCCAATATTAAAGCACTGCCTTTCAGTGGTTTCTCACTTAAAACAATGTCAACTGTCGCACACCATTGACTAGCGTCAGCGCCTGGAATGGTGGCGTTTAATTTTGGCAAACTTACGACGCCATTTTGTGTCGGCTCGCGTGCCGATGGTTGCAAAGTCTTTGCCAATTCTAAGAAATTTTGACTTTGGTGTTCCATCAAAATGCGCAGTTGATCTTCCATATTTCCTTTGCGCGTTACTCTTCTTCTTCTTATACCCACGCGTAGTAACTCTCTGGCAACTCTACTAGGGCCACACTAGATCTTAATATGTATCAAGATTTCACAATCAAATACAACCCTGGTTCTCTTATCGATAAATCTTAAATAAACTTCAATAAGGCGCCCTTTTTAAAACAATATATTCTTCTCCGACACATATATATGTATATATTGTATATATATATATATATATAAATGTAGTTTAAAGCCGGGTTATGGTGTGATTTGAAAGCCTTAAAAGGAAAGAAATAACGAATGCTCTTGCAAGTTTTTTCGATTGTTACTTTTCTAATCATATAAATATTAAAATAAATATATAGCTACACTAAATTTTATGACAATAATGAAGTTAACATTTCATTTTTTCAGTTCACAATATGATGTTTTGGGGTTGAAGCACTACCTTTAATTGGTAAGTATACATACAAATATTTTATTTGATTTCCTATGTTTATACTTAATTTTAATGGGCATATAAAAAGTGTAAACTAGGTAAATGCTTTATCAGCATCAATCAAGTCTAACATGTGAATTATCCTTCGGGAAGAGGTGCGTGTCTGTCTAGGTGAAGTTTGCTTAGAGTTATGATAAGATATGTTTTGAGATCTGTTTCAATAATGCTAAGATCGAGCGATATTAGCTATTCAAAATATATCGAGTATCTGCATTTTTATTTATAAATATATTTTAAATCAAACAAATCCATTCTACACACCGTGAGAAACATATTGATTACTGACAGTGTTGTCAATTTAGCTCTTTGTTTGCTAGATTTATTGGGTTTCAATTGTACTGTAATGCAGGTTAAACTATAAAAAAACGGCTAGCGGGTATTATAACTGATTTATAAGCAAATTTATTATGTAAATTATGAGCCTATATAGCGGAAATTGTGCAGATCCTCGTGCATATAATGGTGGAATAGGTTCTTATTCAATACTCGAACGTTCACCTTATTAAGTGGTCCAATTTAAGGGATACCAAAATTTAAGAAAAAAATCGATTCAAATTGACTTAAATCGAAAATTTTTAAACTTAAAAATAACCGTTTTTTGGCTTTAAATTATAAAAGTTTTGAATTTACCTGCCCGTTAAGGCCTCGCAAGACAAAAATTAAAATGTTTTTTTGTACGGATTGAACGCGGTCCTTGTGTACTATATGTACTGAGCACTTCAGAGGCATGATCCCTACTCTAGAATAAAACGAACAAGCGTGGTGTAGAGAGTCTTAGTTAGGTAAGCCATATCATATAATTGTCTGACTTTAATGAAATGGAAATACTTTACTACAATTACTGTTTAACTTTGATTGGCCCTGATAAGTTAATTAAAACAGTTATCGATACATAAACCCTTAATTATATACATACATGTTATAGTGGTCCGATACAGAATAAATATACGAGTTCTTTATAAAGTTCGAGATATCTTAAAAACTTCACCTCAAAATACCTATGTATAATATACCTTATGCAAGGGTTTCTCTAATTATGGCTATATCTAGAGCTGCCAACACTGATTCTTGTATACATACATATGCAATATGTATATTTGTGAGAATAAATAATACTTTATGGAGTTGAAGCTATCATAAATAGTTCATTACAAACTTCAGTTGAAAATGAATATATCTTTTGAAAGGGTTATAAATATTATTACTCTACTTCTGGCTATTTCTAGCTATACATACATATGCAATATATATGTATGTGAGTGTTATTAAATGTAACTGGATGCGAAATCCTCGATCAGCCTATTGTTGTCATTGTTGCCATATTTTCTTGTTCTTGTGTGGTTCCTCCTGACTGCGACTGGTTCGTGGTTCGAGGCCTTACCGCTACAGGCAGGCAGGCAGGCGAAGGTACACTGCTATCTTCAGTCCGACGACGCACACACATCATGTGCTGCTGCATTGTTTGCGCTGCGGAGTTTCTTGGAACAGGAGGCAAACAACACAATTCCTTCAATACAATATATATATGTATATATATTTACTTGCATCATGTTGAGTTTTTGTTTTTGTCTGCTTTGTATTGCGACCTTATATTTACAGTGCATTTATTCGTTTTATTATTACCTTTCACTTTTACTCTTCGTCGTCCTCCTTCCTCCTCATCGTCTTCCTATTCTCATTATGTAGTTCTTACGAATTTATGGATTCAAATGTTCTCTGCTCTGCGCCCTTCTTTTATTGTTTTCTTTCTTTTTTTGCGACCCATAGCAACAACTACCTCTAAGTGGACCTGGATGTGCACGTGTATGTGTTTGTTTCTGTGCGTGTGTGTGAATACTATTTGAGGCAGCCTAATGTCAAGGCAGCAGCTTTTAATTTCCTTTTTTGGCCTGTTAAAGACACCAGGAATAAATGAATGAATACATGTTCAATACACATACATATGATACATACATACATACATGGTATGTATGTATTTAAAGTCAATCAAAACTTGGGTGCATTTCTTAATTTTTCCACTTTTCATAATGCAATTTTTATACCCACTACACCTAGGGTAATACGTAGAGCTACCAAATTTGGTATCAATATATGTTAATATTGCAAGCACTTCAAGTGTATCAAGTTTCCGCCCCCGTAAATCAATAAAAACCGAATTCTAAGCGTCATTTCAATGCTAGAAAGTTCATTTTTAGTACAACACAATAAATACCAATCCACAAATGATTTCTTCAAATTTGGTTGCAATTGGCTAATTAAAAAAGTTATTTTTTTAAAAAAATTATTTTTTTTAAGTGAAGAATCCATACATGTATCTTAAGAATTACCAAACACTATATTTTGATATAGTCAAGTAGGAACAATTGTCTTGGCAAGCCTTGCCCCGATTTTTGAAAAGCCATGCCCTCCCCCGGGATTCGAGCCCGGAACCCCTGTATAATAGTAAAACCCCTCAGACGACTCAACTACAGGGGTCGGAAAAAAAGATATTAAAGAAATAATTCAAATATACTGATTTGGAAGCCGCTACCTGAAAGTATGCAACATAAATTAAAAGTCGTTCTATATATTAATATATTTATAATATTTTTGACAGTCGGGCGCACTTCTATAGCAATCCTACTATTTATAGTTTTCGAACATTAAAAATTATCAAAAGACGGTACACTAAATTGTTAATATGTATGCAATGGACAGAATAAGGCGTGTCAAAGACCACATGTATACATATGTATATCTATAGTATGTACATATACATACATATCAAAGACATTGAATTCTTGGGGCATCCTCGGTTACAAAGTTTACAGTTGAGGGCAACAATATAGATCCCTATGAGAGCAACAGTCGAGCGGTACGCGACAGTCAAATACTCTTCGACAAATGTTTCGGTGTAGTTTAATTTGTTAAGTCATACATGAATACATTTGCACATGTTTTCAAGTTATGCTCGACAGATGGCGCTTGCCTGCTTCCCTAATACTTTCTTGTATAACTTCTGTGTTTATTGTCCGATCAAATTGAAATTAGGACCATACGTAGATATTTTAATCAGCTTAGTATATGTCAAAGTAGGAAAGTTATATATTTTATACGCTGTTTACCAAACGACTTTAAAAATTAAATTATTAATTTACGGGGGCGCTATGAGTGGCTCCTAACATTTGAAATAAACTTGATCAGCGTATAGTAGACAGAAATATTTCTGCAAAATTTGGTGTCTCTAGCTTTTATAATAGCTGAGATCTGTGTTGCTGAGCAAGAATATATTTACTTTATGTGGTCTGCCACGCTTCCTTCTGCCTGTTATACACGTTTGCACAAAGTTAGTACACTCTTTTTTGACCTTTATCAATGGTCGAAGAATAAAATAAGTGTTGAATTATGGTTTAGTCGGCGAAATAAAATAAATAATTTCTAGAAAACTTAAGAAATGCCATTCAGGTCGCGTAATAAAAGTTAAGTTATACAAACAAGTAAATGTTTTTTATTTTGATTAGTTCGTTTAAAAAAATATTTAGTTCATTTTAACCATATAAAAACAAAAATAATTTTGATAATAACAATAATCTTTTTTTGAAATGAAGACAAATATGTTGGGAAGCGAAATTTACTGGGTGTACTTTATATAGTATATATGTATATATATACATATATATGAATATCTAGGTCTTATTTAGATCAAAAGCTATGTCCGCTTGTCAGTATAAGCGTGAGGATTAACCAACTATATGTTTACTCTGAAAATTAATTTGATATTGCAAATTATAAAGTTTTTTTAGGTCATGGATTTTAAAAGAATTCATGGTCTATTGTGTTTGTCGGAACGGAAATCTGTGTAACAGGCAAAAGAAGGCATCTCCGACCCCATAAACAATATATTCTGAATCAGATTCAGTAGCCGAGTCGATTGAGCCATGTCGTTCTGTCCGTCTGTCTGTCTGTCTGTCTGTATGAACACCTGGATCTCAGAAACTGTAAGAGCTAGAGTCATCAAATTTTGTGACAACATACGTATATATTGCAGTGTCTCAAAGTTTTTTTAAAATTTGGACACGCCCCTTCCCGCCTCTTTAAATCAGTAATAATTATTTAAAAACTACAATATTAGCTCAACAACCAAAGTTGTATATCTTACATGTCAAATACCTTGCCACGGGAGTTATGTGAAAATTTCATTTAAATCGGACTATAAATAAATGAGATATGCTACGAATTAAACTCACTGTGAACATATAGTATGTATACTTAACCAGACCTAATTTATGCAAGCATACCGAAGTTCAAATCTAGCGTCAGACACACAGCATTTTAAACTTTATATTTGCATTGTATGGTAATAGAATTGGTTCACAATGCAGTTTTGCCGAAGGGCCAAGCAGTGAGGCAATGGCCGAGTGGTCAGAGTGGCGGACGGCAAATTCAAAAGACTGTGAGAGAGTGCGGGGAGTTCAACTCTCGGTTGAGGCGGGTACGAATTTTCATTTATTTATTATTTCTTATATTATTTTATTTTGTTTATTTATTTTATTACAGACTAATTTAATTATTTAATTAAATTTCATTTCATATTTATTATGCAATATGAAAGACAATTATAATAGTTATAAATACTATTATTTATTAATAAATAAAGTTTACTATTTTTATTTTATTTAGCACGCATCAAAAAAACGCGATCTAATGCGTTCTTCAATGCCGTCACTCTTTCCGTATTTTCTCTGTTATGACTTTGCAAGTTCAGTAAGATTCCAATTGGATATTTCTTATTTTGTTTTGCCCTCAATATTTTGCAATAAGAATGCTAGAACATAACAGCGATCATAAGCCCTTATAAAATAATGAATCTGCAAGTGGGACGCCCGTAAATACATGTCTGCATATTCACATGTATGTATTGGCGTCCCACTTCACATACACATATGTACAATTCGGTTTTGAGTTGCTGTTGTGTACCAACGAAAGAAAACTAAGTTCTAATTACATATATTGCGTAACAAAAACTTAAAAATCGCCTACCGCCGCCGCCCGTCTTTAATGTTTTGGAGCTTTTAATTTATTTAATGAAAAATAATTAAAATCAAAAGAATTTCACATGCTGATCGCGGCAGCAATCTAATTCCGGAACACGCTCAACACCATTGGCCTTACAGTCCGGTACATAGTCCACTCAGCCACTGAACAACTCTTGCGGTCGACGGAAATGGTGATATATTAGACAGAGCGACAAGACGCACTATGCATTCTTAGCTCGTGCAAAAAAATCAAGAAGAAGCACATGTAATGAAATTTGGTACGCGCTAGAAATGCATACCTATACCTATTGCCTACGGTATACTACGATAATCCATGGCCTTATACAGTCAGCTCTTGACTGTAGCGTTCGTATTTTTATAAGTGGAAGAAGCTTACTCTCGGCTTTACGTTAAAGTAGCGCGATTTTAAGAGAAGGTTTCTTACCATACATTAACTGGCAGGAACTTCGCCATAATAAGATGTTTATAGCATATAAATAGTAAAAGTAAGATACTATATCTTGCTAAATATATCAAATATTGGCCAATTATTATTATTTATATTTAATGCAGACAGCAGAATATAGCTAAACATGCCTTAAATATGCCCAGGAAATGGTTGCAAGATTAAAAACTTAATAAATTGTAGCGTTTTGACCAATGGCCGGAATTAAATCAGATAGAGCACTTATAAGGAGTATCAAAAGAAAGGAATTGAAGGTTTTCAATCCAAAAATAAATAGAACTTTGACAATATTTCGCTATAAAGGTGTTACAGCTGAATTTAACAACATTTTTTCACAAATTCCGTCATTTTTAGCTAAACTTAACTGTAAGTATTGTTTTAGAATTCACTAAAAAAACTCAAAATATTTTTGCACAATTATGGCTTGTTTCTATTATTTTTCTCCAGCTCAAAAATGGGATCATTCCCTTTAGAGCTGGATTGCCAAAGTATCAAAGGTCACATCGACCTAAAACAGGTTTCATATTAAAGTACAGTTATCAGGCTACTATGTAATGCCAATTTCAGGCATAAAGTGTTTGTACATAATGAACAATTAAATGCTGTTTACATTATTTCTTCCAGCATTGTATTCATATTTTGATGGGGTCGCAAAATGTCGCCTTGTGAATGTTGTGTGGTATAAACGGCGAAAACAATTGGTTCACACTGTTTGCTATATATTTTAATACATACATACATAAATATCTGTGTACACGTATGTGTTGGTACTGTAAGAGGACCAAATTGCACTACCGGTAAACCGTACCGTCTGTCCGTTTAAACCTCACCACGTGTGTGTGTGTGTTCGCGACAATTTTAATGAAGGTAAAAAAGGAATGGGTTAAAAAAACGAAATTTATTGTTCGCTTACCAATACGTGGAGCACAAAGAGAATTTTGAAAACAGTTCATCACCCCCAAACCAGTCTGTCTGTGTGTCTGAGTATCCCAGCTTGGGGTCTGTGAGTTCTGGCTTCCTTTTTGTCGCATATTGCCGGGTATCATATCGATCCATTGATCTCACCGAAATGAATGATTGTGAGGTTGTGCCTTGCAGGGCAGACAAAATCAAATAACCACACTCACGTATGTATGTGTTTATGTATGCACAAAGGAAAACTGTATGTTTGTCTGTATACAAATAAAATCAATCTGACTAAAGAAAACAATGCGAACTCAATGCGCGATGCGCGATGATAAAGCCGCCAACAACAGCAAGTGACTTTTTGTTTTATATTCGCAACTTTTTGTTGTTGAGACTGAGGAGACTTCTCAGAAAATAACTAAATTCATCCATACAGACACACACTAATTTGTGTGTCTGTGTATGTACCTGTATGGTACAGAAGGAGCCCAAGAGATGTCTATTATACGTAGATATACTGCATATGTATATCATATCATATTTAAGTTGCATTCATGGATTATATGTATTGTATATCATATCATATTTATTCATGCATACATGGAGTATACACCTATATATATTTGGCGGCTTGCTCTCTATGAATTTTGAAGAATATTATTATTACGAGCCCTGACCACTATTAATTCGCACGGCCAATGTTTTTACGCATATGCAATGTTTAGCACACAATATATGTGAAGATAACGCAGATAACACATACAAACATATATTTTTCTGAAAGATAATTTTATTCTCTATATGATAAAAACAAAATGTTGTTGTTATTTAACGTACAACAACAACAGCATTTATTTACATACACTATTCTTCTTATTGTTTACAAACGCTTGACCACTATTATTTCGTACGCTGCGCTAGCTTCGCTCAAAAGTGCGAGAAAATCAAAACAAAAACAAATGGTGTAATATTATCACTAGCTAATCATCATACTATGTGCACAATAAAACAACACAGATGGTAAAACAGCTGTAATTGCGTGAAATTATTTGAAGTTTTGCAACGATGGCACGTGGTAAACCCATTTGTGAAGAGATTCGAAATTTAATTATTAATTATCACAAATCTGGGGAGTCATTTGGTAAAATTGCTAAAACATTGCAATTAAATAAGTCGTCGGTATTTTCTATTGTAAAATATTGGAAAAAAAATGGATCGATTGATTGTAAAATCGACAAAAGAGGGCGAAAGTCGAACATAACAAATCGCGACAAAAGAGCATTGGCCGCAATAGTTGCTGCAGCTGAATGGTTCAAAAAAATTGGGCGAAATGTAGGACGTGAATGGACCCGCAAAAATTTAAAAGACCTTAACTTTGGGTTCTATAAGGTTAGTATATTGATAAGTTACTTAGCAAACTTAAGCCTAATAAGTAAATTATTTTTTAGGCAAAGCAAAAGCCATTGCTCACACTTCGTCAAAAGAAGAAGCATTTGCAATGGACTAAGCTGAGAATATCTTGGACTCAAAGGCAATGGAATACCATCATTTTTAGCGATGAATCTAAATTCGATGTGTGTGTGGGGGATTCGCGGAGAAGAGTTATTCGTACTAAGGCAGAAGCGTACCATAAAGATTGTCTTAAAAGGACAGTAAAGTTCCCAGCAAGCGTTATGGTGTGGGGATGCATGTCTGCCAAGGGGGTAGGAAAACTGCATTTTGTTGATGGAATTGTTAACGCTGAAAAGTACATGCATATATTGGAAGCAAATTTGCTGCCATCAATACCAAAGCTGTCAGATGGTGGTGAATATACTTTTCAGCAAGATGGAGTGTCATCTGACACTAGTAGAAAAACCCGAATTTGGCTGGAGCAAAAAGGAATTGAGCCCTTGGATTGGGCATCTAATATACCAGATCTCAGCCCAATTAAAAATATATGGGGAATCATGAAGAGGCGCTTGAGAAAGAACTATGCCAGCGCTAAAAATTAAGCTGCAAGAAATAGGGGACTCTATTTTAACAGAGCAGTGCCAATACCTGCTTAATTCAATGCAGGATTGTTGTAAATGTGTTATAGAGGTTAAGGGTGATGTTACCAAGTATTAATATTAAGTATATATATTATATTAAAGTTTGTAGCGTACGAAATAATAATGTTCAAGCGTTTGTAAACAATAATAAGAATAGTATATGTAAATAAATATCATATAGAGAATAAAATTATCTTTCAGAAAAATATATGTTTGTATGTGTTATCTGCATTATCTTCACATATGTATATTGTGTGCTAAACATTGCATATGCGTAAAAACACCAGCCGTGCGTTATTATTATTATAGTATATATGTTTAATGAACATTGAATTACATTGTGCGTGTGTGCCTTGATAGCAATAATAACTGCAACAACATACAGTATGTTAAGAAACATTTTACACATATGTACAGAGTTACTTGACTCACTGTATGTGTCGAACCGCTCACAATCTGCAGGGAAAGCCTTAAACAATCATTGACCGCCGTTGGCAAATGTATGGTACATCAAATGATGTTGTTTCTATTCTATAGGGAAATAATACATTTTCCAAGGAATAACAAGACTTTAACCTTAAATCTAGTGCCAAGTCTACATAGCGCAGTTTCTCTTTCCTCACTCTTGGATAATCGCCAGTCGAACTGATCTGACGTGCCAAGCATAGCTTAATGCTTAGTTAAATCGGTGTGACCCATTACAACAACAATAAAAACGCATACACTAAAATACTAAATCTAAGTGCCGTGCCCTCTATCGGTGACAAATTACTAACTAACAAAATTACTAAAAAGTAAATCTAACTGCTCTGTATCGGCTCTGTATTACTTAACTCAACTATCGATAGCCAACTTATCAGTTCCGCAACAATATGTACAAATGTATGTACATGTTAATGTTATGTTTATATGTGTAAAGTTTTTCTTGACATACTGTATACAACTTTTTATGACAAATCTTTATCTTTTTCTTGCAAGAGACCAAGTTAGGACGGACGGACACGTCTAGTTGAACAACTCTGTTGATTTTGATTCAGAATTTTATATTTTATATTTTTGTTGATGAAAATTAGTTCACAATTGTTTAACTAATTATATAGTAAAAAAAAAATTAAGAAAACCCCAATTAATTTAATGAAAAACTACTTTAAACTTCATTGTATGTTTCCTTTTGCAAAGAATTAGTTGACACACTTTATACACTTTGCAAGCATCTAGCCTAATTAATTATAAGTTCTCTGCAAGGCAAATTAAATTAAACGCATTGCGTGGGTGACTAATAAAATAAAATAATAAAATAAATTTATATAAAGTTATGTTATTTTGTAGAGAATTAATTTAAATGCTAGTTAGCTAAATAGTTTTTGTACTTTCTGTGCCTAAAATGTTAATTAATGTCGTCACACTTTGCTGTCTTTACACAATGTCCTAACAGCAATGCTAGCAAATACGCAGCAGGAGAGTTCACTGGCTCCTCGACTGCAAAGCAGAGTTACAAGACAAAGGCGAGTCAAGGTTCTTCTTGCATCAATTGGTCGCCTCTCCCTCTCTTTCTGTCTGCCTTTTGTGAGTCGACTTGGATCTTGTTCAGTCTTATTTCAGACCTTCCCCCTTACCGGCCCTACCTTCATCTAAGTATTGTCTTTGACTTTATGCAACAGAATCTGTGGTAGGAGTATCAAAAGTGCTGGTAGTGGAGGAGCCTAAGTGATGGTGGTATCTGGTATGTTTCTCTCTCTGTCCGAGGTTGCACGTGTCTTGTTGTTGTACGTCTTTATTTTAGTGTGGATTCGTTATCTGTTTTCATATTCCTCAACTGGTTTATATTCAGTCCGTCTTGCTTAAGCACTACACCCACACACAAATTCCATGATATATCAACCAGCACTATCAATTGGTATGTGCGACTCTGACTGTGCTTTTGCCTTTTATTTTGTCTGCGGCTGCGAATGCGGCTGCGGCATAAGGTTCGGCGTTCGTGGAGGGCTCGTCGTAGTGTATGTGAGCATGTATATGTCTCTCTATCTCTGTCAGTTGTCTGTGTTGGTATGCAAAAACTCCACACGGTCATCAGTTGGGAAGTCAAAGGCCTGCGGTGGATAATCGCCAATCTTTTCATTACTCTTTCGGTTCTCATAATTTCTGCTTATATACCCAGCAATGTGTGTGTATTAATATTGAGTGCCTGCCTGCACACGGGGTCTAACTAGACAAACTCATTAACTATATACATTTACATGCTTGATCAGTTTTTTTCATGTATTTCAATAAACATCAACTTATGGTATCTTATAGTCGATTGCGCTTGACAACTTAGCTTGACTTGTTTTTCTGGTTATTTTGTTATATTTTTGACCCCTTTGTTTTGCGATATGATGCCGCAAAAGGGGCTCTGACTACGTAATCCAACAATGTGCGCAAATTCAAGTTAAAGGTGCAATCAATTTCATTGTCACGTGTCCACAAGATGCATATGCCCGCTACACAAAGATTCAGCTAATCGAATAATAGAACTATGTTCTTTCTTATAAACCTTACCAACATATTTGACTTGATTTAGAAAGAGTTTTTTGTCAATTCAATCAATTGACTTCAAATTGTAACTAAATTCATTATCAATTGCAATGTTCCTACGGACGAACATGACTATATTGAATCGGCTTTTGTTTATGGTTGGCATAAAGATACCATATAGAATATCTGGCAATAAGATATTGCAGAAAACAAATTGACAATAAGGTCGCTCCCTCTGTATATCATTCACATTATGTTTAGTTATGCGTAGTCACTAAGTTTCTATATCAAGAGTTAGGGTGATGGCTTGTTACTATAGTTGCATTCAACTTGGCGTCGCTCTTGCAGGAACTTGTGCTTGTGCAACTGCATGTCTGATAACTTATAAAAATATCCTAGATAATGTCTTGTTCGCATTATTCTAACCACATCCGCTACTCTTCGAATTGATAACCGCCCCACAACATTAACATATAAAGCTGCGTCACGGCGTTTTAATTTCGTTTTCAATAGCATCGTAAGCAAATTACTTTCTACATGCAGCACATACATACACACATACAATTCAAGTAAATACATACATATGTATGTATGCATTATATGTATATATGTACATATGTATAAGCTGCAGTTCCGAAGACTGAACTCGCTCAAGCGCACACAGAGCCACACACGCACACTATATTTAAGTTGTCGTCAGAGCCAGAGTTGTCATTAAATAGCTATAAAGCTTTTTCAAAACAAATTTCAAATAATTGTCAGGTAATTTCATATTTAACATTGTTAACGTTCGTACGTTCGTTACATTCGTTGGCCATCAATTAATGTTGTTGTTGTTGTTGTTAATGTTCTTACTTAGTGACATTCAGAACTGTAACTGCACCATAAATTTATCGCTGTTGATAAGGCTGTGCTACTTAATATTTTAGGATACATATTCTCTATATTTAAACACTTGAATCAAATAAATACTTAGTATTCTAGGATACATATTCGCTGTATTTAAATACTAAATATTCTAGCATACATATTCTCTGTATAATGATTGTGATGTCTATTTTCTATCGATATTTCTATCGAGCTTAAAGTTTCGAACAGCGCGTTGCTCTATTGGGGAATTTTGCCTCTTTATACCCTTCGACCATTGAAAATGGTCAAAAAAGGGTATAAGGAGGCGTGGCAGACCCCACAAAGTATATATATTCTTGCTCAGGATCACTAGCCAAATCGATTAAGCCATGTCTGTCTGTCTGGATGTCCGGATGTCCAGATGAACACACAGATCTCAGCTATTATAAGAGCTAGAGACACCAAATTTGAAATGAAGGTTCCTATGTACTCGGCGCAGATCAAGTGCCACGCCCACCGCCCCCACAAATCAATAATTTAATTTTTGAACTCAATTTGTAAGCGCTGTTTAAAAGATACAACTTTCTGACTTTAACATATAAGCTGAATGAAATATCTACGTAGTCTCCAAATTACAATCCGATCGGACAATAATCACAGAAGTTATTTAAGAAAGAATGAGCTTAAAACCAAGTGCTTCTGTCAGCTAACAAGGAAGGCGGGCGAGCGCGAAGCGCGAGCGCCATCTGTCGGGATTAATTTCAAAACATGCATATGCATATGTGTATGAATTTAACAAATTAAACTACACGGGAACATAGGTCGAAGGGTATCCCACTGTCGCGTTTTGCGCGACTGTTGCTCTCGTTTTTTTTTGGTCATTAATGTATTTTTTACATGTATGCAAATTTGCAGTATTTAAGAATTAACGTAAGGAAATGTTAACTTAACAGTTTAAAAGTTTTCAACAGGCAATGTAAAACGTTCCAAATTTAAATGGATATTTATTTATAATGTTTATATTTATTTATAAGGTATATAACATAAGGTTTATCTTTAAAAAGACCCAAAATAATTGTTCAAATTTGAGTGTTTATATACATATTGTAGAGTCATCAATTCCTTTTTTTTGTATTTGAAGCAATTATTATTATACCCTTCGACCATTGAAAATGGTCAAAAAAGGGTATACTAACTTTGTGCAAATGTATGTAACAGGCAGAAGGAGGCGTAGGAGACCCTATAAAGTATATATATTCTTGCTCACAAGCCGAGTCGATTGAGCCATGTCTGTCTGTCTGTTTGTCTGTAAACCAATAATTTAATTTTTGAACTGTAAAGCTAAAAATTTCTGATTTAAACATATACAAAGCTGAATGAATTATCTAAGTATTCTTCAAATTGCAATCCATCGGTCAATAATCACAGAAGAGTCGATTAAGCCATGTATGTCTGTCTGTCTGTCTGTGTGAACGCTCAGCTATTATAAAAGCTAGAGTTACCAAATTTTGCAGGAAGACTCCTGTGTACTATATGCTGATCAAGTTTATTTCAAATGTTAGGTGCCACGCCCACCGCCCCCGTAAATCAATAATTTAATTTTGAACTCCATTTGTAAGATTAACCTTTCTAACATTAACATATACTAAGCTGATAGTTATATCTACTTATTCTCTAAAATACAATCCGATCGGACAATAATCACAGAAGTTATTTAAGAAAGTATGAGCTAACAAAAGAGGCGGGCGAGCGCGAAGCGCGATCACCATCTGTCGGGAATAATTGTAAAGCATGTCGATATGTATACCAGGGGTGTAAGTTGAAAATGACCGGTTTTTTCGATAATGAAAACACTTCATTTTCAGAGAAATCTTAAAATATTTTTATTCAAAGTATTGACCATTGGTTTCTACACATTTCGCCCATCTCTCAGACAAATTATAGATACCATTCTAAAAAAAACTTTCTCTCTTTTGAGGCAAACCATTCGACGAGCCATTTTTCGACTTCTTCAAAATTAGCGAAGCACTGCTCTGCAAGGGAGTGTCCCATCGATGCGAAAAGGTGATAGTCGGACGGGGCGAAATCTAGAGAGTACAGCGGGTGCGATAATATTTCCCAATTAATTTTCTTTAATGTGTCTTTCACCAGTTTAGCGGTATGAGACGGAGCGTTGTCATGTTGCAAGATAACTTTGCCATGTCTTCGGGCCCATTCCGACCGTTTTTCGATTAACACATAATTCAAATTGATCATTTGTTGTCGGTAGTGATCCATGTTCACCGTTTCACCAGGTTTTAACAACTTTTTTTTTTTGATGAAATATGAAAAACAACGGTTGCCGCGAATGCAATTTACTTGGAACGAAACTCGACATATTCATTGAGGTAAACAAATATGACGCTATTATTTTGGCGGAATGTGACTTTCGTATTTAGGCCATGGATTTTAAAAAATTTCATGGACTATTGTGTTTGTCGGAACGGAAATGTGCGTAACAGGCAGAAGGAGGCATCTCCGACCCCATAAACTACATATATTATGAATCAGTATCAGTAGCCGAGTCGATTGAGCCATGTCTGTCTGTCCGTCTGTCTGTCTGTATGAACACCTGGATCTCGGAAACTATAAGAGCTAGAGTCATCAAATTTTGTGACAACATACGTATATATTGCAGTGTCTCAAAGTTTTTTTGAAATTTGGACACGCCCCTTCCCGCCTCAGAAAATCAGTAATAACTATTTAAAAACTATTTAAAAAGTATTTAAAAACTACAATATTAGCTCAACAACCAAAGTTGTATATTTTACATGACAAATACCTTGCCACGGCGTTATGTGAAAATTTCATTTAAATCGGACTATAAATAAGTGAGATATGATACGAATTAAACTCACTTTGAACATACATACTTACGCATACCTAATTTACGCAAGCATACCGAAGTTCAAATCTAGCGCCAGACACACAGCATTTTATTAAACTTTTTATTTGCATTGTATGGTAACAGAATTGGTTCACAATGCAGCTTTGCCGATAGGCCAAGGAGTGAGGCAATAGCCGAATGGTTAGAGTGGCGGACGGCAAATTCAAAAGACTGTGAGAGAGTGCGTGTGTTCAACCCCCGGCGGGTGCGAATATTCATTTATTAATTATTTCTTATTTTATTTTGCTTATTTATTTTATTCTAATAAACTAAAAGAAAAGTTACAGTCAAGCGGGTTGTGATATATCCGCTACAAGCAAATTAAATTATTTAATAATTACATTTAAATAAAATTTGCAATTAAAATGCTAGAAAATAACAGAGATCATGCCCTTGTAAAGTTATGAATGTGCGAGTGGGACGCCTATACATACATGACTGCATATCCACATGTATGTATTGGCGTCCCACTTCAACACACATTGTTGCACGATTGTATATACATAAATATGTACAATTAGTTTTGCTGTTGGTGTTGTGTACTGACGAAAGAAAACTAAGTTCTAATTACATATATTGCGTAACTAAAAAATCGCCTACCGCCGCTGCCTCTCTTTAATGTTTTTGAGCTTTTCATTTATTTAAAAAAAATTATGAAATACAAAAGAATTTCACATGTTGATCGCGGCAGCAATCGAACTTCGAACACGCTCAATATCATTGGCTGCCTTAGAGTCCGGGACATAGTCCACTCAGCCACTGAACATCTATCGCAGTTGTCGAAAATGGTGAGACATTAGATAAAACGACAAGACGCAATATGCATTCTTAGTTCGTGCCAAAAAAATCAAGAAGAAGCACATGTAATGAAATTTGGTACGCGCTAGAAATGCATACCTACGAGTATACCTATTGCCTACGGTATTCTATGATAATCCATGGCCTTATACAGTCAGCTCCTGACTGTAGCGTTTGTATTTTTTTGTATGTTAATGTCAATAGAACAAAATTACATACAAGCCAAATCATAGAAATTTATACATATTGCTAGCGACATCTACTAGTAAAACCGGTCATTTTCAACTTACACCCCTGGTATGTGTATGAATTTAACAAATTAAACTACACGGAAACATAGGTCGAAGAGTATCCCACTGTCTTACTAGTTTTTTATTATTATAGTCACTAGTAATCGTTCAGTTCCTTCTGAACTTAACCTAATGTTAAATAAATAATAACAATAAAAAATAATATTTATAAAGTGCCTTAAATAATATATACAAAGTACAAATGAAGGATTATGTTATCTTACGAGTAAGGAGGTCATGAGGATGTATTCTCTTCAGCCGTCGGAGGGAAATGGGGTCGACGAGGTCATTCGCAAACGTATACGAATGGGCGATAAGCCTGTCGGCGTATCGGCTGCTGTGGAAGTTAATTTGATCGCCCAATAGGACAAATTTTAAGTCCCTTTCAATGATTACGTTTCTCACATACCAAGGTAGCCCAGATGCATGTCGTGCCGCTCGTGATTGTATTACTCTAAGCCTATTGAGCTGCGTTTTGGAGGCTGTTCCCCACACTTGGATGGCGTAGGTCAATGTTGGACGTAAAATAGCTTTTATTAGGAGAGCCTTGGTTGCCATATGCAGTTTGCTGGAGTGAAAGAGCCAGTCGAGCTTTTTAAGTTTGCAACACGTTTTAGCTCTAACTGCCGTGATATGGGCTTTCCAAGTTAGCGTCCGATCAAGGTGAACTCCAAGGAAGCAATAGGATGAGACGCAGCTGATTAAATTTCCGTCGAAAAATAGACCTAGGCAAGTTTGGGGTCGCAAGGTAAAAGTGACACAGGCCTATTTCGAGCAGTTAATCGCTATGTTCCATTTGGCAGTCCATCGCTAAAATTTCTGAACTGCATTGGAGGCAATTTGCAAGGATGAGTGGGACGCAAGCATGGCGGTGTCAACAGATGACCTAGTCTTAGCATAGAATTGAAAATTTTTACAAGGGCAAGGACTTCTTTGCGTGCTAGAAGATTCGCAGTACGGTTATCTATGCCATCGTAACCTGGGGTTTTTTTTTGGTTTCAGCGCCTTTTGTTGCATCATAACTTTCTGCGGTGAGGTATGTCTTATGGGGCGGCTCGGAGCAGTTGGAGTATCTAAGAAATTTGCGATAGCTTCACGAGTGGAGTCGTCCGTTAAATTGAAGGGCATGAAGGTGGAAGAGAGGTGCGAAGCAAATGCACTTGCTTTCTCATCATCCGTCTTAAGCCATAGACCACTTCGATTCTGGACTGGTGATTGAAACAAAGGGTGTCTCTTGATACCTCTCGTGGGCCTCCATATTGAAAGCCACTATTATTATCTGGACCAGCACTCTCCAACAAGGTATCTAGATTTGCTTTACGGTTATTGGCTAGCAAAACGGCGCAGTCTATTAGTAATTCTTGAATATTGCTGATTAATGCTAGGATCTCCTGTCGCGATGTATTGTCTTCTGAGGCGTCTTTTGTGGCTGAGCAGATCCCTAGCCTCCAAACTTAAAATGTGAGACCTTCTTATGGTCGTCAGACCAGCTTGGTGCAGGGTTGGTGTAGCCTGCTTTGCAGCTTCAACGATAGTAGATGTGAAGTAGTCGGCATATGTTTCCTGCCTACTACAAGTGTCAATGGGGATATTGAGTTCTACAGTGCCCTACAAGTGTCAATGGGAATATTGAGTTCTACAGTGCCCTCGATATGTTCATTGAAGACCCGAATGTTTGCTTGCGGTGACCACATTTTTGTAACACCTTTAAATGAATGGACGCCTTCATAGCTCTGTCAGGACTTGCACCTTAATTTGTTGTTGTCTAAAGCCTTTGGAGATTCCAAAATCAATGGCATTTGGAGTGTCAGTTGCACGATAAGGGTAGCATGTGGCTTCTCCAGTTGCAACGATGTCGTTGCATAAACGAGAACGGCACGCGACAGTGGAATACCCTTCCAGCTATTTTCCTGTGTAGATTAATTTGTTGCATTCATATATACATTTACATGCTTCTTAATTATGATCAACAGTTAGCGATCGCCTGCCTCCCTTGTTGACCAGTGTTGCCAACTTTCCAAGACCTGAAATAGCTAAATCAGGGTTCAGAAAAAGCTAGAAACCGCTAAAAACAATTTAATATAGCTAAAAACCAGTAAGAAAAGCAACAGTCGCGCAGCACGCGACAGTGGGATACCCTTCGACCTATGTTCCCGTGTAGTTTAATTTGTTAAATTTATACACATATGCATATGCACATGCTTTGAAATTAATCCCGACAGATGGCGCTCGCGCTTCGCGCTCGCCCTCCTCCCTTGTTAGCTGACAGAAGCATTTGGTTTTATGCTCATACTTTCTTAAATAACTTCTGTGATTATTGTCCGATCGGATTGTAATTTGGAGACTACGTAGATATTTCATTCAGCTTAGTATATGTTAAAGTCAGAAAGTTGTATCTTTTATACAGCGCTTACAAATTGAGTTCAAAAATTAAATTATTGATTTGTGGGGGCGGTGGGCGTGGCACCTAACATTTGAAATAAACTTGATCTGCGCCGAGTGCATAGGAACCTTTATTCCAAATTTGGTGTCTCTAGCATTAATAATAGCTGAGATCTGTGTGTTCATCTGGTCAGACGGACATCCGGACATCCGGACAGACAGACAGACATGGCTCAATCGACTCGGCTAGTGATCTTGAGTAAGAATATATATACTTTATGGGGTCTGCCACGCCTCCTTCTGCCTGTTACATACATTTGCACAAAGTTAGTATACCCTTTTTTGACCGTTTTCAATGGTCGAAGGGTATAAAAATAGTTTTTTTTAGTCTTTATTGAAATTACTCCAAAAATATAGTGGTTTCATCTATATCTGCATAGCTTGCGTCTTCATTTGTATAGCTTTGGTTAGTTCCAATAAGTTTTAGGTAATTTGGAGGAACTATATACGAGGGTCGTTTGATAAGTCCGTGACTTTTTGTATTTGCCGCGCACCTGCTCTAAATACAACACTGCTCCTGTCAGCAGTTATCGATTAACAGCTGACTGTAAAATTTTGAGAAAGCTGCGTTTTTTGGTTTGCGTTTTATAGGCATTGAAAGCAGACGATCTCGTGAATTTTAACGAAAATGGAAAAAAGTGAATTTCGTGTGCTAATTAAGCATTATTTTTTGCGTAAAAAATCCATCACCGAAACCAAGGAAAGACTTGATAAATATTATGGGGACTCTGCACCATCAATTTCAATGGTTAAGAAATGGTTTACTGAGTTCCGTTGTGGTCGTACCAGTACAAGTGATGCCGAACATTCAGGTCGCCCAAAAGAGGTCGTCATGCCAGAAATCGTCGACAAAATCCATGGAATGATATTGGATGATCGGAGAATGAAAGTGCGTGAGGTAGCTGAGGCTGTAGGCATCTCAACTGAACGGGTACATCACATTTTACATGAATATTTGGACATGAAAAAGCTTTCCGCGCAATGGGTGCCGCGATTGCTCACACACGACCATAAGCGCAACCGTGTGACCATTTCAAAGGAGTGTTTGGCGATGTTCAACCGCAATCCAAACGAATTTTTGCGCCGTTTCGTTACCGTAGACGAAACATGGATCCACCACACCACACCAGAGACCAAAGAACAATCAAGACAGTGGGTTTCTCCGGGTGAACGTGCACCAAAGAAGGCCAAGGTGGGTCTGTCGGCCAACAAGGTCATGGCCACAGTTTTTTGGGATGCACAAGGTATCATTCACATCGATTACCTTGAAAAGGGTAAAACGATCACCGGCGAATATTATTCAGAGCTTTTGGACAGATTCGATATTGATTTGAAGCAGAAACGACCGCATTTGGCGAAAAAAAGTGCTGTTCCATCAGGACAATGCACGGGTGCACACGTGTGTAGTCAGCATGGCAAAATTTCATAAATTGGGCTACGAACTGCTACCCCATCCAGCATATTCTCCAGATTTAGCCCCCTGTGACTATTTTTTGTTTCCAAACATGAAGAAATGGCTCGGCGGTAAGAGATTCGGGTCAAATGAAGAGGTCATCACAGAAACAAACGACTATTTTGAGGGCCTTGAGAAAACCTATTATTTGGAAGGAATAAAAAAATTGGAAAAAGGCTGGACTAAATGTATAGAGCTATAAGGAGATTATGTTGAGAAATAAAACGCTTCTTTGACGAAAAAAATATATTTTATTCAAAAAGTCACGGACTTATCAAACGACCCTCGTAATTGTGGCAGCATTTATTTTCTCTGCGCAAACCATATCTGTAAAAATTACAAAATTATATTATATAATTATCAATTTATAAATAATGTTTACAGCATACAAATTACCTTATGTGCAATAATGAGTTTAAGGTACCAATATGAATTCTGTTCCTCAGTTTGTTTGTTTTAACTATATTAATTTGGCTGAATACACGCTCAACCTCTGCATTGGACCATGGCAATGTCAATAGTTTTATCGGAAAAGATTCCAATTGCAAAAATCTGTAATTATACCCTTCGACCATTGAAAATTGTCAAAAAAGGGTATACTAACTTTGTGCAAATGTATGTAACAGGCAGAAGGAGGCGTGGCAGACCCCATAAAGTATATGTATTCTTGCTCAGGATCACAAGCCGAGTCGATTGAGCCATGTCTGTCAGTCTGTCTGTCTGTCTGTCTGTCTGTCTGTCTGTCTGTCCGTCTGTGTGAACGCACAGATCTCAGTTATTATAAAAGCTAGAGTTATCAAATTTGGAAGGAAGACTCCTGTGTACTATAAGCAGATCAAGTTTATTTCAAATGTTAGGTGCCACGCCCACCGCCCCCACAAATCCATAATTTAATTTTTGAACTCAATTTGTAAGCGCTGTATAAAAGGTACAACTTTCTGACTTTAATATATACTAAGCTGAATGAAATATTTACGTAGTCTCCAAATTACAATCCGATCGGACAATAATCATAGAAGTTATTTAAGAATGTATGAGCATAAAACCAAGTGCTTCTGCCAGCTAACAAGGGTGGCGGGCGAGCGCGAGCGCCATCTGTCGGGATTAATTTCAAAGCATATGCATATGTGTATAAATTTAACAAATTAAACTACACGGGAACATAGGTCGAAGGGTATCCCACTGTCGCGTTTTGCGCGACTGTTGCTCTCGTTTATGCTGGTTTTGAAATTGGTATTCAATTTGTAGCAATTCTAAGAACTTACAATTAATTGATATGTATATATATATATATATTATTGGTGTCTTTTCAGAAGTCCAATAATGCGATTGACGGCTCTCCAATGTTCAGTTCTGATGTTGAAACTTTTAATGGCAAAATTGTGTACAATCTTGATGGCAGTGCGTTCATTATTGATGCAGGTAGCGCTAATTTGAGCTCCAGCATTGCCACGCCTAATACAACTGCAAGCATACCCACGCCAATAGCTACAGCATTTACATTGGAAACTATAGCGTCAACAAATCAAAAAGGAGTGGATAAATTTCATAAATCAATTGAAAATAAAAGACGTGTGCAAGGTCAGAGTCAGTGTCACAGTCAGTTTCAGAGTGTAGCAGAAGAAGCCTTTGTCAGTGCAGAGAGTTGGCGATCAAGCCCGAAGGTTCATACATTTCGCGTGGTATCTGCTCAAGATGCAAGCACTCATTACCAGGATCCCAGCAATGTTTCACCAATGCATAAGCCAATTTTAATGTGCTTTATATGCAAACTATCGTTCGGTAACGTTAATTCGTTTAGCTTGCATGCCAACACTGAGCATAGAATCAATCTGAAGGAGCTCGAACACCAGCTGCTGAAACGCGAATATTCGAGTGCCATCATTCAGCGTAACATGGATGAGGAACCCCAAATATCGTTTCTACAGCCACTCGATATTAATGCTGATGATGGCGGCGGCACCGCTGTAAACAATATTGGCACTGCCAGTGTGCTGTTAGAACCGATTGATGGTGATAAAGAATGTGCGGCTACCACCAGTCAACACTCTCACTTGTCGTTATATCACAATCCCAATGACAACGACGAAGTCGACGAGGACGCCAACAATAAATGCAATGCCAAAGCCACGTCCACGTCATTGGAATTAGAAGAGCATTCGGCAGTCAAATTTAGTTTCTTAAATTCAACAATAGCAAAGACTATTATTAACCCATTAAAAACAACTGCAACTGAGGGAGCACAAACAACAACAACAACAAAACAAGCAATCTCATTTGCTTCCGCATCAACATCGCCATTGACAAAGCCTGTCAACCCATTGGACAACGTAGACGGCACACCCGCTTCAGCACCAACTCCAGAACCCCCCTCACTGTGTGAAGAAAGTCAAGTTGATTCACCTACAGAAGGCCACAAGGCCACTAGTACTGATAATATAAATAATGATAAGTCAAGCAACAAACAACGCAACAAGGATGCGGACTCCAAGTTCACCTATAGTAGTAGTCTCAAAAAAGTAGGTGACCAGATGAACAGGTCCCCGACCGTTCCACCATCTGCATTTACAACGTCGTCGTCTGACTCTTCTCAGCCCTTGCATATTACTGACTCAGATGCAGCCTTGACTGCGGCTGAGATATTGCAAAAGCACTTTCTGCTATTGCAACAGCAACAAGTGGCTGCTGCTGGTGGCGAATTTGCACCAATACAAGCACAGACCCAATCACAAATAAGTTCCTTTCAAGCCTCCCTTGCTGCTTTGGCGAATGAGCAAAATTCGAGAGGCGTCAAATTACTAACGGAGTTCCTACAACTACATCACCATCAGAACCAGTTTAATCTTCAATCATTCCCCACAAGTTGCCCGGAACATGCTGACTTTAAGGGTGTAGACTGCAAGACATGCGAGTTGATCGACATTCAACACAAAATGAAGTCCCCAGCAACACCTCAATCCCAATCCCAGCAACAGCTTCAGCGCTCTCCAAATACCAACAGTAGTGGCTTGTCAACGTCCATGCCAATCTCGCCCAGTGCTTCATCAGCTGCCAGTGTTGGAAATGCAAGTGCATCGAGCTTTACAATTGGCGCCTGCTCCGATCACATCAGCGGACGGCCACAAGGTGTCGACTGCGCTCGGTAAGTTTTCAAATATAACAATTATTTATCCTTGATTTCGATCATTACAAAATTTTTTAACTTGTTGAACTTGCGATTATAAAACAAACTCGTGCTACTTTGATCAAAGCCCAATACCATTATATGTTGTACTAAGTAAGGTGTACACAAACATCAAGTGATTGCAATTCATGAAGGTTTAAACATAGAAGTTGTGACATAAAATCAGACGAAGGCAGTGGCACCCAACAGTAGGATACCCTTCGCCCAGTGTAACCAGTTTAACCATTTCAAATACGCTAACAATACCAAAGACAAAGTCTTCTTTAAATAGAGATAGATATAAATATGTATGCAATGATATTAGCAGAGATATCAGGCCTATTAGCATATTTACAATATATATATCCGATTAGGATCAGTCCATCTTATTTACAGATTAATATAGTCTGCACTGGACTTTTGAACGGCTTTCCTTACTTGCATACATAGTTATAATTAAGGCATGTTGTCTTTAAATGTAATGACCTTCTTCTCCTATAGTCCTTCTTCTATAGTCTCTGAGATCTAGCTTATTACAGAGGGACAACCGGAAAAGGCATAAACCTCTTTCTTACCCGTTATAAACATAGTGGGTTAGCACAAAGACCAGGCACAAAGAGAACCGAAAGCAAATTCAGGCAGGCGTAGTATTACCAATTTGAGCGTGAGAAAATAAGTGCCCTATGGCGATTCATTTGCACTAATCATTAGTAACGTAAGGGTTGTCTACCAGAATGAAGACGAGTACGTGCCAAACGAGAAAGGGGTGCGCGCTGCCCTTGGGTAATATTCGTAATTATTACTGCTGTTTGAACTTTGGCACTGCATTGGGATTTACTCGCCTTATCAAATTCAATGTGGTTGCACAATAACTCATTAGTCCGAGCCTTCACATGCGTAGAATTGCTTGATGAATGAATATGATTGGAGAGAAAAGGGGGTGCTCATTTAAACGCAAATGAACCTTGGGACTTGTTTATTCAAATTTGTGGATACGTTTATGATTATCCTTCAAGAGAGCAGGGAGTTAACATGAGTATGTCTATATCTTTATCTATATCTATGTATATCTATGTATATCTATATCTATATCTATATATATATCTATATCTATATCTATATCTATATCTATATCTATATCTATATCTATATCTATATCTATATCTATATCTATATCTATATCTATATATATATCTATATCTATATCTATATCTATATCTATATCTATATCTATATCTATATCTATATCTATATCTATATCTATATCTATATCTATATCTATATCTATATCTATATCTATATCTATATCTATATCTATATCTATATCTATATCTATATCTATATCTATATCTATATCTATATCTATATCTATATCTATATCTATATCTATATCTATATCTATATCTATATCTATGTCTATATCTAGATCTATATCTATATCTATATCTATATCTATATCTATATCTATATCTATATCTATATCTATATCTATATCTATATCTATATCTATATCTATATCTATATCTATATCTATATCTATATCTATATCTATATCTATATCTATATCTATATCTATATCTATATCTATATCTATATCTATATCTATATCTATATCTGTATCTATATCTATATCTATATCTATATCTATATCTATATCTATATCTATATCTATATCTATATCTATATCTATATCTATATCTATATCTATATATGTATCCATATACATATATCTTTATCTTTATTACGTTTAATCAAATTTCGGATTTTTAGGCCATTGATTTTAAAAAAATGCATGGTCTATTGTGTTTGTCGGAACGGAAATGTGCGTAACAGGCAGAAGGAGGCATCTCCGACCCCATAAACTAAATATATTTATCAGTATCAGTAGCCGAGTCGATTGAGCCATGTCTGTCTGTCCGTCTGTCTGTCTGGATCTGGATCTCAGAAACTATCAGAGCTAGAGTCATTTTGTGACAACATACGTACATATATAATGCAGTGTCTTAAAGCTTTTTTAAAATTTGGACACGCCCCTTCCCGCCTCTGTAAATCAGTAATAACTATTTAAAAACTACAATATTAACTCAACAACCAAAGTTGTATACCATATCTTAAATGACATATACCTTGTCACGGGCGTTATGTGAAAATTTCATTTAAATCGGACTATAAATAAATAAGATATGATACGAATTAATCTCACTTTGAGTGAGATCAAAAATACTATACACTTGAAACTTGGTACAGATGTTCGGGAAGAGTGTACCACCATAACAAAACAAACCAGTAAGAAAAGCAACAGTCGCGCAACACGCGACAGTGGGATACCCTTCGACCTATGTTCCCGTGTAGTTTAATTTGTTAAATTCATACACATACATATGCATATGCACATGCGTTACGTTTCTCGCTCGTCCGCCTCTCTTTTTAGCTGATAGAAGCATTTGGCTTTATGCTTATTCTTTCTTAAATAACTTCTGTGATTATTGTCCGATCGGATTTGAAGAATACGTAGATAATTCATTCAGCTTAGTATATGTTAAAGTCAGAAAGTTGTAGCTTTAGTACAGCGCTTACAAATTGAGTTAAAAAATTTAATTTTTGATTTACGGGGGCGGAGGGCGTGGCACCTAACATTGGAAATAAACTTGAGCTGCTTATAGTACACAGGACTCTTCCTGCCAAATTAAGTAACTCTAGCTTTTATAATAGCTGAGATCTCTGCGTTCAAACAGACATACAGACAGATAGACAGAAAGACAGACAGACAGACAGACAGACAGACAGACAGACAGACAGACAGACAGACAGACATGGCTCAATCGACTTGGCTTGTGATCCTGAGCCTCCTTCTGCCTGTTACATACATTTGCACAAAGTTAGTATACCCTTTTTTGACCATTTTCAATGGTTGAAGGGTATAAAAAATTGAAATTCGATTATACGTAACCCGCGAAAATTCAAAATTGGCGATACTTTTTGAACACACCTCGTATATATCTTTATGGCTATATATCTATCAATTAAGAGGTAGACAATCGCAGCTTAACTAAAGTAAATTAAACCAATTGCGCTGATTTCACTTAATAAGTGAGTGTACATATACTTTCTTTGTATCTGTATCCGAATTTGTTTGTATACACACACATTTGAGTCTTTTGCACCAATCGTCACAATTAACGATTGACGGGGAGCTGGGAGCTGGGATCGTAAAATTTCATATACACTTATCATAGTCACTTTGCGGGTGACTCTGGCAACACTGGGTGATGTGTGCTGGGTTTTTATCCACAATACTATGCTCGAATGCAAATTAAATAATTAAAACAAGTACTCATGCAGTGAAGGAAACGAATAATGGAAGGTATTTGCTTGGCATGAATAGAAAACTTGTTTCAAATGCTGCGAGTGAAGCCCCTATATATAAACGAATGTTTATTCAATTATATTTAATTCATCACTTTCACAATAATATAATAACAGCAGATTCATAGCTGTATTAGTCAGATATCTACAACAACATATATGTAGTTATGTTTTCTTTGTGTATTTGAAATGGCTTGTGCTGTGATTTTATACTTATACCCTTGCAGAGGGTATATTACTTTTGGCCAGGAGCAGCTTAGAAGACATTTTCGACCCCATACAGTATATACAATATATTCCGAATCAGCATCAACAGGAGAGTCAATCTAGCTATGTCCGTTCGTCTGTCTATCTGTTGGAACGTAAACTAGTCTCTCAGTTGTAAGGCGATATTTATGAAACTTGGTACACATGCTTCTTATTGCTCTACGCTGTAAATAAGTCGGCACGAGACGCATCGCAACAATATATCGTATAGCTGTCATACAAACTATAGGCCCATTTTTATACCCTTCGACCATTGAAAATGGTCAAAAAATGGTATACTAACATTGTGCAAATGTATGTAACAGGCAGAAGGAGGCGTGGCAGACCCCACAAAGTATATATATTCCTGCTCAGGATCACTAGCCGTGTTGATTGAGCCATGTCTGTCTGTCTGGATGTCCGGATGTCCGTCTGACCAGATGAACACACAGATCTCAGCTATTATAAATGCTAGAGACACCAAATTTGAAACGAAGGTTCCTATGTACTCGGCGCAGATCAAGTTTATTTCAAAGGTTACGTGCCACGCCCACCGCCCCCACAAATCAATAATTTAATTTTTGAACTCAATTTGTAAGCGCTGTATAAAAGCTAAAACTTTCTGACTTTAACATATACTAAGCTGAATGAAATATCTACGTAGTCTCCAAATTACAATCCGATCGGACAATAATCACAAAAGTTATTTAAGAAAGTATGAGCATAAAACCAAATGCTTCTGTCAGCTAACAAGGGAGGCGGGCGAGCGCCATCTGTCGGGAATAATTTCAAAGCATGTGCATATGCATATGTGTATGAATTTAACAAATTAAACTACACGGGAACATAGGTCGAAGGGTATCCCACTGTCGCGTTTTGCGTGACTGTTGCTCTCCTTTTTATAATTGATTTTTATACCCTTCGACCATTGAAAATGGTAAAAAAAGGGTATACTAACTTTGTGCAAATGTATGTAACATAAAGTATATATATTCTTACTCAAGATCACTAGCCGAGTCGATTGAGCCATGTCTGTCTGTCTGTCCGGATGTCCGTCTGACCAGATGAACACACAGATGTCAGCTATTATAAATGCTAGAGACACCAAATTTGGAATGAAGGTTCCTATGTACTCGGCACAGATCAAGTTTATTTCAAATGTTAGGTGCCAAGCCCACCGCCCCCACAAATCAATAATTTAATTTTTGAACTCAATTTGTAAGCGCTGTATAAAAGATACAACTTTCTGACTTTAACATATACTAAGCTGAGTGAATTATCTACGTATTCTCCAAATTGTAGTCCGATCGGACAATAATCACAGAAGTTATTTAAGAGAGTATGAGCATAAAACCAAATGCTTCTGTCAGCTAACAAGGGAGGAGGGCGAGCGTGAAGCCCGAGCGCCATCTGTCGGGATTAATTTCAAAGCATGTGCATATGCATATGTGTATATATTTAACAAATTAAACTACACGGGAACATAGGTCGAAGGGTATCCCACTGTCGCGTTTTGCGCGACTGGATGAGTGCATAAGTTCGTGCCCGATTCTGCTGGTACCCTTCGAATCGTTTCACAGTGGCGCTCGTGAAAGAAATATATACATATTATATATCGTTGGAAAGTCTGAACTGTAAATCAAGCATAAAATAACTTCATTTTGATTTGATTTGCTTAGTGTTAAGACGCATGGAAGGTGTCAGGGTGGTTTTTGACGTCTTCCACATTTTTAAATTTTTTTCCATTCAAATTGCTCTGCAGCGATCGAAACAAATGATAATCAGAAGGTGCAATGTCAGGTGAATATGGGGAATGCAGCATGATTTCCCAATTCATCTCCTTCAGTTTGGCCAGGGTCGGTTTTGCAACATGTGGCCTGGCGTTGTCATGATGGAAAACAACTCCTTTGCGATTGCCCAAAATCGGACGTTTTTCATCAATTTCTTTCTTCAATTCGACCAATTGCTGACAATACTTGTTAGCAGTGATCGTTTCTCCAGCTGGCAAGAGCTCAAAATAGATCACGCCTCGGATATCCCACCAAATGCACAGCAGTACCTTCATCGGATGCAATCCACCGTTCGACATCGGTTCCGCCCCTTCGTCTGCCTGTTTCCATGTTCTTTTGCGTTGAACATTGTTGTACAGGACCCATTTTTCATCACCAGTGACGAACCGATCCAAAAAAGGTTCGATTTGTTTGATTTGTTGACGTTCAATTCACTGGCAACCTCTTCCGTCGAAATACGTCAGTTATTCGCAACTAAAGTCCTTAGAACATCGTCATCAAGCTCAGAAGGCCGTCCACTGCGAGGTTGATTTTCGAGGTTAAAATCTCCAGAACGAAATTTCGCGAACCATTTCTTTACTGTGCGGAGTGCTGGAGCACGGTCCAAATAAACTTCGCGAATATCTTTAGTTGCAGCGCCCACTGTTTTTCCTTTGCTGAATTCGTATAACATAATATGACGCATATGATCTTTTTCGTTGTCCATCTTCCATGCGTTTTTTCACTAAGCTACTCAAATCAAAATGAAGTTATTTTATGCTTGATTTACAGTTCGGACTGTCACCTTTCCAACGATATATAATATGTATATATTTCTTTCACGAGCGCCACTCTCAAACGATTCGAACGGCATCCAGCGGAATCGGTCACGAACTTATGCACTCATCCAATATATCAAACCGCTGCTATTCTATACGATAGTTATGTTAATACAATATGTGTTTACCTTACATGCTATGTTATCTACATCTATTACAATTTGACCATCCTGATTAAAAGATAGCCCCCTATCTGCCTCTTATTCTTGAAACGTACATTAAATATTTTAGATTTTAATCCAAGGCTTCGTATTATGCGCACTCTATACCCCTTGATACGGGTTTCGAGCTAATTGAAAACTATCGACGTCCTTCAATATATATCTATCATTCTTTAACACTTTAAATATTTCATACGGACCTTTCGTTTTAGGTATTAATTTTCTTGCTACCCCTGCTGTGCTATCGAAATTTTTTACCATCACATAATCCCCAACACTATATTTGATCGCTACCTTATTTTTTCATTAAATGCCTTTTCATTATTTGCCTGTGCTAATACTTGATTTTTATACCCTTCGACCATTGAAAATGGTCAAAAAGGGTATACTAACTTTGTGCAAATGTATGTAACAGGCAGAAGGAGGCGTGGCAGACCCCACAAAGTATATATATTCTTGCTCAGGATCACTAGCCGAGTTGATTGAGCCATGTCTGTCTGTCTGGATGTCCGGATGTCCGGATGTCCGGATGTCCGGATGTCCAGATGAACACACAGATCTCAGCTATTATAAGAGCTAGAGACACCAAATTTGGAATGAAGGTTCCTATGTACTCGGCGCAGATCAAGTTTATTTCAAATGTTAGGTGCCACGCCCACCGCCCCCACAAATCAATAATTTAATTTTTGAACTCAATTTGTAAGCGCTGTATAAAAGATACAACTTTCTGACTTTAACATATACTAAGCTGAATGAAATATCTACGTAGTCTCCAAATTACAATCCGATCGGACAATAATCACAGAAGTTATTTAAGAAAGTTTGAGCATAACACCAAGTGCTTCTGTCAGCTAACAAGAGAGGCGGGCGAGCGCGAAGCGCGAGCGCCATCTGTCGGGATTAATTTCAAAGCATGTGCATATGCATATGTGTATGAATTTAACAAATTAAACTACACGGGAACATAGGTCGAAGGGTATCCCACTGTCGCGTTTTGCGCGACTGTTGCTTTTCTTACTGGTTTTCACCTATTTCTCTAATATGCTTTAAATTCCGTTCACTACTATTTTCTAACTGATTCATCGTTTCTAACTTTGCTTCTAACTCATCACTAACCTTCCCTTTCTGAGCTAATCCAAACAGCATTTCACTTGGTAATTTCTTCGTAATACAATGTTGCGTGTTGTTCAACGTATACTCTACTTCCTCAATCACATAGTCCCAATATTGTCCATTCTCAGGTTCCCTTAATTTAGAAATCATAGGTCCTAAACTTCTATTAATTCTCTCTACCTGTCCATTTGCCTGCGGAGAACCCGTAGCAATTTGAATGTGTTCTACATTCAAATCATTTAAAAAATCTTCGAAATCCGCTGATGTAAAACAACTACCACGATCAGATATAATACACGTTGGTTTACTATATGCCCTAAAATAATCTTTTAATGCGCTTATAACCTCCTTAGTGTTTCTTAGTTGTATATAATCTTACAAATTTTGTAAAATTTTTTTTCAATCTGCTATTATCAACTGATCTATATGAATTATCTCAAACAGTTTATTTCCTTTAGGTATACTGTGCAACAATCCTTCCCCTTTACCATATTTTGTTGAAAAAGCAATACACTTTAAACAATTCTCAATGTGCTCCATAACTTTATTCTTCATATTCGAAAACCAATATCTTTTCACTATCGCACTTAACATCTTGTCTCTACCAATATGTCCTAACTGATCATGATACTTATATAGCACATGATCCTCCATCCTCTGTGGCACACAAAACAATAGTCTACCATCATTGGTTTTCCTAAACACAATGCCATTTCTCATTTCTTAAAGCTTATGCTCATTTTCATCCAACAATTTTTTAATATTCTGTAACTTTTCATCTTTGGCCTTAGCAATTATCAAATTGGTTTCAAAACTATTTGTCTCAGTGATCATAATCGCATCATTACATCTACATGTTGCATTTGTTTACCTGCTCTATGCTTCAATTCATAATCGAATTCTTGTAATTCCAAAGCCCACCTGGCAATTCACTGATTAAGCTCAATCTTATTTAACGTTAACGTTAAAAAATTACAATCTGTCACTATCTTAAAGTGTCTGCCTTGCAAATATATTCTAAATCTCCGTAAAGCATATATAATTGCTAAAGTTTCTAATTCAAAACTATGGTATTTGGCTTCTGTTTCTGTTGTCCTTTTCGAAAAATAAAATACCGGATGCCATTTGCCATCATGCTCTTTTTGTATCAATACCGCCCCAAATCCTAACGCACTGGCATCACAATGAAGCTCAGTTTCCTTCTTATGATCAAACATGGCCAAACCGGCGCCTCAACTAATTTATCCTTTAACTGTTGAAAGCAATCTAACTCTTCTTCCTCAAATTTAAACTTTTTATCCTTTCTTAATAAATCATATAACAAAAGTTTTTTATAAATCTTCTAAAATAATATCACAACCCCAGGAAACTATGAACAGACTGCGTTTTCACTGGTATGGGAAAATTTGTAACTGCTTCCAATCCCTTTCCTTCTGCTCTAATGCCATCTTTACTTATCTCAAATCCCAAATACTTAACCTTATCCTGTAAAAATTCACACTTGTCTATCCTTAATTCTAGTTGACTTTCCACTAAACGCATCCATATATATTATAACCTTATTTTCTTTTATCATGTCCCTAAATATATTATTAACAAATCTTTAAAAAAACTTGTGGAGCTGTTTTCAACCCCATTGGCATTCTTAAAAATTCGTATTGGCCTAAAGGAGTGACAAACGAAGTGTATTTTATCGATTCCTTATCCATAAACACGTAGAAATACCCATTTTTAAATCCAGCTTCGTAAATATTGTTTTATTCACTAACCTATCAAGCAAATCATCTATTAACGGTAAAGGATAGTTGTCATTTATCACCACCTTATTAAGTCTCCTAAAATCAATACACATTCTTAGCTCACCTGATTTCTTTTTAACTAACACTATTGGCGATGCATACTCTGAACTGCTCTCTCGTATTATATTCATTTCGCATTTAACCTTTGGCATAATAGGCTTTTCCGCATTAACATACATCGTTCTTAAAATTGCCTCTAATTCACATCGCACTTATTATGAATATTGTATGAATGTTCCTATACTTCATTGTCTAAAATGCATATCTGTAATAAAGCTTCTTCAAAATTATCGTTTACCTGTGCATGCCCTTTTGTATTATCTTCTAATTCTCGTAATCTCTCACTAACTAATTCATTTCCTAATAAATTACTTTTACTTTTCATTTTTAACAATTCCTCATCTAACAATTTCTCATCTAACAATTTCTCTTCTAACTTTCTGCTATCTAAAAATTTAACTAATTTTATTTCCTGCATTAGCAGCTCATTTACTAAATCTTCATCTTCCAACACACTAATTTCTTCCTTCGTGTTTTGGTCTTGATTTTCAATACGCTCTACCGTAACAATTTTTAATGCCGCTAAATCAATTTTCAGATCAAATTTTTTCATAAAGTCTCTGCCCAGAACTACTCCACACCTCATAGATTCGTCGGAAACAATTATCAAATCAAAATATATTTTAACTTCTTGTTTCTTTACATAACATTGTGTTTTTCCAAACGTAATTAACTTGCTTTCATTTAGCCCAAAATATGTGTTATAACTCTCTTGCAGATCTACTCTATCAGGGACTAAACTTATCTTAATAAATGATACTGAACTTCCCGAATCTATGAGGGCTTCTGTAATAATTGACTTATTAATACCTTTGCTAAAATAAATTTCAACTGGTCTTACGTAATTATTTTCACCCTCCGATTTCCTCTTGGGGCATTGAGCTACCAGATGCTCTGCAGATCCACATCCATAGCATGTTCCCTTCTCTCGAATTGGCAGCTTGCAGTCTTTTTTTCAGTGTCCTTTTATATTGCAATTATAGCAACGCAACTTCTTCACTGGACTGCTCCGCGCTGCCTCCGATTTATCAACACGTTTAGCATCATTCCGTTGTTGTATAGGTAGCACTATCGCAGCAAACACCCGCAAAACTTTTTCAGCACTCTCAAAACTCTGCAATTTTGCTTGCATGCGAAGATTGTCGACTGGAATCCCTTCGATAATTCCAGCCACCAACTCTTCTTCATCCATGTTAACGTCTCGCGCCAATCCAACCTTACTGTCATAGTAAGTTACAAAACTCTCTCCAAACTTCCAGTTACACCGTTCAAAATTGCGTCGTAATTCTTCTTTAGTTACTTTCCCATCGAATGCCAGTTTTAATTGCTGCAACAACTCCTCAAAAGGTTGAATAATGCGTGCTGGATCAGCATGAAGCCATTGAAGTGCAACACCTTTAAGTTTTGCCATGCACAGCAACCGGCATTGCATTTTGGGCAAATTATTTGCACTAGCCACATTTTGCAACTGCATTATCCAATTACGCACTGACGTTTGACCAGTAAATTCCAACAGTACTTCCTTTGCCAGTAGAAACATGCTTGAAGACCCCGCAGCGTTGTTATCAGTTTCCACGCCAATTTGAATTTCATCACAATTTGAAATACCAGCGTCATCTTGTCGGGCGTCTAAATTATTTTCCAGCGCTGCTTTTTCTTCCTGCTCATTGCAACTCGCGTTAACGCTATTGCGCATTTGTATTTGCGTAAGCATGGCGGTTGCTGCTCCTATGTCCGACTGCAAATTACTGAAAATTTCTTGATTTTTGGAAATCTCTTTTCTTTGCGACACCAACATTGCATCATGCACCTCAGTTTCGTCCTCTATTTCTTCTTGATTCATCACCAGAACACTGCCACGCTCCTCTGTCGGTACTGCATTGAACCGCGCCATTAATTCTGCTTTGCCGCCTTTTGTTGGCAAGCCCAAAATTGGCAATCATCTTTTTAATTGTGCCACAAGCCGAGTTGATTGAGCCATGTCTGTCTGTCTGTCTGTCTGTCTGTGTGAACGCACAGATCTCAGCTATTACAAAATCTAGAGTTACCAAATTTGGCAGGAAGACTCCTGTGTACTATAAGCAGATCAAGTTTATTTCAAATGTTAGGTGCCACGCCCACCGCCCCCACAAATCAATAATTAATTTTTGAATTCAAATTGTAAGCGCTGTATAAAAGATACAACTTTCTGACTTCAAAATATACTAAGCTGAATGAAATATCTACGTAGTCTCCAAATTACAATCCGATCGGACAATAATCACAGAAGTTATTTAAGAAAGTATGAGCATAAAACCAAGTGCTTCTGTCAGCTAACAAGGGAGGCGGGCGAGCGCGAAGCGCGAGCGCCATCTGTCGGGATTAATTTCAAAGCATGTGCATATGCATATGTGTATGAATTTAACAAATTAAACTACACGGGAACATAGGTCGAAGGGTATCCCACTGTCGCGTTTTGCGCGACTGTTGCTCTCGTTATTTATTACAGTAGGCAATATATATTAATCTTTTTATACCCTTCGACCATTGAAAATGGTCAAAAAGGGTATACTAACTTTGTGCAAATGTATGTAACAGGCAGAAGGAGGCGTGGGAGACCCCATAAAGTATATATATTCTTGCTCAGGATCACAAGTCGAGTCGATTGAGCCATGTCTGTCTGTCTGTCCGTCTGTCTGTGTGAACGCACAGATCTCAGCTATTATAAGAGCTAGAGTTTCCAAATTTGGCATGAAGACTCCTGTGTACTATAAGCTGATGAAGTTTATTTCAAATGTTAGGTGAAACGCCCACCGCCCCCACAAATCAATAATTTAATTTTTGAACTCAATTTGTAAGCGCTGTATAAAAGATACAACTTTCTGACTTTAACATATAAGTACTAAGCTAAATGAAATATCTACGCAGTCTCCAAATTACAATCCGATCGGACAATAATCACAGAAGTTATTTAAGAAAGCCTGTCAGCTAACAAGGGAGGCGGACTAGCGCGAGCGCCATCTGTCGGGATTCATTTCAAAGCATGTGCATATGCATATGTGTATGAATTTAACAAATTAAACTCCACGGGAACATAGGTCGAAGGGTATCCCCCACTGTCGCGTTTTGCGCGACTGTTGCTCTCGTTATTTATTACAGTAGGCAATATATATTAATCTTTATTCTTTCTTTCTTTTTGTCGTACCGACGCTTCAAGATCAAACTTATTACTCGATAGTTTTTATTTATCGTACATCGCATTGGATATATCGATATTATACATCGTTATTTTAATTTACAATAGATCGATATCAAACCCCTGCTATTCTAATTTTTTTTTGTTTGTTTGTACTAAATTTGACAAAATTTATCAGCCAAAACTAAAAAATTTGGAATACATCAATATCTATTTACTAAATAAAATGATGCCATAAATCAAGCCTCATATTTTCGAAGCTATAAAAGTTTCGCCGCAAGATAACCATTTTTGCCCACTGTGTCTCGGTCTCTTGGCTCTCGACGCCGAAACAGAAAATTGACTTCAGGCTGCCAGTGCGCTGGCCGAAGCATTTGCCTGTTGTCAAACTTCACAAGCAACGCATACATTCATATGCGAGCTTGTGCATGCATAAACGCACACATTGAAACGATCGCAGAGCGCAAAGAACTATGCCCGTGCTTATCGTTCCGCTGTCGTTGTGCGACTGACTTGATGCCGATGTGCGCTTCTCGCGGTTTCTAACGAAGAAATCCGATCGCTCACTCTTGAGACACTTCGTGTTCAGGGGTCCCAGTCTCTGCATTGCATCAAATGAGTAGATTCCGCTGTTTGAGTACTCTATATGTTCGATGCTTAGTGATCTATTACAACATGCACATGCTTTAAAATTATTCCCGACAGATGGCGCTCGCGCTTTGCGCTCTCCCGCCTCCTTTATTAGCTGACACAAGCACTTGGTTTTATACTGATATTTTCTTGACTAGCTTCTGTATTTGTTGTCCGATCGGATTGCAACTTGGAGAATACGTAGATATACATTCAGCCTAGTATGTGTTTAACATAGGCTTAACATATTCATCGTGTTATATAAGTATCGATATATATAGGCTTAACATAGTCATCGTGTTATATAAGTATCGTTAAACATAGGCTTAACATAGTTATCGTTATGTAAGTATCGATGTACAGTGTGATCCTCTACCAGCCTACTACAATTCGGCCATCCTGACGCTAAGGATCCCCTGATCCTGGTTTCTTATGAGCTAAACATTTATATTGTAACAATTTGTTAGTTTCTATGGTAAACTTATCAAAGAACAGTAATTAAGTATTTTTTAAGAATTTTTTTGTTTTCCTATCCAAGGTCTTATGTTTTGAGCACTCCATACACCCTTGTAAGGATTTCGAGAAACTTGAAACCCTTCAACATCCTTTAGCAAGAATCTGTCATTACGAAGTATTTTAGTAATTACGTACGGGCCTTTGTTCTTTTGGATCAACTTCCTAGCAACTCGCACAGTACTGTCAAAATTTGTACCTTACGTAGTCTCCTTTACTATAATCCCTTGGCTTTTTCTTTGTTTTATCGTAATATGTTTCGTTATACGCCTGTGCTCGATTTTGATTCTCCATTGCCTTTTTTCTAATTTCCTCTACGTTTTCTACCTGAACTGTGTCGTTAATTTCTTCTAATTTCTCCCTAAGTTCATCAATAATTTGACCTTTCTGCTCTACACCAAAAAGCATTTTACTAGGAACTTGTTTAATACTTCTGTGTACGGTGTTATTAACTGCATATTCTACTTGTTCGATTACATTATCCCAGTGTACACCATTTTCAGTCTCAGTTAACTTTGCTATCATTGGCCCTATAGTCCTGTTTATGCGTTCCACTTGTCGATTTGCTTGCGGAGAACCTGTTGCAATTTTCAGATGTTTGATGTTTGTTTCTGTTAAAATTGTGCGAATTCGTTATATGTGAAACAACTACCTCTATCCGAAACTATACATTTTGGTTTGCTATACGCCCTAAAATAATTGGATAAAGCTTTTAGAACTTCTTTTGTGCTTGTTGTTTTTGTTGTATACAATCTAACAAATTTCGTAAAACCATCTTCCTCCCGTTACTGGTCCGTAATGGTCGATGTGCAATAATTCAAACGGCTTATCACCTTTAGGAATGCTGTGTAAGAAACCTTACGATTTCCCAGAGTTTGGAGAAAATGCCACACATTTTAGGCAATTCTCAATGTGATTTTTGCATTTTTCCTTGATGTTTTTGAACCAATAACTTCTCAAAATAGCATCTATCATCTTATCCCTGCCAATGTGACCAAGTTCATTATGGTATTTGTGCAAAACATGATTTTCCATATCCTCTGTACACGACGCCATTTTTCATCTCAAAAAGTTTGTGCTGATTTTTTTCTAATTCTTCCTTAATTTTCTGTATTTTTAAATCTTTCGATTGGCAGATTAAAAGATTGTCTTCAAAACTAGTGGTTTCTACAACCAAAATGCATCTACTCAGAGCATCTACGTGTTGCATTTTTGTTCCGGGTCTAAGAATCAGTTCGTAATCATAATTTTGAAGTTCAAGTGCCCATCGGGCGATTCTAAGATTTAACTCGACTCTGTTTAATGTAAGCGTTAAAGAATTGCAATCGGTTAGTATTTTGAAATGTCTCCCTTGTAAATAGATTCGAAATCTGCGCAGGGTGTAAATAATCGCCAGAGTTTCTAGCTCAAAGCTGTGATACTTTGCCTTAGTCTCCGTACTTCGCTTTGAAAAATAGAATATGGGATGCAGTTTTCCAACTTCTTTCCTTTGCATTAAAACCGCACCAAAATCCAAAGCACTTGCATCGGTAAAGCAATTCAACCTCATCTTTATAATTATAAATAGCTAGAACGGGTGCTTCTATCAGTTTTTTCTTCAGGTTCAAGAAACAGTCCAGCTCTTTTTGCTCAAATGAAAATTCTTTGTCTTTCCTTAAAATGTCGTAAAGTAGTTTTGCTAACGTAGAGAAATCTTTTATGAACCTTCTAAAATATGAACATAATCCTAAAAAACTTTGGACGTTGTGTACTTTTTCAGGGATTGGGAAGTTTGTAATTGCATCAATATCCTTAATATCTGCTCTAATTCCTTTTTTAGTGATAAAAAATCCTAGGTATTTTATGCTAGATTGCATAAACTCGCATGTGTCCATACGAAGTTCTAACTTGTTGTTGACTAGTCTTATGAATACATCTTTTAATGTTCTTAAATGTTCTTCCATATTTGTACTGGCTATCATAATGTCATCCATATATACGATGACTTTATTTTCCCGTATTAAATCTGCAAAAATTCTGTTTACAAAGCGTTCGAACACTGCTGATGCATTCTTGATGCCCATAGGCATCCTTCAAAATTCAAATTGCCCTAATGGAGTCACAAATTATGTGTATTTAACTGAATCATCGCCAACGAATACGTGAAAATATCCATTCTTTAAATCGAGCTTTGAAAACACACTTTTATTCACTAACTTGTCTAGAAGGTCATCTATTAAAGGCACCGGATAATTGTCCTTTATTAGAACTTTGTTCAATTTTCTATAGTCTATACATAAACGCAAATCTCCTGTTTTTTTCTTTACCAGCACAATGGGAGAGGCATATTCTGAATCACTGTTTCTTATTATGTCTTTGTCTAAATATTCGTAGTTTTTGAAGCGGTTCTTTTTCACTAAATGAAAGTCGCCTAGGCGAGCAACTGAATGGTTTGGATTTCTCTAAAGTAATTTTCATTTCGCATCTGGTAAATGGGGTATCTGGTCTCTTCGAGTTAACATATGATTCTTCAAACATTTTAACAAATTCACATTTTGTTTCATAACTTACATCACACCCGCAATTGTAGTCTAAAATCTGATTATCAACCACGTTAATGCTCAACATTTCAGTTTCAAAATTGTCTGCTAAAAGTTTTATTTTTAGGCCATGGATTTTAAAAAATTTTATGGTCTATTGTGTTTGTCGGAACGGAAATGTGCGTAACAGGCAGAAGGAGGCATCTCCGAACTCATAAACTATATATATTCTGAATCAGTATCAGTAGCCGAGTCGATTGATCCATGTCTGTCTGTCCGTCTGTCTGTCTTTCTGTCTGTCTGTCTGTCTGTATGAACACCTGGATCTCTATAAATAATATTAATTATTTATAATTGAAGTTAAGTATTTTTATATTATTTAGCACGCATCAAAAAAACGCGAACTAATGCGTTCTTCAATGCCGTCACTCTTTCCGTATTTTGTCTGTTATGACTTTGCAAGTTCAGTAAGATTCCAATTGGATGATTCCTATTTTGTTTTGCTCTCAATATTTTGCAATTAGAATGCTAGAAAATAACAGAAAGTTATGAATGTGCGAGTGGGACGCCCATACATACATGTCTGCATATCCACATTTATTTATTGGCGTCCCACTTCAGCACACATTATTGCACGAATGTATATACATACATATGTATGTACAATTAGATTTGCAGTTGCTGTTGTATACCGACGAAAAAAAAATCAAGAAGCACATGTAATGAAATTTGGTACGCGCTAGAAATGCATACCTATACCTATTGCCTACGGTATACTATGATAATCCATGGCCTTACACAGTCAGCTCCTGACTGTAGCGTTTGTATTTTTAGGCCATGGATTTTAAAAAAATTCATAGTTTATTGTGTTTGTCGGAACGGAAATCTCCGACCCCATAAACTATATATGTATATTCTGAATCAGTATCAATAGCCGAGTCGATTGAGCCATGTCTGTCTGTCCGTCTGTCTGTCTGTCTGTCTGTCTATCTGTCTGTATGAACACCTGGATCTCGGAAACTGTAAGAGCTAGAGTCATCAAATTTTGTGACAACATACGTATATATTGCAGTGTCTCAAAGTTTTTTTAAAATTTGGACACGCCCCTTCCCGCCTCTATAAATCAGTAATAACTATTTAAAAATCACAATATTAGCTCAACAACCAAAGTTGTATATCTTACATGTCAAATACCTTGCCCCGTGCGTTATGTGAAAATTTCATTTAAATCGGACTATAAATAAGTGACATATAATACGAATTAAACTCACTTTGAACATATATACTTAAGCATACCTAATTTACGCAAGCATACCGAAGTTCAAATCTAGCGTCAGACACACAGCATTTTATTAAACTTTTTATTTGCATTGTATGGTAACAGAATTGGTTCTCAATGCAGTTTTGCCGATGGGCCAAGGAGTGAGGCAATAGCCGAGTGGTTAGGGAGGCGGACGGCTGCGAGAGAGTGCGTGTGTTCAACTCCCGGTTGAGGCGGGTGCGAATTTTTATTTATTAATTATTTATTATTTTATTTTGTTTATTTATTTTATTCTGATAATCTAAAAGAAAAGTTACAGTCAAACAAATTAAATTATTTAATTAAATTTCAATAAAAATAAAGAAAATATTCATTACTTTGTTTTCATATGGAAGACAATCAAATTAATACCTATAAATAATATTAATTATTTATAAATAAATTAAAGTATTTTTATATTATTCAGCACGCATCAAAAAACGCGAACTAACGCGTTCTTCAATGCCGTCACTCTTTCCGTATTTTGTCTGTTATGACTTTGCAAGTTCAGTAAAATTCCAATTGGATGTTTCTTATTTTGTTTTGCTCTCAATATTTTGCAATTATCTGCAATTTCTAGAAAATAACAGAGATCATTAGCCCTTGTAAAGTTATGAATGTGCGAGTGGGACGCCCATACATATTGTACATGCTTGCATATCCACATGTATGTATTGGCGTCCCACTTCAACATACATTATTGCACGATTGTATATACATACATACGATACATATGTACAATTAGATTTGCAGTTGCTGTTGTGTACCGACGAAAGAAACCTAAGTTCTAATTACATATATTGCGTAACTAAAACTTAAAAGTCGCTTACCGCCGCCGCCCCACTTAAATGTTTTTGAGCTTTTAATTTATTTAAAAAAAATTATGAGATACAAAAGAATTTCACATGTTGATCGCGGCAGCAATCGAACCTCGAACACGCTCAATATCATTGGCCGCCTTAGAGTCCGGGACATAGTCCACTCAGCCACTGAACATGTCTCGTAGTCGTCGAAAATTGTGAGACATTAGACAAAACGACAAGACGCAATATGCATTTTTAGTTCGTGCCAAAAAAATCAAGAAGAAGCACATATAATGAAATTTGATACGCGATAGAAATGCATACCTATACTTATTGCCTACGGTATACTATGGTAATCCATGGCCTTATACAGTCAGCTCCTGACTGTAGCGTTTGTATTTTTTTGTTTACGTTGCACTATGGGCAAAAAGCTCGAAATTTTTGCAGAAAGTCTTTTTTTCATATGTTTAAATCACAAAATTTAATGTGTTTTCTAAATATGAATACTCTAAATTAAATAAAACTATTTTTAAAAAAATTTTAAAGCTCACGGTTTAAAATTGCCGCGCTAACAAAGTCAGCTAATTAACTGCATGATCGACTGGTCGAAATGCACTCGTAAATATTAATTAATTTGGAGCGCAAGTTTTGGCTGTTTTGTTAGAGTGAAAATAATTTGTTAATATGGAAAATAATCGTACAGGTATTTATTTTCAAGGTTTTATGTCAGTTTTTATGTGTCTGTATATTTCGCCGTGTATTGTCCAATGTTGTTGATGTGTTTTTGCAGCTAAAATCTAACATATTTAATTGTGTTTCGTGGAGTATAACTTTTTTTGGCGCCTGTAGGAGCGTTCTACTAAAATTGGTATTTTTTGCGTTGAAGTCTATAGATTATAGTGGTAGTAATATCTTTTGCCCGTTTTTGCCCCTTTTTGAAAAAAATGACATGTTGCAGCCGAATATCAGTTTCCACATTTTACGCTGCTATGGTGATGCAAAATACTGAAGCACATGAGAACTAGTCAATTGACAAAACATGCCTTGAAGAACTAATCCAAAACAATATTTTTGCCAAGTTCCAAGAGTCTACATCAACTAGAAATACTTTTGGCGATTATCCCACACAGAACGACGCACGCGCGGCTACGGTAATGTGGGCGGATAAATTTAAGGCGTGGGTATATTAAAGAAAATTTCGAAATTCAATAATAATTTTTCACATATGTGTGCCAAATTTGAATGCTTTAACTTTAAAATTGGAGTTTATGCAAACATTTCGGGATATTTGCCCATAGTGCGTTGTATCTCACCAAAACATTGATTGCTTCCTAAATGCGATTGGAATTTTTTCATCTGCCTGTCTATTGACTTCTCACTAATGATTGGCTCATTGCCCTGAGGCTTATTAATATTTCCATTTTCCACTTTATTTTCAATAGTAACTTCATTTAACAACATTTTTTCATCAATTGCCACGCATTCTACTAGTTTTTAGGCCATGGATTTTAAAAAAATTCATGGACTATTGTGTTTGTCGGAACGGAAATGTGCGTAACAGGCAGAAGGAGGCATCTCCGACCCCATAAACTATATATATTCTTGCTCAGGATCACAAGCCGAGTCGATTGAGCCATGTCTGTCTGTCCGTCTGTCCGTCTGTCCGTCTGTCCGTCTGTCCGTCCGAATGAACACCTAGATCTCGGAAACTATAAGATCTAGAGTCATGAAATTTTGTAACAACATACGTATATATTGCAGTGTCTCAAAGTTTTTTTGAAATTTGGACACGCCCCTTCCCGCCTTAGAAAATCAGTAAATACTATTTAAAAACTACAATATTAGCTCAACAACCAAAGTTGTATATCTTACATGACAAATACCCTGCCACGGACGTTATGTGAAAATTTCATTTAAATCGGACTATAAATAAGTGAGATATGATACGAATTAAACTCACTTACAAATCTAGCGTCAGACACACAGCATTTTATTATTAAACTTTTTGTTTGCATTGTATGGTAACAGAATTGGTTCACAATGCAACTTTGCCGATGGGCCAAGGAGTGAGGCAATAGCCGAGTGGTTAGAGTGGCGAACGGCTGCGCGAGGGTGCGTGAGTTCAACTCCCGGTTGAGGCGGGTGGGAATTTTTTCTTTTTTATTATTAATTGTTTTGTTTATTTTATTTTAATTTGTTTTTTTTTTATTTTATTCTAATAAACTAAAAGAAAAGTTACTGTCAAACAAATTAAATTATTTAATTAAATTTCATTTATAATGGCCTCCCCGTGGTGTTCCCTGGGTTCTGATTATATTTGATAATCGGTAGCAAATTCGAGCGGCGATTCCATACCGTTAAAATTTTTATTACGGTATAATATGATAATCCATGGCCTTGTACAGTCAGCACCTGACTGTAGCGTTCGACTGGTTCCTTAATAGTTTCATTTTCTAAAAATTTTTTCTTAAAAGTTTCATTATTTGTAACAGTAGCATTGCGTTTCCTAACAGTTCTTTCTTAACAATCTTATTTTCTGTAACAGTTTCGTTGCAATCGCAGTTGGCTACAACGGCAGTTGCTAGTTGTTGATTCTTTTCCCCAGATATTTTAATCATATTATTCATGTTTTCATTAAGGCTGTCTAGATTCATGCTCAAACCATATTGAATCATAAAATCCCTTCCTAGGACTACATCGTGTCTCATTGATTCATTATCGACGACCAATCATCTCAAATTGCATTTTTATTAGGCCATGGATTTTAAAAAAATTCATGGACTATTGTGTTTGTCGGAACGGAAATGTGCGTAACAGGCAGAAGGAGGCATCTCCGACCCCATAAACTATATATATTCTTGCTCAGGATCACAAGCCGAGTCGATTGAGCCATGTCTGTCTGTCCGTCTGTCCGTCTGTCCGTCCGAATGAACACCTAGATCTCGGAAACTATAAGAGCTAGAGTCATGAAATTTTGTGACAACATACGTATATATTGGAGTGTCTCAAAGTTTTTTTGAAATTTGGACACGCCCCTTCCCGCCTTAGAAAATCAGTAATAACTATTTAAAAACTACAATATTAGCTCAACAACCAAAGTTGTATATCTTACATGACAAATACCCTGCCACGGACGTTATGTGAAAATTTCATTTAAATCGGACTATAAATAAGTGAGATATGATACGAATTAAACTCACTTACAAATCTAGCGTCAGACACACAGCATTTTATTATTAAACTTTTTGTTTGCATTGTATGGTAACAGAATTGGTTCACAATGCAACTTTGCCGATGGGTCAAGGAGTGAGGCAATAGCCGAGTGGTTAGAGTGGCGGACGGCTGTGCGAGGGTGCGTGAGTTCAACTCCCGGTTGAGGCGGGTGGGAATTTTTTCTTTTTTATTATTAATTGTTTTGTTTATTTTATTTTAATTTGTTTTTTTTTATTTTATTCTAATAAACTAAAAGAAAAGTTACTGTCAAACAAATTAAATTATTTAATTATTTAATTAAATTTCATTTATAATGGCCTCCCCGTGGTGTTCCCTGGGTTCTGATTATATTTGATAATCGGTAGCAAATTCGAGCGGCGATTCCATACCGTTAAAATTTTTATTACGGTATAATATGATAGTCCATGGCCTTGTACAGTCAGCACCTGACTGTAGCGTTCGACTGGTTTTTCTTTGAAAATGAAACATAAGGTTTTTCCAAATAATTTAAGTTGGCTCTTGTTTAGCCCATGATACACTTGGTTAACAGTTTTTAAAGATACTTCAAATGGAATTTTTGACTGCTTAATGAATGAGATTGCGCTCCCTGAATCTATGAGACACTCTGCGGTAATGGGTAAATTGGTGAAAGAGACAATGAAAATTTTTAACATTCTTACATAGTTGTTGACGTTGCTGCTGTTGTTGTTTTTTCTTAGACTGCATTCTCCGACAAAATGGCCCATTTCTCCACAAGCAAAACAAGATCCAGGTGCCCTTACTGGTTTGCGGCAGTCTTTGGCGAAATGCCCCTTGGAGTTGCAGTTCCTGCAGCACATGTTGTTCACTTTCGCTGCCTCCGACATCGACTTCTTTGGTGTATGGCCTTCGGGTTTTTGTGGAAGGCGTACATTGGCAAATGCTAGCTGCATTTGCTCCGGATTGGCGAATCTTTGGATGCGGGCTTTATCGCGTAAGCTCGCCGATGGGATTCCCTCGATAAGATGTTCGAGCAGTTCATTCTCATCATTCATCATTCTTTTCTCTTCGAAATATATAGTAAAACGCTCGTTTCCTTGCCATTTGCGTGGCTCAAACTTTCGACGCAGCTCTCATTTAGATGTTGTTTCTCCAAATGCTAAAATCAGTTGCTCACACAGCCCTTCGAAAGAAACTAGCATCCGAGTTGAGTTGGTGTGTAGCCAACGCTGTGCATAATCTTTTAGTTTGGTAACGAACAACATCCGTAGGCAGTCATCATTTAGATTGTAAATTTGGCCTATGTGAGGTGATCCGCCCAATTGCGTGCGCAAATATTTCCTTCGAAATCAATTGCAGATTCTCTGGCATATGATGGTGAGACTGCTGATCTAGCCCTGATAAATGGCGTCTCTCTCTGGTTTCCGTCAGCGTTGCCACCTAGTTCGTTTCCGACAGCGATCGTTGAGATGTTCGCATTGTCAACTCTGCCACCCGGTAAATTTTCAATTGGGCGTGCAGGTCTGCCTAAAATGTAACGGTTGCCAACTGTCTGCTCTTGTTGTATGTGTGTGGCGCCGCATCTCTTCTTGTTGATGTATATGTATGTGTGTCGGCGCATGTCTCTTCTTGTTGTTGTATATGTGTGTCGCCGCATGTCTCTTCTTGTTGCTGAATATGTGTGGTGGCGTGCATCTCTTCTAACTGTTGTTGTTGTATTGCGCCACGCGCTTCTGCCCATTGCAAAGCGTTTTGCTGCTTAATAAGCGCTGCCCTCAGTTGCGTGATGATTCTGAGAAGTTCATTTGGATCTGTAATATTCTCGGAAACGCCTTCCTGTGACGATTGATTTGTAATTTCAGGATTGGTGCCGGGCTGATCTTCATCCTCAGGTACTTGGCCTCGTTGTTCAGGCGTTATTTGCCCTAGACGAGCCATTAATTCGGCTTTATTACCTTGGGTTGGTAAACCCAACGCCGAAAGCCACCTTTTTAATTGGGTGACTGTAAATTTGTTGAGATCGGCCTGGTCCATTTTGTAGGTTTGACCACTTCTGAATTTGTGGAAGGCAAATTGGTTCACTCACGTTGCAATACTTCATCTTTATTTCACACTCTAACACAGAATGGTTCTCTTCGTCTAAAAGTAAGTTTTACATCGGTTTAACATAGGCTTAACATATTCATCGTGTTATATAAGTATCGATATATATAGGATTAACATAGTCATCGTGTTATATAAGTATCGATATACATAGGCTTAACATAGTTATCGTGTTATGTAAGTAAAACCAACTTGCAGATATATTCACCAAGCCCTTAACAGCGGCTCGTTTTCTGGACTTGCGAAGTAAAATTGGACTATCTGAAGAATAACCCAAATAACTAATAATAATAGTTGTAACTAACTTTAGACTTTTGAAGACAGTCTTTTAATTTTATTTCTCATGAAGAAAAATTAAATATGTTGTTTGTAGCTATTACTTTATTTAATTATAATTAATTAGCAGCAAATGCTGGATTACTGTGATGTATTCCAAGTGAACGAAAGTAGTGAAGAAAGCACAGTACCAAGCCACATTAGAATACGACAATTTATGTATTTTTAATTTTGATTTCGATTTTAATGCAATTTTTGAGGGGGCGTGTTGAAATATGAAGCTAAAATATCCCCAAATTAGTATTTTCTAAAATACCAAAAATGGCATTATAGTTATTAAGTCACACCTAAAGTGAAAGCCGCGGTGTATTCTTCCTCTTTTGATTTTGTCTTTAACGAGAGTGGCTGGTTGTTGGTGCGTAATAAAAAGTTAAGAAATATATATTTTTTACTACAAAACAAATTAATTATTTAATTATTTGACATTGAATCCCAAAAGAACCGTCGCATGAGCATCGCTCAAGAGCTGTTGAATGACGTCAACGATGATCCAGATTTACTCAAAAGGGTCATAACTGGTGACGAATCATGGGTATATGGTTATTATATCAAAACCAAAGCCCAATTGTCCCAATGGAAGAGCCCATGTGAGCCAAGACTGAAAAAAGCACAAATCGGCTAGCACGCAAAACACTTATAGTAGTCTTTATGCCTTTCACAACCAAACAAAAAATGCTATACACTTTAAACTTGGTACAGATGTTCGGGAAGAACGTACCTACATAACAAATCAAAAAACTCGAAATTCGATGATACGTAACCCGCGAAAACAAATTTGCGATACTTTTTGAACACACGTTGTATATAACTAGTATTGGACCAATCTGAGTATATAATACCCTGCAAAGATTTAGCACATTTCTTCCACGATTTCTTTTTTGTAATTCTCTTTAGAATAATATAAATTATATTCCTGTTTTTGTATCATTGCAGCTGCGAATTGCTATTGAGTTCGGCACGCCTTAACAGTGGCGTGCAGATGTCCACACGGAACTCATGTAAGACCCTCAAATGTCCGCAGTGCAATTGGCATTATAAATACCAGGAGACGTTAGAGATTCATATGCGCGAGAAACATCCGGACGGAGAAAGTGCTTGTGGTTATTGCTTGGCAGGTGAGTTTTGATTTTGAATATATTAGCTGCGCAACTTAGTTCTCGCTGTTTTTTTTATACCCTTCGACCATTGAAAATGGTCAATAAAGGGTATACTAACTTTGTGCAAATGTATGTAACAGTCAGAAGGAGGCGTGGGAGACCCCATAAAGTATATATTCTTGCTCAGGATCACAAGCCGAGTCGATTGAGCCATGTCTGTCTGTCTGTCTGTCTGTCTGTCTGTGTGAACGCATAGATCTCAGTTATTATAAAAGCTAGAGTTACCAAATTTGGAAGGAAGACTCCTGTGTTCTATAAGCAGATCAAGTTTATTTTAAATGTTAGGTGCCACGCCCACCGCCCCTACAAATCAATAATTTAATTTTTGAACTCAATTTGTAAGCGCTGTATAAAAGATACAACTTTCTGACTTTAACATATACTAAGCTGAATGAAATATCTACGTAGTCTCCAAATTACAATCCGATTGAACAATAATCACAGAAGTTATTTAAGAAAGTATGAGCATAAATCCAAGTGCTTCTGTCAGCTAACAAGGGAGCACCATCTGTCGGGCATATGCATAAACTACATAGGTCGAAGGGTATCCCACTGCCGCGTTTTGCGCGACTGTTGCTCTCATTTTTGATTAAAAATTAAAGTTAACCAGTAAGAACAGCAACAGTCGCGCAGTACGCGACAGTGGGATACCCTTCAACCTATGTATGTAAGTTCCTATGTATGTACACATATACATATGCACATGCTTTGAAATTAATCCCAACAGATGGCGTTCGCGGTTCGCGCTCGCCCGCCTCCCTTGTTGGCTGACGGAAGCACTTGGTTTTATGCTTTCTTAAATAACTTCTGTGTTTATTGTTTGATCGGATTGTAATTTGGAGACAACGTAGATATTTCAATCAACTAGTATATGTCAAAGTAGGAAAGTTATATATTTTATACAGCGCTTACAAATTGAGTTCAAAAATTAAATTATTGATTTACAGGGGCAGTGGGCGTGGCACCCAACATTTGAAATAAACTTGATCTGCGCCTAGTACACAGAAACCTTCATGCCGAATTTGGTGTTGCATTTATAATAGCTGAGATCTGTGTGTTCATCTGGTCATCCGGACATCCAGACAGACAGACATGGCTCAATCAACTCGGCTAGTGATCCTGAGCAGGAATATATATACTTTGTGGGGTCTGCCACGCCTCCTTCTGCCTGTTACATACATTTGCACAAAGTTAGTATACCCTTTTTTGACCATTTTCAATGGTCGAAGGGTATAAAAATCAGTAAGAAAAGCAACAGTCGCGCGGCACGCAACAGTGGGATACCCTTCGACCTATGTTCCTATGTATGTATATAGAAATATACGTATGCACATGCTTTGAAATTATTCTCGACAGATGGCGCTCACGCTTTGCGTTTGCCCGCCTCTCTTGTTAGCTGACACAAATACTTTGATTTATGCTCATACTTTCTTAAATAACTTTTGTGTTTATTGTCCAAACGGATTGCAATTTGAAGAATACGTGGATATTTCATTTAGTTTAGTATATGTTAAAGTCAGAAAGTTATATCTTTTATACAGCGCATATAAATTGAGTTTAAAAATTAAGTTATTGATTTGCGGGGGTGGTGGGCGTGGCACCCAACATTTGAAATAAACTTGATCTGCGCCTGGTACACAGAAACCTTCATGCCGAATTTGGTGTCTCTAGCTCTTATAATAGCTGAGATCTGTGTGTTCATCTTGTCATCCGGACATCCAGACAGACAGACATGGCGCAATCGACTCGGCTAGTGATCCTGAGCAAGAATATATTTACTTTGTGGGGTCTGCCTGTTACATACATTTATTAAGGGCAAAACAAAATAACAATCATCCAATTGGAATCTTACTGAACTTACAAAGTCATAACAGACAAAACACGGAAAGAGTGACGGCATTGAAGAACGCATTAGCTCGCGTTTTTTTGATGCGTGCTAAATAAAATAAAACCAGTAAGAAAAGCAACAGTCGCGCAGAACGCGACAGTGGGATACCCTTCGACCTATGTTCCCGTGTAGTTTAATTTGTTAAATTCATACATATATGCATATGCACATGCTTTACAATTATTCCCAACAGATGGCGCTCTGTGATTATTGTCCGATCGGATTGCAATTTGGAGAATACGTAGATAATTATAATTATAATTCATTCAGCTTAGTATATGTTAAAGTCGGAAAGTTGTAGCTTTTATACTGTTCAACTTTCTCGCATACTGTTCAACTTTCTTGGTGATCAGCTGTGTTTTAGCTTGTGCTCCTGTTATTTAACGATTTGTACTAAATTTCTGGTGATTTAAATTTCATATTTGTGATTCACTACTGTGTAATAACCTTGTGCTAACAAATTGATATATTAGTAAGTGGTAAACTAGTGTTTATTTTATTTAAAAGTACATTTTATATAAAATAACTTGCGCGTCTTAAGCGTCTTGTTTTTGTTTTTGTTTGGAGTTTCACATTCCCACGCTCATTCTCGCTTGCATCGCTCTTTCAGTGTGCTGCGCTGTGCTAAGTGTGTATCCTAAACGGCTCTCTCGCTACAGTAGTGTTATTATTTTTCTGCTTTCTGCATACACTTACTCGCGCTCTCACTCTCACGCTTCTTTACGCTCTCTTGTGAGTTACGCTTGTGTTTGTTTTGCTTGCTTTCTTGCTCTCTAACTGTTCTTTTTAACTTTTTGTGTTTGGAACTAATTTTCGTAATTCTTTCTCTCCAAACTTTTGCTCTTTCTATTTTGCTTTTCTCTCATCTATAATCCCCTACATTTGTTAAGGCTTATCGAAAATTACCTCTTGTTCGGCAAAGATTTGCAAGTGCTCAGCTGATCCCAATGCAGATTGTATTACCTGCTGGCTGTGTGACAACTTTTGTCACCTAAAATGCGCCGGTCTAACTATCCGAATTAAGGATGCAATTCATAATAAGACTGGCTTAAAGTGGTCTTGTGAAAAGTGTCGAATAGGCGAATCTGACTTGCAAAAAGTTGTGCGAAAAACCAGATTGGGTTTTAACAATTTGCGTACCGCTTTTGGCAATTTATATTCGCAGTTCTTAGAAATGGAGACTCAATTTAACTCTCTTGAACCCATTAACGATCCCTTAATAATTCCGGTATCATCACCGAAAGTACCTTCCCCAATTCCTGTAGTGAAAACTAATATCCTCCAGCCCTCTACTCCTATAATTTCATATCTTATTTTGAATTTAAATTCTCCTACTCCGTCATGCTCAAAAACCGTTCTTGCTCGGAAAACTTCTGTTACACGTAATACCTCCGTCCCAAATCCTTCTACCTCTTCCAATTCGTCTTGCTCTATTCCGAGTGTCGACAATTTATTAACTTTACCCTTGATTTCCCCCCCCCATTACGGTACAGAGTGTAAAACCTCTAGTTGCCGTTAAACCTAAGAAATTGGTCTTCGTTTCTCGTCTGGCACCTGACACTTCGAAAGAAGATGTAAAAACATACATCCTGTCTAAAATTCAGCCTGAAAATTTAGTCGTGGAAAAATTTAACTCTAAATTTCCCAGAGAAATATCTTTTTTTAAAATTAGTATTTCGGCTGATCATTTCCCAATTATGTGCAATGGATCATTTTGGCCGCATGACCTAATTGTCAAGAAGTTTACCCATAAACAAAAGTCTAATACACCTGTTACCCTTCCTTCGCTGACCGTTGAATCCCCGAACGGAACTGCAAAAAACTTAAAAATTATAAAAAGCTAAATTCTAACCTCTTTGTTGCCTATCAAAATGTTCGAGGCCTAAATACTAAACTTTCTAAACTTTTTAGTATATCTTTTGTCTATCATATCTTAATATTTACTGAGACTTGGTTAAAACCGGATATCGAAAATAGCGAAATCTTTTCTAATAAGTATACTTCTTTCAAATGTGACCGTTTGTCGCGATCTGGAGGAGGGGTTCTTATTGCCGTTGATTCAAATCTGTCTTCTGATATTGTTTCAATAGACTGTCTGCCCAATTTAGAATTCGTGTGCGTTAAAGTAACTTTAGATCATATTTCAGTTTATGTAACTTGCTCTTACATTCCTCCCTCCTCAGAAACTTCTTTGTATCTTGAACACCTGTCTTGTATTAAATCTATAGAATCAAAACTTTCGGATAGAGATTACCTATTGGTTTTTGGTGATTTCAATTTACCTCAAATAGATTGGTCCTCTCATTCAAATGTTTTGATTCCCTCCATCTTTAACCCATTTATCAATGGTCTCTCTGAACTATCCTTGTTTCAAATTAACACTTTCCTTAACAATAAAGGCAAAATCCTTGACTTAATTTTCACTTCTGATACTTACATTAATAACATTTCAAGAACTAATCCCTTAGTCTTTCCTGAAGATCCTTATCATCCTACTTTAGAACTTGTTTTAGAACTACCGTCCCCCGTGCAAACTGAAATTGTTAAGTGTGTTTCGAAGTCACGCTGCTTCCGCAAAACTGACTTTGTGAGGCTTAATAATCTTATTCTATAACACGATTGGTCTTGTTTTTATGCATGCTCGAACTTAGCTACTTGTACTTCATATTTTTATAATACCTTGAACAAGTTTTTCCACGAGTGTGTTCCACGTGTATATCCAGCCAAGACTAAAAGTCTTCCATGGTTTTCACGTGAGTTACTCACGGTGAAAAACTTAAAATCTCGGTATTATAAAAAATTAAAAAAAAACGGGAAATCCTTCTGATTTTTCTCGTTATACTCTTGTAAAGGCTAACTTTATTGCTTTTAATAATAAATGTTATAATGACTATATACATCGCTGTCGGCTTCAATTTGCACGTGACCCTAAGCAGTTTTATAATTTTGTTAACTTGAAACGTAGATCTAATGAATTCCCATCTCGTCTCTTTTATGAAAATAATGAAGCAAATAATGATCAGGCCGGTGCTGATCTTTTTGCGAATTTTTTCAAATCAACTTATTCATCTAATACCTATGATTCTAATCTTTCCTATCCTTACCCTATTCATAACTCTAATTCAATTTCTTGCCCTAGTATCGATGAAAATTCTCTTCTTACTAACCTGCACTTGGTTAAACCCATTAACTCACCTGGCCCTGACGGAGTACCAGGATGCGTTCTTAGATATTGTGCCTTCTCCTTATATAGACCCATTTTTAGGTTATTCAAATTATCCTTAGCTACTAGTAATTTTCCTTCAGTCTGGCAAGAATCATATTCCATCCCTCTTCACAAAAATGGGTCTAAATCGGAAGTGAAGAATTACAGGTGTATTTCTAAATTATCCTCTATTCCTAAATTATTTGAAAAACTTGTTACGGTCCGTTATTTCACCATGTCAACATCGTTTCATGAAATCCAGATCCTCCACGACTAATCTTCTGGAATTCTCATCTCTTGTTATAAAAGGGTTTCAGAAGAAGATGGAAACTGATGTCATTGTAAACCACTCACTTCTGATTCATAAGTTTGATCTTATTAGGTTTCCTTACAAATTACTGCTTTGGATTTCAAATTATTTAAAAAATAGGTCCCAAAGAGTTCTTTACAAACATTCTGTATCTAAGCCAATCTTTGTTACCTCAGGTGTTCCTCAGGGTAGTCATTTGGGTCCTTTACTCTTTAACCTCTTCATTAACGATCTTCCCTCTATTTAGAAATTCGCTAACATTTATATGTATGCTGACGATGTGAAACTTTGCTTTACATACAAGGAGCCGACTTGGAGTTCGCTACAGGTTGATATTGACTCCTTTTGTGATTGGTGCAGCTTTAATCTTTTAAGTTTAAATTGTTCTAAGTGTAAAGTAATGACATTTTACCGAAGTAATTTCCACGTCGTCAACTATACACGTCAATGACCTTGGCATTCTTTTTGACCATAAACTGAAATTTGATTCCCATATTACGCAAATTGTTAATAAGGCCTCTCGAACCCTTGGTTTCATTAAAAGGTGGGCCAAGGAATTCAATGACCCTTATACAACAAAGTTGCTTTATACCTCCCTTGTTCGCCCGATTCTGGAATATGGTTCTTGCATTTGGTCACCGCAATATCATGTTCACCAAGACAGGATTGAGTCTGTGCAAAAACAATTTTTAGTTTTTGCTCTTCGTGGTTTTAACTGGGTCTCCGGAGTTGATTTACCCTCTTATTCTAGTAGACTACTTCTAATAAATTTAACTTCTCTTGCTAACCGCCGCTTAATGTTAGGTGTCATGTTCCTTGTTAAGTTGATTAAGTATGATATCGATTCCCCGATCTTGCTTAATCAAATTAACTTCTCTATCCCCTCTAGATTAACCCGAAATTTTGCACCTCTTTTGCTTGATTTCTGTAATAACAATTATAGCCTGCATGAGCCTTTCCGAATTCTCTGCTCTGATTACAACAAACTTTCTGGAGTAATTAACTCGGAGAGTTCCCTAATAGCTATTAAAACTGCCATCATTAACTCATTAACATTTAACTCTAACAACTAACCTAACTAACCACTACCGATCTGATTGGGTTTCTTCTGGGTTTCCCCAATCCTCTGCAACAAATGTTGTTAGTCCCAGTTTCAAAATTTCAAAATTTTAAATTTAATTTCATTTTAAAAAGTTACTGTTTAACGTAAACTTTAACTTTAATTTTACTTAAATATTACTTTTAATTCATATTTAATTTTATTATACAAAAATGTAATATTCATTTTTATTTTTATATTTTTCATACCTACAATCGACTGCTCTTAGTTGACTTTAAATAAATAAATAAATAAATAAATAAATACAGCGGTTACAAATTGAGTTCAAAAATTAAATTTTTGATTTACAAGGGGGGTGGGCGTGGCACCTAACATTTGAAATAAACTTGATCAGCTTATAGTACACAGGAGTCTTCATTCCAAATTTAGTGTCTCTAGGATTTATAATGGCTGAGATCTGTGTGTTCATCTGGTCATACGGACATCCAGACAGACAGACATGGCTCAATCAACTCGGCTAGTGATCCTGAGCAAGAATATATGTAGGATTGGGATAGTATCGCTGTAACAGCGTACCCTCCTCGATGCAACATCATTGAACCCATCGATAGTTTTTAATCGATTGTTCGCTTTGAATGGTTTTTTAAGTTTAAGTAAAAAGAAGAGAAGAAGATCGCGCGACACAGAGAGAGAAGTTGTTGAACTAAAAAGACGTGCGCATTATTTTATTCGAAGTGTAAATTGCACAAAGAACTCGAAGTCGTTTGTTTTGCCCCAGTAACTTTATTTAAATCTTGTATTACATGTTAAATACTCATAGTGTTAAGAAAATGAAATCAACAAATAAACTTTAATTTGTATTCCCACAAATTTTGGGGGCTCGTCCGGGAAATGATTTCGAAATTTTTTTTTAACAAAGTACACGATAATGTGCTAAATGAGTAAACAGTAATTAAACAATCAAATAGAGTGAAAACTGAAGTAGCAAAAATCAGTGGTCAGTTGTGAAATTCTTAAAACTGCGTAATTTTTTTAACACGAAAAAAGAATTATGAGCGTGCATTTCATAATTTAACGGACACAAGAAGCAACGTGTTGGACATACATACATATATACACAAGAGTGAAGAGTACGACTAGAGTGACAAAGCAGCAGACGGCTGCAAAGTGGTGCAAGAAATACAACGACGCAGAATATTTTCGGCGCCGGCTAGACGAAATTGCTGTGTGCTAAAGCTACGAGGAAACGAGCGAGTCAAGTCTTCTGTTGCATAGAGGCAAATAGAAGAGTGTGCAGCGAGTGCACAAGGGCAAGCTTGATATTGAAGACGCATACAGGAGGAGTTGAGCGAAACGTAACTTTTGCTTGCACAGAGGTGGGCATAAGGACGCTAAGAGGGCGTAGACGTGGAACTCAAAAAACAGAGTGCGTCGGAAACTACAAAGCAGTACAACAACAAAGGCGGATCTTCGGCGCGAGCACGTGCTGAGGCATCGAGGGATCGAGAAGGTGTTCGAGATCCAGTGTTGGTAAAAACCGACAAGCGCAATACATCTGAAGCTGGGATAAGTGTTGACTAACGGAGAGCTGCGAGAAAAGGACGGAAATTCGACAAACACGTGGCGTCGAACAGGCATAATATAATTTTTTTTTATATTTGACTCCAATCATTTGTAAGGAATATATTTTTAATTCAGTTTTTGTAACACTGTAGATTACATCTGGGAGCAAAACAATGGACACGAGATCGATTTTGTCATTAACAGTACCCTTATTGAAGGCTAAACTGAGTGAGTTATGTCTTAGCACGGAAGGTAGAAAGAGCGTGTTGCAAGATCGTCTTTTTGAACATTTTGGTTTGAGTGATGCTGTTGTGACCGAATTGGACGATGATGTTGCAAACGAGGTTGGTTCGACTAGTTCAATTAGTGAATACCATGAAGTGAACAATAACACCTGTTCAAGGTTTACGCCAGGCGATATAAAGGATAGCATTTCTTCTTTCGCGGGGTTAGCACAGGAAGATGTAAACCATTGGCTAAACGAGTTCGAAGACGTGGCGGTAACAGTGGGGTGGAATGACTTACAAAAATACATTTACTGTAAACAACTATTAAATGGGGCAGCCAAGCTTTATATTAGAAGTTTATCAGGTGTACAAGGCTGGTCTAAACTAAAGTCAGAATTAAAGAGTGAGTTTGGGAAAGAGTTATGTTCTGCAGAAATCCATAGAATGTTGCGAGAACGACAGAAGGCACAAAATGAAACCTGCATGGAATTCCTGTATAGCCTGATGGAAATTAGTAAGCCTATAAAGTTAGAAGAAGAAAGCTTAATTTTGTATTTTGTTGAAGGCATTCCTGACAGCAAATTGAACAAAGCGGGTTTGTACAGAGCAGAAACGCTAAAAGAATTGAAGAAAGAAATCGGAACTTACGAAAAAATTAGAGCTAAAGGTGTTAAGAGGCAAGAACATGATGCAAATAAATCTAGAGACAAGGAGGGCACAGGGAAAAGGAAACAGGTGACCGAAAAGAAATGCTTTAAGTGTGCAGAAGAGGGGCACATTGCAAGAGATTGCAAGAAAGACGTAGTTTGCTTTAAGTGCAGAAAGAGCGGTCATATTTCTACAAAATGTCCAGATAATAAAAGTGCAGTCTCTATTAAAACAGAGGCGGCTAATATTTTAGAAGTAAAGTCACCTAGAGATTGTCTGATTTATAAAACTTTTGTTGCCTCAGATATCTCGTTCGCTGCAATGATTGATTCTGGGTGCGATGTCTGTTTAATGAGAGAGGATTTGTTTCAAAAATTCAAAAGAGTTGAACTGAGGAAGGAAATCAAACACCTGAAAGGAATTGGCCAAGGTGCAGTAGTGACTATTGGTAGTTTTAATTTAGAACTTTTTGCTGATAAAACAACAATAACTGTAACTTTTCATGTAGTGAAACAAAGAGAGTTAGAGTATGCTGCCATTATAGGAAATGACGTTTTAAGCCAAGTGGATATCTTATTTAGCACCAATGGGGTTGTATTTATAGAAAGAGAAACCGACGTTGATTCTATAAAGGTATTTAAAAGTATGTGTGTGAAAGAGATGTTGGAAGAGAGCTCTGTAATTGATTTAATTGATCTAAATCATTTACAGCAAAGTCAGAAAAGCGAAGTGGTAGAAATAATTGAAAAATACAAGCCTTTGAAACTTATTAAGTCACCAGTTGAGATGAAGCTTATTTTAGAAGACGATGTACCTGTTTTTCAACGACCGCGTCGGGTGTCTTATGAAAACAAGTGTTTTATTGAAAAACAAGTTCAAAATTGGCTTGAAGAGGGTATAATTGTTCCGAGTTGTTCCGAGTATGCTTCTCCGGTGGTTTTAGTAACAAAAAAGGATGGGTCAAAGCGTTTCTGCTGCGATTACAGAAAATTAAATTTAAAAATAAAGCGGGACAATTTCCCGATGTCTTTGATAGATGACGTGCTTGATCGTCTTCAGGGCGCTAAAGTATTTTCCACGTTAGATTTGGCCAATGGATTTTTTCATGTACCTATCGAAAAAGAGTCAAGGAAGTTCACATCATTCGTAACACATAATGGGCAGTATGAGTTTACGCATGTGCCCTTTGGTATAAGCAACTCCCCTGCAGTGTTCTGTCGTTACGTCAGTGCAGTACTTAGAGAGTTAATAAATGATAAAAAGATAGTCGTATACATGGACGATATAGTTATTCCAACAAAAGACGAGAAAAGTGGATTGCAAATATTAAAAGAAGTTTTAAAGAAAGCTTCTATTGCAGGACTTCAGATTAAATGGGAGAAAGCTCAAATTTTAAAAAGGAAAATTCAGTTTCTTGTTTATGTAATAGAGAATGAAACTATTGCACCCACCGAAGATAAAATAAAGGCAGTCGTAAATTTTTCTATTCCTCAAAATAGAAAAGCGATCGAGAGATTTTTAGGCTTGACATCCTATTTACGCCGTTTTATGAAAGGGTACGCTTTAATTGCAAAACCATTAAGTGATTTATTAAGGAAAGAAAGTAAGACGCTTAATAGTGGGAACATAGTATTAGACGAACAATGTTTGCTAAGCTTTAACCAGCTGAAAAATTTGTTAGTCACAGCGCCGGTGTTGAAAATGTATGATCCGCGCGCTGTTACAGAAGTCCATACAGATGCAAGCAAATACGGATTTGGCGGAATGCTTATGCAGAAAGACTCTGAGGATCAGTCGTTTCATCCTGTCGAGTTCATGAGCAGAAAGACCACTCCGGCTGAGGAAAAGTATAGCGCGTACGAGCTTGAAGCATTGGCGGTGGTAAACGCAATAAAGAAGTGGCGTATTTATCTGCTCGGTGTTCAATTTACAATAGTAACAGATTGTCATGCACTCGCAATGACCCTAAGAAGAGACGATGTTCCTCCCAGAGTAGCACGTTGGGCTATGTTTTTACAAGAGTTTAAATTTTCGGTGCAGCATAGGTCACGTAGTCAGATGCGACACGTAGATGCATTAAGTCGTTTGAACTGTTTTTTAATCGAAGACTCGACAAAGCATCGTTTAAAGGAAGCACAAGATAATGATGAGTGGATCAGAGCTGTCAAAAAGGTGTTAGAAGTTTCTGGAAGGTATGATGATTTCTTTCTAGCGAATGCTATTCTCTATAAAGATTCTGTTAAAGAATTATTAGTCATTCCAGAACCAATGCATGAAGAAATAATAGGGATCGTACATAGAGAAGGTCACTATGGAGCTCAAAAAACGAAAGAATTAATTGAAAAATCCTATTATATAAAAAATCTTGAAGCGAAAGTAGAGAAGTTTGTCAAGTGTTGTATTGAAGGCTTGATAATAGATTCAATGCGAGGCAAAAAAGAGGGATTGTTGACACCAATCGACAAAGCACAAGAACCTCTTGGTACTTATCACATAGACCACGTAGGACCATTGACGGAACAAAAAAAGAAGTATAATGACATATTGGCTGTAGTCGATGGGTTTACGAAATTCGTATGGCTATATCCAACTCGATCGACAGGCACTGAGGAGGTTATAATTCGACTGAGCAAGCAAGCTGCTATTTTTGGGAATCCGCGACGAATTGTTACTGATAGGGGCAGCGCTTTCACGTCTACAGGATTCAGGGATTATTGCACAGATCAGGGAATTCAATTGCTTCATATAACGACGGGAATGCCTAGGGGAAACGGACAAGTGGAACGAATTCATAAAATCGTTATTCCCATGTTAGGAAAGTTATGTCACAGTAACCCTTCGAATTGGTACAATCACGTAGACAGAATACAGCAAATACTGAATGACACAAAGCCAAGGACAACTAAATACACACTCTTTAAAATTTTGACAGGGTTAAATATGCGCAAAAAAGACGATGATTTACGGAAACTGTTAGAGGATTTAGAAATAGATCAATTAATAGATGATCGAGACGAAACTCGAAAAAAAGCGCAGGAAAACATAGAGAGAGTCCAGCAAGGAAATAGAATGAGTTTTAATGAAAAAAGAAAAGTTGAAAACATGTATAAATTAGGAGAACTTGTGGCTATCAAAAGAACACAGTATGGAACATCTATGAAGCTTAGAGCTAAGTTTTTAGGACCTTATAAAGTCACAAAAGTAATGAAACATGGACGTTATGAAGTCGAAAAAGTAGGTAATCAAGAAGGGCCTAAAACAACAACCACTGCAGCAGAATTTATGAAAAAATGGGGTTCATTCGGGACGAATGAATTATCAGGATAGCCGAATGTAGGATTGGGATAGTATCGCTGTAACAGCGTACCCTCCTCGATGCAACATCATTGAACCCATCGATAGTTTTTAATCGATTGTTCGCTTTGAATGGTTTTTTAAGTTTAAGTGAAAAAGAAGAGAAGAAGATCGCGCGACACAGAGAGAGAAGTTGTTGAACTAAAAAGACGTGCGCATTATTTTATTCGAAGTGTAAATTGCACAAAGAACTCGAAGTCGTTTGTTTTGCCCCAGTAACTTTATTTAAATCTTGTATTACATGTTAAATACTCATAGTGTTAAGAAAATGAAATCAACAAATAAACTTTAATTTGTATTCCCACATATATATACTTTGTGGGGTCTGGCACGCCTCCTTCTGCCTGTTACATACATTTGCACAAAGTTAGTATATACCCTTTTTTGACCATTTTTAATGGTCGAAGGGTATAAAAATCAAATTGAAATTGCTCTTGAACAGAGAGTCCTGGATCATATATTGGTAAATAAATATGATGATCTACACCGCAATACCTATCAGATTATATAGCATTTTTGTTTGGTTGTGAGAGGCGTAAAGATTATAAGTGTTTTGCGTGCTTTTTGCTTTTTTCGGTCTTGGCTCACATGGGCTCTTCCATTGGGACAATTGGGATTTGTTTTCGATATCATAACCATATATTTATGATTCGTCACCAGTTATGACCCTTTTGATTAAATCTGGGTCATTCAACAGCTCTTGAGCGATGCTCATGCGACGGTTCTTGTAGTCAAAATTTAGCAATTTTGGAACAAACTTGATTGACACACGTCTCATGCCCAAAACGATAAAAAAAATTTCAAGGTACCAGCCAAGCGATATACCGAGATCCTCAGCAACTTCTCTGATAGTGATTCGATAATTTTCCAAAACAATTTTCTTCACTGCTTGAACGTTTTCATCAGTTGTTGACGTGCTTGGGCGTCCAGAGCGAGGCTCGTCATTGGCATCTTCTCGGCCATCTTGGAAGAGTTTGTACCACTTATAAACATTTTTAGGCCATGGATTTAAAAAAAAATTCATGGTCTATTGTGTTTGTCGGAACGGAAATGTGCGTAACAGGCAGAAGGAGGCATCTCCGACCCCATAAACTATATATATTCTGAATCAGTATCAGTAGCCGAGTCGATTGAGCCATGTCTGTCTGTCCGTCTGTCTGTCTGTCTGTCTTTATGACCACCTGGATCTCAGAAACTGTAAGAGCTAGAGTCATCAAATTTTGTGACAACATACGTATATATTGCAGTGTCTTAAAGTTTTTTTAAAATTTGGACACGCCCCTTCCCGCCTCTATAAATCAGTAATAATTATTTAAAAATCACAATATTAGCTCAACAACCAAAGTTGTATATCTTACATGTCAAATACCTTGCCACGGGCGTTATGTGAAAATTTCATTTAAATCGGACTATAAATAAGTGACATATAATACGAATTAAACTCACTTTGAACATATATACTTAAGCATACCTAATTTACGCAAGCATACCGAAGTTCAAATATAGCGTCAGACACACAGCATTTTATTAAACTTTTTATTTGCATTGTATGGTAACAGAATTGGTTCACAATGCAGTTTTGCCGATGGGCCAAGGATTGAGAGTGGTTAGAGTGGCGGACGGCTGCGAGAGAGTGCGTGTGTTCAACTCCCGGCGGGTGCGAATTTTTATTTATTAATTATTTATTATTTTATTTTGTTTATTTATTTTATTCTAATAATCTAAAAGAAAAGTTACAGTCAAACAAATTAAATTATTTAATTAAATTTCAATAAAAATTAAAAAAATATTCATTACTTTGTTTTCATATGAAAGACAATCAAATTATAATACCTATAAATAATATTAATTAATTATAAATAAAGTTAAGTATTTTTATATTATTCAGCACGCATCAAAAAAACGCGAACTAATGCGTTCTTCAATGCCGTCACTCTTTCCGTATTTTGTCTGTTATGACTTTGCAAGTTCAGTAAGATTCCAATTGGATGTTTCCTATTTTGTGTTGCTCTCAATATTTTGCAATTAGAATGCTAGAAAATACCAGAGATAGATCATAAGCCCTTGTAAAGTTATGAATGTGCGAGTGGGACGCCCATACATACATGTCTGCATATCCAAATGTATGTATTGGCGTCCCACTTCAACATACATTATTGCACGATTGTATATATGTACATACATATGTACAATTAGATTTGCAGTTGCTGTTGTATACCGACGAAAGAAAACTAAGTTCTAATTACATATATTGCGTAACTAAAACTTAAAAGTCGCTTACCGCCGCCGCCGTCGGAACCTCTCTTACAATGACCTCAAACTAATATAGAGGACACCACGTTACATGGTGGCCCATGAGAGGACGCGTTAAACAAGCAAATTTAATTTTCATTTCACTTTATTCTTCAATAAATATATGTACATAAGTTACGCAATCTCCGTTCGTCTGTCGCGCAATTTCGACTCGTCGGTCAACAGACATAACGTCACATATACGAGTATATAACGGCAAAGAAGGGAGAAACATAGAAGCATAACTGCATCACCGAATTCACCAAGTAGCCTGGGGAATGATGTTTAGGAGATATAATCATCCAAGGTTAGTTTTCTCGCATCATATGAATACAATACACGCTCTGCCTAAACTGCAGAAGGATTCGTCCGAGTCGATACGCTCAATGCTAAGCACTGTTAACTTTTGCTTGGCTGCGTTCCGCCACGTGCAAGCCTTGGATGGGGAGCGTCACCACTGGTTAACGCATTACATAGCTTCAAGACTACCCAAGGAAACTCATAACGCTTGGGAGCATCATCAAGGGAGCAACTCTACTGTACCTTCATTCAAGGAGCTACAATCATTTTTAAACGATCGTCTGGTCATAATGGATGCGATAGAGAAGCGTAACTCGTCGCTCGACTCCAATAATGGCCAAGGCTTACCAGATTCGACCAAGCGTGTTCGAGTACATAACGCTCAGGATCAACAGAGTCGCGCGAACTGTCTATGCCATACCTATGGAGGAGAGCACATCTTACGGCGTTGTCCAGTTTTCCTGGCTTTGGATGCTTACAAACGAAAGGATATAGTTTCGAAAGCGAAGCTATGCAGCAATTGTTTAAGCCGATCTCATGCTTTATCTCGCTGCAACAGTAACAAAGGATGTCAAGTTTGTGGTCAACGTCATCACACCTTGCTTCACTTCCCATTCTCCGCTCAGGCTCAATCGTCAAATCATCCAATTCCAGCAGCTCAACCCGGAAATGCTCTTCAGCCAACTTATGCCGAGCAAAATTCAGGCATAGCATACAACAGTTACTCAGCCATATCTTCTGGAGCTCTAAGGAGGAACATTCTCCTCGCATCCGCTCGGGTCACGGTACGAAACCCGATAAACGGACTTCACGCAGTCATCAATGCACTCATCGATCAAGGATCAGAAGCAACAATTGTTTCTGAGTATGTGGTGCAGTCGCTTTATTGAAGAGAGCCAGTACTCGTGCATCAATCGTTGGTGTTGGTCAAGGGAATGGTGATCGTTGCAGATAGATGGTTGATTTTGAAGCCTCAAGTATTACACAGGCCCACAAAAAAAAAAAAAGTATCATGATTTGGGTAAGCGGCATATGCAGTTATATGTATTTGGGTCGCTGAATCCGAATCCGAGGTCAGAATTTCGCCATCACGTCTGGACTTCGACATAACCTCACAAAAATAATATCAGCGGATTTTATGGCAGGCGGCGGATGGAAGCATCAACACTTATGCATTGTCAACGCTCACATTTGGAACAGCTTCCGTGCCGTTCACAGCTATCAAAGTTATTCGACAGTTGGCAGAGGATGAGCGGCAGCATTATCCGAAGGAAGAGGAGGTCCCTAAGACTGAAATATATATGTGGATGACATACTCTCTGGAGGGCATAATATCGAAGATGCCGAAGATAAGAGGAAACAAGTCACTGAAATAATAAAATCCGCGCACATGGAATTACGCAAGTGGTCTAGCAACGATCTTCGGCTATTAGGTTCGATCCCATTACAACATCTCTGTTCTCAAACCGATCTTAGCGGGGATGAGAGAGATCCAGTTAAGACTCTGGGCATGTATTGGCTGCCAAAAAAGGACTGTTTTAGATACAAGGTCAACTTTGACCTACCAGAAGGTTCTTCTAAGAGGATCATATTATCCTGCATCGCTAAGTTATTTGATCCTTTGGGTCTTATTGCGCCTGTTATCATCGCTGGAAAGCTGATCCTGAAGGAGGTGACTTCGGCCAAGGTAACGATTACAGGCGGCGCCCAAGCATCATTAGATTGAGATGGCTTGCGGAGGATTTGTGAAATCAGCATCGAGCGCTGGATCCAGGATGCACCAGATTCTGTCTTATCGATGCAGCTCCATGCCTTCTGCGACGGATTCTCCTCATCCTACGCAGCTTCAGTATACCTGAAGGTGGAGCATACTGACGGCTCATGTTACTCGACCCTTCTCATGGCCAAGTCAAAGGTTACACCATCAAAGCTACTGGCGATTCCCCGAACGGAATGAAGCAGAGCAGTGTTAGCTATTAAACTTGAGAAGTGGATCACAGCCTCGAATCGCTTGAGCTCTCATCTTGTGGAAATTTTCTATTGGACGGACGCTACCATTGTCGTTCATTTGCTGAACGGCGACGTGAAACGATGGAAGACCTTTGTAATTTGGAGACTACGTAGATATTTCATTCAGCTTAGTATATGTTAAAGTCAGAAAGTTGTATCTTTTATAAAGCGCTTACAAATTGAGTTCAAAAATTAAATTATTGATTTGTAGGGGCGGTGGGCGTGGCACCTAACATTTGAAATAAACTTGATCAGCTTTTAGTACACAGGAGTCAGGAGTCTCAATCGACTCGGCTTGTGATCCTGAGCAAGAACATATATATACTTTATGGGGTCTCCTACGCCTCCTTCTGCCTGTTACATACATTTGCACAAAGTTAGTATAACCTTTTTTGACCATTTTCAATGGTCGGAGGGTATAATAATTAAACCAGTAAGAAAAGCAACAGTCGCGCAGCACGCGACTGTGGGATACCCTTCAACCTATGTATGTATGTTCCTATTTATGTACACATATACATATGCACATGCTTTGAAATTAATCCCGACAGATGGCGCTCGCGCTTCGCGCTCGCCCGCCTCCCTTGTTGGCTGACAGAAGCACTTGGTTTTATGCTTTCTTAAATAACTTCTGTGTTTATTGTTTGATCGGATAGTAATTTGGAGACTACATAGATATTTCAATCAGCTTAGTATATGTTAAAGTTCGAAAGATGTCTCTTTTATACAGCGCTTATAAATTTAGTTCAAAAATTAAATTATTGATTTGCGGGGGCGGTGGGCGTGGCACCCAACATTTGAAATAAACTTGATCTGCGCCTAGTACACAGAAACCTTCAAAAATGGTCAAAAAAGGTTATACTAACTAATGTATGTAACAGGCAGGAGGAGGCATGGCAGACCACATAAGGTATATATATTCATGTCTGTCTGTCTGGATGTCCGGATCACCAAATGAACACACAGATCACAGCTATTATAAGAACTAGAAGCACCAAATAAAGGCATAAAGGTTTCTGTGTACCAGGCGGGTACGTTGGGTGCCACTCCCACCGCCCCCGTAAATCAATAATTCAATTTTTAAAAGTTAATTTTTAAGCGCATACATAAATGAAGCTGGTAAAAACTACTACACCCACCAATTAAAAAGTTGCAAAGGGTTACAGGTAGTACTTAAGGGCATTGAAGCAACAGTGACACCTGCCGAAAAATTGAGGCTCTAAGGGACAAACAATTTTCTGCAAAAACAGCTATTAATATTTTAAACAAAGCCAAAGTTCCGCAGCCACTTTTTAAAATAGAACTCGAACCAGAGGTCCAGGCACTAAAGAAAAACAGAGGCTGTGTGGTTTACAAAGAATTGAAGTTCCGCCTAAATTCCTAGAATTTCTTTCGCTAGCGCCTTAGAATCCGGACTAGAAGTCCCCGCCCCACCGACAAGAACTGCTCATTGCGAAAATACATCGACAAATATCCAACAGACTCAACAAAGTGGCATCGAAGCTATGATGCTATCCCTACAGCAAAGCATGAAAGACTTCATGACGTTTATGCAAAATACTCTGCAGGAGCTCATGAAAAACCAAAATATCCTGATACAACTTCTTGTATCTTCAAAATCCCTATAATGGCTTCCTTACGGATATCTATGTGGAACGCAAATGGCGTTTCACGGCATACACAAGAACTCACACAGTTCATTAACGAGAAAAACATCGACGTAATGCTACTATCAAAAACGCACCTCACAAATAAATACAATTTTCATATACCAGGATACTTGTCCTATGGTACAAATCATCTAGATGGTAAAGCTCATGGAGGCACTGGAATACTCATCAGAAATCTCATAAAACACCACCATTTAAACAATTTTGACAAAAACTACTTACAATCATGGTCAAGCACTAGCAGATTTATCATCTGATCACTCACCTGTTCTTCTAAATATGCTAAATCGCCCCCACATAGTCGACCCACCCTACAGACTCACAAATTTTAGAACAAACTGGCTAAGATATAAAAAGTATGTCTGTTCACACATAGAACTAACGCCGACATTATCTACTAAGGAGGATATAGACTAGATAACGGACACTCTTGAAAATATTCTAGTTTCGGCTGACGAAATGCAAAACCAAACTACATCAGAACTAACCGAGAAATCGAGCGGCTCGTATTAGATAAACGACGCCTACGAAGGGAGTGGCAGTCCAATAGATCACCAACTACAAGGCACATGCTTAAAATAGCCACACACAGGCTTACCAATGCTCTTAAACAAGAGGAAGTAAACAGCCAACGTTCATATATCGCGCAATTCTCTCCCACCAGCACTAAGCACCCTTTGTGGAGAGCTCACAGAAACCTAAAGACTCCAATGGAGTCAATTATGCCACTTCGAAGTCCCTCTGGCACCTGGTTTCGCAGTGATGAGGAGAGAGCCAGTGCTTTCGCTGACCATCTACAAAATGTATTCCGACCAAATCCCGCTAACAACTCATTTACTCTCCCTCTTTTAACAGCAGCAAATTTAGAACCTCAAGAACCTATTGAATTCCGACCATGTGAATTAGCAAAGGTTATAAAAGAACAATTTTTTTTTTTTTTTTTTTTTCCAAGTTTTTTCTTATTTATTGAATCTTCCCTTTTACTTAAGAGACTAACAATAAGTTTTCAAATCTTATTCTAAGCAAGCTAATTATCATTTTATGAGATGATTCGTACTATGTGGCCTAACAAATTTAACGCTGGGCTGGTTGATCGTTGCGGTGCAGTCGACTTTGGCTGCATACTCGAAGAAGTTTTCTTGCAAGGGGATTTGGATGTGAGCCTAGATTTTCCTTGTATTTTACTTTCCTCTCTCTTATTGTCTCAATGACAAGTTTTATTTGTAGGTCTTTGTGTATATTCTCGTTCCGAAGATACCATGGAGCTCCAGTTATGATTCTCAGAATCCTAGACTGCGCTCGCTGTACGATGTCGATGTTGCTTCTCGATGCATTGCCCCCTCGGAGCCATTGGTCCATATGGGTTTAAGAACGGAGTTATACAAAAGGACTTTGTACTCCAGGCTTAGGGGAGACCGAACGTTTATAAGCCAGTGTAGATCCTTTGCTTTTAGACTCAAGTGCGTCGTCTTGGCCTCTATGTGTTTCCGCCAGGTGAGCCGCTTGTCCAGATGAATACCTTAGTATGTTACGTCATCGGCTTGTGGGATGCGCGTGTGGTTCATAACCAAGGGCGGTCAGCTTTGTTTGTTAAGGGTAAACGTAACCTGTTTGCATTTTTGTTCGTTTACTCGTATGCGCCAATCTGCAAGGCAATTCTCTACACATGTTAAATAGCGTGCTAGTTGCATCGTAGCTTTTACTGGGCATCTGGATCGACTCAGTATTGCAGTGTCATCAGCGAATGTGGATATTGTTAGCTGATAGTCTGTTGGGATGTCCGCCGTGTATAGGGTGTATAGAATTAGACCTAATACACTTCCTTGGGGCACTCCAGCTTCTATAGTACAATCGCTTGAAGTGCTTGAACTACATCTAACCGCGAACACTCTTTGGTATAAGTAAGACTTTAGAAGCTTATGTAAGTTTTGAGGCTGCAGTTTGGTTATTTTAAACATAAGTCCATCCAACCATACTCTATCGAATGCTTGTGCAACGTCTAAGAATAAAGCTGTGCAATATTCACGATGCTCAAAAGCAGTGCGAATTTCTGTTGTGATGCGGTTAACCTGCTCAATAGCTCCATGTTTTTCCCGAAAACCAAATTGGTGCGATGGGAGTGTGTCGTGTGTTTTAAGGGGGGGAATGATTCGTAGCAGCAGTACTTTTTCAAATAACTTGGAGAGACAAGTAAGTAGGCTTATTGGCCTGTATGATGATGGCTGTGTTTTGTCTTTCCCAGGCTTAGGGATCATAACTATAACTGATTTCTTCCACTTTTGAGGGAAGTATCCAATTTTGGTAATAGCGTTGAAGTGTAGGCAGATTTGTAGAACTGCACACATTGGAAGCTCGATGATCATTTTCGGGGTTATTAAATCGAAGCCAGGCGATTTTCCAGTCTTCAGTTGCTCTCTAATGACTTTCGTTATTTCGCTTGGCCGGAATTCTATGGGATCTTGTGGTGCTAAGTCAGATGCAGTTAAGGGTGGGAGAGTAAATGAGTTAGTGGCTGGATTTGGTTGGAATACCTTTCTGAGATGATCAGCGAAGACTCTTGCTCTGTCCATGTCACTACGAGACCAGTTTCCGGTAGAGTTACGGAGGGGTACGACAGTTTCTGCTGGTGCCTGCAGATTCCTGTGGGCTTTCCACAATGAGTTTTTTTGTGCTGGTGGGCGTGAGATTCTCGATGTAACGCAGTTGTGCGTCCGCTTCTTTTTCTTAAGCGCTTTAATAAGTCTGCGAGAAGCTGCTTTTAGTCTACTCTTTGCGCCAGGTGATCTGTGCTCCTGCCACTCCCTTCGAAGTCGTCGTTTTTCAAGCACAAGGAGTTCGGTATCTCGACTTGTCATGTTGAACTTTTTACTGCATCCGTGGGTATCTTGTGGAGTTGACGCTTTTGCTGCTGCAACTAGTGTTGATTCTAGGCTACCAGCAAACTAATCGATGTCTTGCTCGGTTTCCAATGAGCTAGAGAAGTCGGTATGAGAACAGACATATTTTTTGTACCTCTCCCAGTTGATCCTGTTGCTTATGAGTCTATACGGCCGCTCGATGTGTTGCAGTTGGAACAAAAGATTAAAGAGCACCGGGCAGTGATCAGATGAAAGTTCTGAAAGTGCCTCAGCTGTAATCATTGATTGGGATATCCTTTTGGTGATGGCAAAGTCAATCAAGTCTGGAAGCTTTTTAGGATCTGCTGGCCAGTATGTAGGCGTACCCGGAGAATAATTGCGTTGTATAGCTGTTTTCCTTTAGGGGTCGCTATCCGAGATCCCCAGTACATGTGCTTGGCATTCCAATCACCAGCTGCAACAAACCTTTCACCGAGTGATTCGATTTGCAAAGGAAATATTTGGCGCTGTTCGGTGGCTGGTAGACAAAGGGATGTTAGTTGTACTCGGTTCCATTGCTTTGTGAATTGTTGGTGTGGTACGATCACGAACTGAAGCCACTCGTTTGTTTAGGCGACTCTTAAGTTCCTTGTAAACAATGCATCCTCGCCAGTTGGCTGTGTGTTTTTCGCCACAGTTGCTGCATAATTTAATTGAGCTGTCGTCCTTGTTCTTAGGACAGTTTGCGGTACTGTGAGCATCGCTGCAAACGACGCAGATATTTTTTTTGGTGCAGTACGCTTTGGTGTGGCCATATTCTTGGCAGTTAGTGCACTGCACATGCTGCTTGCGCTTGTGTGGCTCTCCGACGGTTATTCTCCGGTGCAGTAGATACTGTAGTTTATAAATAGGATGTACTTCATTTTTGCTGATTTTTTGACTCGATGGCTCTAGTTCGACTTTGAATAGTGGCTGCGGCTCTTTCTTCCTGTTAAGAATGTTGATCACCGTTTTTGCTTTAAAGTTTTTTTCCTTTAGTGCCACGATAATTTCGAATGGGGTCACTGTTGATTCAATTCCTTTAATGACAACCTGCAATCCTTTGTCACTTTTAAGCTGGTAGGTATAGTAACTCTTTCCAGCTTCATCCAGGTACTTGGTCACTGATCGATGGCTAGACTCATCCGAAGTCTGCACTTTCGTTTCATGTATGTTTCCCTTGGTAAGAGGTATAACGTGGAACTTGTTTTCTCCGATGATCGTAGCTAGTTTGTTAACCAGTGCACTTGAAGTTTTCTCACGTATAAATATTGGTGGCGGCTTAATCTTCTTCTGCTCCTGTTCTTTGATTGGATGCTCTTCACAGTCATCCAAGAGTGCAAACCTATTTGAAGTTGACTTGTCAACGTTGGCGCGATTTATTTTCGGCTGATTGCCAGCCTGTTTGTGTTGTGAGCTTAGCTTTCGCTTTATTTGAATGTAGCGATCCAGCCCTGTTTGAAACAGTATTGTGTTTTGTTTTGGTTCTTGTCCGCTTTTGTTTTCGAGAGTCGGAGAGAGTGCACTTGCTTTGGTTGTTGTTGATTCAGCAGAAATGTACACGGCTCTCGGTACTGAGCATAGTGTTGATGTTGTTGTTGCTTCCTGCAGGTGCTAGGTCATTGACCCGATGGATTGTTTGGCACTCGCTGGCGTCAGACACGACGGTGAAGTATGCATTGTATCGTTGGAGAGAGAGCCGGCGCTCATCTTGCTCTTTTTGCCGCTGAGCGCGCAAATCGCGTTGGCTCATTTTAGAACTGTCGATTTGTTTGTTGTCTATTTGATTTAGCTTTTGTTTTAATTTTATGTTTCCACACACAACATGTTCAAGCACTAGCATGAACATGTACTAGCACTGCACTGTACAGTACGACACTGTACTGCACTACACTGCTGTGCTATCGGCAAGACTATCAGCTATCAGGATATTGTCTCATGCAGCGATCCCTTATCTGTGTTTACGACCGGCTACAATATTTTATGACCCGGCGTACACACATGTTTACGATAAGTAAGAAGGGATCGCAACTATCCTATTTGTATTGAATAATAATTATCACACGCTGCGTCTTTCAAGTGCAGCATACAAGTATATAAATAGAGATAAGTAAAACAACCACCACCGCGGTTCTTACAACACCGCATTAGATTTTAAGAAACAGTTCTAAATAAACTCACAAAGTGTAGAGACGTACATTCTACATTGACAGTTCGAAATAAATTCGTACAAGCGTTTTAAAGTGTATTTCTTTACACAACAAAATATTATAGATTAGCAATTTAACATTGCTAATAGCGTCTTTTCGCTGATATTTGTATTTTATTTTGTTTTATTTATTCACTTCACTTAAATAAATTGATTTTGTACAGAGCTCGATGAAAATACGTCTTACCCCGACGCGATGCGACAAATAGACTGAAGCCAAGAAAATCGCCTGGCTTTGACTTAATAACTACAAAAATGCTCATTGAACTCCCAAAGTGTCCTATTCTGCACATCTGCTTGTTGTTCAACGTAATCGCCAAGCTTGGATACTTCCCTCAGAAATGGAAAAAGTCGACCATAGTAATGATCCCAAGGCCAGGAAAAGATAAAACGCAGCCATCATCATATAGACCGATAAGCTTACTAACTTGTCTCTTAAAGTTGTTTAAAAAAATGCTACTCCTGCGAATTGGCCCTCATCTTAAAATAAACAAAACATTTCCAACAAATCAATTTGGCTTCAGAGAAAAACATGGAACCATCGAACAGGTCAATCGAATCGACAATATTGCACAGCCATTTTTTTAGACGTCGCCCAGGCATTTGACAGAGTGTGGCTGGATGGACTTTTGTTTAAAATAATCAAGCTGTTGCCCCAAAACACACATAAGATACTGAATAAAGTGTTTGCAATTAGATGCAATACAAGCACCTCACGAGATTGCGCAATCGAAGCTGGAGTGCCACAAGGCAGTGTTCTGGGTCCAATCCTATACACCCTGTATACGGCGGATTTCCCCAAAGACTACAATCTAACAACCTCTACTTTCGCTGATAATACCGCGATACTCAGTCGTTCCAAATGCCCAACAAAAACCACGGCACTCCTATCCCGACACTTAACATCTTGCCGACTGGAGAATTTCAATAAATGCACAAAAATGCAAGCAGGTTACCTTTACCTTAAACAAACAAACATGCCCATCACTGGTCCTGAATAACATATGCATTTCACATAAGCATTCCACATCTGGACAGGCAGCTCACTTGGCGCAAACATATAGAAGCCAAGACAATACATTTTAAACTTAAAGCAAGGAACCTCCACTGGCTCATAAATGCTCGCTCTCCTCTTAGTCTGGAGTTAAAAGCTCTTCTATACAACTCCGTCTTAAAACCTATCTGGACTTATGGCTCTGAGCTGTGTAACATAGATATTATTCAGCAAGCACAGTCATCAATTCTGAGAACTATCACTGAAGCTCCGTGGTACCTTCGGAACGAAGACATACACAGAGACCTAAAAATCAAATTAGTAATCGAAGTAATAACTGAGAAGAAAATGAAATACCAAGAAAAGCTGACCACCCATCCAAATCCCCTCGCAAGAAAACTAATCCGAGTATGCAGTCAAAGCCGGCTGCAACGCAACGACCTCCCAGCCCAGCAATCAACTTATTAGAGCATTAATCTCAAACGCTATCACTAAGTGAAAGTTAACTAAGCTAGATTAAGATTTGAATACTTATTGTTAGTCTCTTAAAACAAAGGGAAGATTCAATAAATAATAGAAACCAAAAAAAAAAACAAAATTTTTAAGCGCTGTATAAAAGGTACAACTTTCTGACTTTAACATATACTAAGCTAAATAAAATATCTACGTATTCTCCAAATTGCAATCCGATCGGATAATAAATACAAAAGTTATTTAAGAAAGTATCAACATAAAACCAAGTGTTTGTGTCACCTAACAAGGAAGGTGAGCGAGCGCGAAGCGCGGACTCCATCTGTCGAGAATAATTTCAAAGCATGTGCATACATACATTGAAACATATGTCTAAGAGTATCCCACCGTCGCGTGCTGCGCGACTGTTACTTTTCTTACTGGTTTAAATCTCATAATTATTATTTACGGTCCCTGGTATATTTTATTCAAAAAAACTTAACCTATCAGCTTCAATCAAAGTTCCTATTGAAAGCTATAAAATGTAGATGTACGACTTAAAAGTATACTATTATACTGTCTTAGCTTTGCAATAGGAACAATCAGTTGGAAAACAGATTTCTCATACGTAGTCCAATTGTGGACGATTATATATAACTAGCATAGGATAAATCGTTGAGTATACCGTTATTCTTAATGCTTTTCACTTATTTCATTAATCATAAAACTTTATTTTCCCTATTAAATTCCCTCGATAGGTCAACAGCATCCTCGACTGGCACGCGGAGAGTCATATTCTTGTGGATACAAGCCGTATCGCTGCGAAATATGCAATTATTCGACGACGACAAAGGGAAATCTATCCATACATATGCAGTCAGATAAGCATTTAAATAATATGCAGGAATTAAATAGCTCGCAGAACATGGTTGCCGCCGCGGCAGCGGCTGCGGGGGCAAAACTTCTACTCTCCAGTCCATCGCCGCAAGGAGCTGGAACTGGCCAGGTTGTGGGAGTGGGATCTCAGCAAATGCAACAGCCTCCACTAGTGGTGGCCCCCAGTACGGGCAGCAATGACTGCAGCACCACTGCCAGTGTGGCTGCATCATCAGTAGCGATAACTGGAACGGGACAGGGAACGGTAACGAGAACACCTACGTCAGCTTCTCTCAAAGTAAAGCCCTCGTTCCGTTGCGAAATCTGTAGTTACGAAACGTCGGTGGCGCGCAATCTGCGCATACATATGACAAGTGAAAAGCATACACACAACATGGCTGTGCTGCAGAACAATATAAAGCATATACAGGCATTTAACTTTCTACAGCAGCAGCATAAGCAACAAAGCGTTGCAACGAGTGTCAGTGGTAACAACCATAGTTTCTTACCAGTCTCTGAGGTTGCATTGGCCGACATGGCGTATAACCAAGCTCTGATGATTCAACTACTGCAACAGAACTCTTCCACCAACCAGCAACATCAACAGCATCAACATCATCAGCTTCAGCATCAACTTAAGCTGTCACCACACGCCACAACGTCCCCATCGCCGGTTAGCACACCCGACCAACTGCAAGCACCAGCGTACACCTTCTCTCCAAAGTCATTAAAACTGTCGCAAGGCATTGGCATGACTCTGGGCATGCTAACGCATGCCAACGAATCCGTGCCAACTAGTGCCGATGCCCTGGAGTCCCTGCCAGCCAGCTCTCCAGAGTTGTGGCCGACAGCGCTATTTAGTTGCCTCATCTGCGAGTACTTTAGCACCAATAATATTGAGGATCTCAACCAGCATCTGGTATTGGATCGCTCTCGCCAAGCATCTAGCGCCTCCACAGACATAATGGTCATACACAACAACAACTTTATATGCCGGCTATGCAACTACAAGACAAATCTGAAGGCGAACTTTCAGTTGCACAGCAAAACGGACAAACATTTGCAGAAGTTGAATTTCATCAATCACATTCGAGAGGGTGGCGCTCGTAATGAGTATAAGCTGCACAACCAATTGCAGTTGGCATCAAATATGGTTCAGTTGAAGTGCAATTGCTGCGACTTTAATACCAACTCCATACAAAAACTCGCGCTGCACACACATCAGATGCAGCATGATACCATGCGTATGATCTTTCAGCACTTGCTCTTTATAAGCCAGCAGAATCAGCTACGAAAAAGCTTAAGCTACGCTTCCGAAGGCGATACGACGTTAGGTCCGGCGGATTGTCATGGGCAGCAAAAGGCTTTGTGTTGCCAGCTATGCAATTTCGTGGCTATGCACCTACACGAAATGGTACTGCATGTGAAGGGACTGAGGCACATGCAAGTAGAGCAGTTCATAAGTCTACAGCGACGCAGCGAAAATCTCGACATGCTTCCACTCGGAGAAATCTTCAAGGTCACCGAAAAGCTGCCCCCCAGCAGCACTACAGAAGGTTTGTACAATTTGAAATATATGTGTATACATTTCTTGTTATTCGGTTTATTACCATTATAATTTGATTGGAGAAAGATGAACCTGAGCATGACCTTCTTTTCCCTATCCAGTCCAGTTATTCTTTTTAGCTTAGGCTGATCGACCTTAACTCAAGGAGGCATTCCTTATTTTCTTATCCTTATCTTCTTCTTGGACACCTAAACTATAACCTAGACAACAAAGTGTAGACTCTGAAGAGTAGATCACAAAAATATCAAACATATTCTTCGATATGGATTAGTAGAAAACATCTGCTCATAGATACCTTAGAATAGTTAACTACTCAACGAAGGATATATGCTCTGTTTCCTAATGAAAGCAGAATGACTTTTGTCAGGCTAGCAAGGGAATTTCTTCTGAGCCTGAAGCTGTTTTTAGTAAGTCGCTCATTTTGCTTGGCCTGATCGACCTTATCTCAAGCAAGGATCTCTGCTTCTTGTTGTTGAATGAAATCAGAACGACTTTTGACGGCTATTTATTTATTTATGTAAAGTCGGCTATAGCAGTCGACTGTTTATGAATTACAACGAGAGCAACAGTCGCGCAATACGCGACAGTGGGATACCCTTCGACCTATGTTCCCGTGTAGTTTAATTTGTAAAATTTATACACATATGCATATGCACATGCTTTGAAATTAATCCCAACAGATGGCGCTCGCGCCTCGTGATTGTGGCGGCACCGATTATGTCGGTAGCGTCACCTACATCTGGCAACCCTAAATAATACCAGATATAAGCGATATGGCAACACTTAATATTAAGCGTCTTTTGATTCGAACTTGCTCATGCAAATCGCGCGTCTCAGATTCTGTGCCTTTTTTATCATTGTAATACTACATATATTTAAATAAATTTAATAGCGAAACACACATCGCTATAGTGGTGACCCCGACTAGTTTCAATTGTGCAAAAAATCCAAACGTGTTCACTGAAAGCAATTTTCTGCATAATTGTGAAATTCACGCACACTTGAGCAAACACGTGGACCCAAGTAAATGCGCAGTAGCCGTTACAATTTGCGAAATTTCCAGAGAAGACGCCTTGACTTCAACGACGAAACCAATCAAGAGGACTTTTCAAGTGCCATGCCGGACCCAAATCCAGATCTCTCCGAGCAAATTCGAGAGTTACAACAACAACTCGAGGCACTTCGGACAAACGTTCCTGCGGACAGAGATGAGTCGCCACGCACGCACACACGTGTTACCGTGCATTTGCCCAAATTCACACACAGCAACGCGCACCTGTGGTTTGCTCAAGTGGAGCGATCATTTCGCTTACACCACATTCTCGACGACACCGATAAGTTCGACTTGGTGACACTCCATTTGGAAGAAGATGTGGTCTTAGTTGTGGAGGATTTGGTCACTCGTCCACCGGTAGAGAACAAATACGCAGCGATCAAAACTCGTTTGATGCAGAAGTTCGCGGAGTCGCCCGAATCAAAGCTGCGACGATTACTTCAAGGAGGAGGTGCCACTGGATTAAAGCCCTCGGAGATCTTGTCAAACATGCGACGCTTGGCTCCGGATCCTGGCAGTGAAAACATCATTCACACACTATTCCTCGCTGAAATGCCAGCCTCAATCCGTCCGCTACTCACCGTATGGGAGGAAACAGACTTGGACAAGCTAGCAAAGATCGCAGACAAAATGCTGGAAGCCATGAACACGAACGCCTCGTTTGCCATTGGCGCAACTCCAACTCTTGCTTCCCCTGCAAATATTTGCGCAGCCTCTTCTGCAGATCCCTTGAAGGAGCTTTCCGACAACTTACGTTCGCTCTTTCAAGATGTTGCGGCATTAAAAAAGGATGTCAAGCGCATCCAATCACGCGCCCGATCACGCAGTACATCTCGTGGCGCTAGACCATCGGACGTTTCTGGTCAACAGACCTCAGAAGCACCGGACAATCTTTGTTTCCACCACAAGCGCTTTGGCGACAAGGCAAACAACTGCCGACCTCCCTGCGCACGCTCTACGTCGTTAAACTAGAGGAGCTGCCGCCTGACGCGCTGGTCAGCGGCAGCCAGGACAGCAGCAGCGATCCATCAGTTCTGTCAGCTCTCTACGCGAGCAGCGCTTGCACGTCACCGATCGTACTTCCAACATCAGATACCTCATCGATTCTGGATCTGTGGTTTCAGTCATACCTCGCACGCAGGTTAAGCAGAAAACCACTCAAGCGGATCTAACACTATATGCAGCAAATCAGACTGTCATCAACACCTATGGCAGACATATCACTAGACTGGACTTGGATCTCAGACGCAACTTCACCTGGCCATTCATCATCGCAGATGTACACACAGCTATAATTGGAGCAGACTTTTTACCCGAATTCCAGCTTCTTATTGATCTCAAAAACAAACGCCTAATTGACTCGATCACAGGATTGTCAACCCCCGCGAGCCTAGCACAGGCGAATCAAACATCCGTTTCCACTGTGCAGGGTATTTCAAAGTTCAGTGACCTTTTGCAGGAGTTTGTAGAAGTCACAAAACCATCAATAAGATCTTCAAAGAAGCATGTTGTGCAACATCACATCGAAACACATGGAACACCTGTTTCTAACCGACCACGACGCTTATCTGGAGAAAAACTTGCCACTGCCAAAAAGGAAATCAATTTTTTGATTGAACAAGGTATATGTCGTCCATCCAAAAGTCCTTGGTCCAGTCCACTCCACATGGTTACCAAAAAAGACGGTGGCTGGAGGGCATGCGGCGATTATCGAAAGCTCAACTCAATTACGATACCTGATCGCTATCCGATTGCGCACATTCACGATTTTACTGAACAGCTGAATGAATGCAAAGTCTTCTCGACGCTTGACTTGGTAAAGGCGTACTACCAAATTCCCATGGCAGAAGACGACATCGAGAAGACGGCCGTATGTACCCCTTTTGGACTCGTAGAGTTTCAGTACATGCCCTTTGGATTAAAAAATGCGACTCAGACGTTCCAGCGATTTATGGACAATATTTTTCGTGGCATGGACTTCGTATATTGCTACATAGACGATATACTGATAACTTCTAAATCGATCACCGAACACGAGCAACATCTTCGAGCAGTTTTATCAGTTCTGCAGAAACACGGCTTAAGCATCAATCTGAGCAAATGTCAATTAGCGCAACCGCAAGTTAATTTTCTCAGCTATACGATTAACGAGCACGGCATCAAACCACCTTCCTCTCGCATCGATGCCATTCTGAATTATGCACGTCCAGCAACTATCAGCCAACTCGGTCGCTTTTTGGGCGACATAAACTACTATCGCAGATGTCTACCCCAATCTTCTCACATCCAGGCACCGCTGTCCGAGCTGCTAAGGGATGTTAAGAAGAACGACCAACGCCAAATACTATGGACTGCAGAACTCATATCAGCCTTCGAGAATTGCAAGCAGAGCATAGCAGATGCAGCGCTATTATCCTTTCCAGCACCAAAATCTGATCTACAATTGGTTTGCGACGCATCGGACCTGGCGATCGGAGCAGTTTTGGAGCAACGCACTAATCAGAACTGGCAACCTCTAGGATTTTTCTCCAAGAAGCTCAGCAACACCGAAAAAAATTACTCCACGTACGACCGAGAACTACTTGCTATCTACGAGTCCATCAAATACTTCAGACACCTCGTCGATGGACGCATTTTTGTGATAAAGACTGATCACAAGCCACTGGTATATGCAGTCCAACAGCGACCTGAAAAAGCATCACCTCGACAGCTACGACACCTAAATTTTATTTCACAATTCTCCACGGCTATTCTTCACATAAAAGGATCAGAAAATATAATTGCAGACGCTTTTTCGCGGCTCTGCGCTATCACGATGCCTACAGCGATCACCCCGGCGCAGCTTGAGGAAGAACAAGCCTCGGACACTGAATTGGCACGTATCTTGCAAGGAACTACTTCTTTAAAACTCAAGAAAGTTTGCTTCGGTGGAGATAGCTCGATATACTGCGACGTATCCACGCCGAATCTCCGTCCTTTTGTGCCGCAATCACTCCGAAAACACGCTTTCTCATACATCCACAATCTATCTCATCCTAGTGGCCGCGCAACTGTCAGTCAAATCAGACAGAAATTTGTCTGGCCCTCGATGAACAGAGATGTCCTCAAATGGTGTAGACTCTGTCTTCCTTGCCAACGTTCAAAAATACATAAACACAATCACCTCCAGCCGGAGAAGATCGCTGTTCCAAATGGAAGATTCGACCACGTCCACCTGGATATTGTTGTCATGCCCTTGCAACAAAACTACCGCTATTGTCTAACCATGATTGACCGTTTTTCGCGATAGCCAGAGGCAGTTCCACTTTCAAATATCACTGCCGAGACGATAGCTACGGCATTCTGGACCCACTGGATCTCACGTTTTGGATCACCCAAAACAATTACTACCGATCAAGGCACGCAGTTTGAATCTGCAGTTTTCAAACAACTCGCCAATCTGATCGGAAGTAAACACATTCACACCACGGCGTATCACCCGCAATCAAACGGACTTATAGAAAGGTGGCACAGATCTTTCAAATCGTCGTTGATGTGCAACAGTGGCACACCGTGGCCTCAACTATTACCTACAGTGCTACTCGGACTCCGTACCTGCTTCAAAGAAGACTTAAAATCATCTGCAGCTGAGATGTTATATGGAGTACCAATTCGACTGCCAAACGAATTTTTCGCCGACATGGACGAAACGGTTGATCCCACGGCATTCCTGAGCAGTTTCCGATTGCATATGCAGAAAATTCGCCCGACTCCCACAGCACACCATGTGAAAGAAAAAATGTTCCTACTGAAGGGAACAGACAAATGCACCCATGTCTTCCTCCGCACAGACGCTGTGAAGCAACCTCTGGAGCCTCCCTACAGCGGCCCATATAAAATCATCAAACGCGACAACGGCCGAGTCTTCACTATACGGATCGATGGGAAGGACTCAGCAGTAACAGTCGACCGCCTCAAACCTGTTTTCCTTGTGAAGGAGGATCAACAGTTTGACTCGGAGGAATCTAACTCCACTCCTCAAAGGACTTATGAAAGGCGGCGTAAAGTGACTTTCGCGAGGCAATGATCGTGACAGATTCACTGGAAGGGGAGTACTGTGGCGGCACCGATTATGTCGGTAGCGTCACCTACATCTGGCAACCCTAAATAATACCAGATATAAGCGATACGGCAACACTTAATATTAAGCGTCTTTTGATTCGAACTTGCTCATGCAAATCGTGCGTCTCAGATTCTGTGCCTTTTTTATCATTGTAATACTACATATATTTAAATAAATTTAATAGCGAAACACACATTGCTATATGCTCGCCCGCCTCCCTTGTTAGCTGACAAAAGCACTTGGTTTTATGCGCATACTTTCTTAAATAACTTCTGTGATTATTGTCCGATCGGATTGTAATTTGGAGACTACATAGATATTTCATTCAGCTTAGTATATGTTAAGGTCAGAAAGTTGTATCTTTTATACAGCGCTTACAAATTGAGTTCAAAAATTAAATTTTTGATTTACGGGGGCGGTGGCCGTGGCACCTAACATTTGAAATAAACTTGATCAGCTTATAGTACACAGGAGTCTTCCTGCCAAATTTGGTAACTCTAGCTTTTATAATAGCTGAGATCTGTGCGTTCACACAGACAGACAGATAGACGGACAGATAGACAGACATGGCTCAATCGACTCGGCTTTGATCCTGAGCAAGAATATATATACTTTATGGGGTCACCCACGCCTCCTTCTGCCTGTTACATACATTTGCACAAAGTTAGTATACCCTTTTTGAACATTTTCAACGGTCGAAGGGTATAAAAATTAAAAGTTTAGAAATTTAGATATGCCGGCTGAGAGGCAATGACGCAAACGAGTAACCCGACCGACCGAAATGAATACTCGAGAAGAATTCACGAATAGAGAGATTTTCATCGCAATTAAGGGACTAGGAAGGGACTTTCAAGTACAAAAGACGGACTCTGGTCTGGAGATGGGCATGGCCCCAAGTACGACATAAAAATTAAATTTTTCAACACGCACGCTCAAAAATTTTCGCAACACGACCCAAAACGGTCCAAAACGATATTTTATACGCTTTATTTTTTTTTTATTTTTATTCATTAATTCATAATATTTTTTTGAAAATAACCTTAAATCGGCTTATCGATCGCAGCTCAAACAGCGTCTTTCGTGTTGGTATTTATAAGTACTTTTTGAAACATCGACAAGTAACATAAACAATCGAAATAACATTTTTTACAAATGTAAAAATACTATATGTGCTCGTGTTATTTCGTACCGAATTTCGAAACACGAACACGCACGCTCATGGACACAATCTTCATTTTGCACACGCACACGCATCCGGCGTCGTGTCACGATGTAACACGAAAAAAAAACGGTTCATGCCAACTCTAATCTGGTCACATTACCGCACCTTTTCCTATTCATACAAATTATGGAAAATATATTATGAAACCATCTTAATTAGATGAAAAAAATTGATCGAGCTATACCAATTATGACTAAAATAATATAGGTATTTTTTCGAACATTAAAAATGATCAAAAAAGGGTATACTTCTTCTTCTTGGGTGGCCATTACACCATCAGGTTACGGCCGACCTCCACATCTCGCGCCAGGAGCCTATGCTTCTTGTGTGCCTCCTTCAATTGGTTACACCAAGCGCAGCCAGGTTCTCCTCCACATGGTCCATCCATCGGAGCCGCCGTCGTACCGTTTGTCGCCCAACATCGATTCACTCTTAAACACCTTCTCTCGCTGGAGCTTCTTGGTTCATACGTACGACATTTTCGAGATAGCGCATACGTTGTATTGTAATGCGCCCGACTACGTCAATGTCGTCGTAAAGCTCATACAGTTTGTGGTTCGATCAAATGCGAAAGTCGTCCCCAAAGATCTTGAGTAGTATTCTTTTCCTCTCGAACACTCCAAGCGTTGCCGCATTCCTGTGTGACTGTTACCATGTTTCAGCAAAAAGGGTATACTACAATACCTTTGTGCAAATGTGTGTAACAGGCAGAAGGAGGCGTGGCAGACTCCATAAAGTATATGTATTCCTGCTCAACAACACTAGCCCATTCGATTGAGCCATGTCTGTCTGTGTGAACACATAGATCTCATTTATTATAAAAGCGAGAGTTACCAAATTTGGCAAGAGGACTCCTGTATACTATACGCAGAACAAGGTGATTTCAAATGTTAGGTGCCACGCCCACCACCCCCGTAAATGTATAATTTAATTTTTAAAGTCGATTTGTAAGTGGTGTATAAAAGATACAACTTTCCTACTTTGACACATACTAAGCTGATTAAGGTATTTAGGTATTCTCCAAATTTAAACTTGATCGGACAATAAACACAGAAGTTATTTAAGAAAGTATAACACCAAGTGCTTGTGTGACTCAACAAGGGAGGCAGGTGAGCTCCATCTGTCGATAATAATTGGAAAGTATGTATATGTGTATGAATTAATAAATTAAAAAATACAAACGCTACAGTCAGGAGCTGACTGTATAAGGCCATGGATTATCATAGTATACTGTAGGCAATATGTAGGTATAGGTATGCATGTCTAGCGCGTACCAAATTTCATTACATGTGCTTCTTCTTGATTTTTTTGGCACAAACTAAGAATGCATATTGCGTCTTGTCGTTTTGTCTAATGTCTCACCATTTTTGACGACTGCGAGAGATTTTCAGTGGGTGAGTGGATTATGTCCCGGACTCTAAGGACAATGATATTGAGCGTGTTTGAGGTTCGATTCCTGCCGCGATCAACATGTGATATTCTTTTGTATTTCATAATTTTTTTTAAATAAATTAAAAGCTCAAAAACATTAAAGAGGGGCGGCGGCGGTAGGCGATTTTTAAGTTTCAGTTACGCAATGTAATTAGAACTTAGTTTTCTTTCGTCGGTACACAACAGAAACTGCAAAACTAATTGTACATATGTTTTTTTTTTTTTAATTAGAGTGTTCATAGGAAAAAATCTTGACAGACACCGTCCTAGTGACGGTAGTGTGGGACCCGCACCCACTAAAAACCCGCTAAAGAACACTCCCCCTACGGCCCGTTTGTGATACCCCTTGCGGAACCACTCCTAAAGTATAAATCTTCGCAAGGGGCCGAGCTTAGCCCTGTGGTGGCTCTACCTGGTTATTGGGTGCTGCGAGGAAGAGTTTCGCAGTCTTTCTAGCCTACGCTGCTCTACCATAATGCACACACACATATTCCTAATGCATTCCCAGTTTTCTGGGGTCTCTATCATAAGCCCTACAATATTTTCTGGACTTACATCTACTCCTAAGCGTCTGTTGACGATTTCCCGTTCGCCTGCATAATAAGGGCAGTGGAAGAAAATGTGTTCCACAGTCTCATCGCCTTCATTGCAAAGGTAGCATACAACTTCAGGATCATGACCATACTTGTTCAGGTAGCGCCTGAAACAGCCATGTCCTGTAAGAAACTGGGTCATATAGTAGTCCACTTGTCCATGGCTTCTTCTGACCCAAGCTTCTATATTCGGCACCAGTCGGTGCGTCCACCTCCCCTTGCTTGTTGCATCCCACCTTTGCTGCCAATCCCTAATGGACTTACCTTCATCGTAGGTAATAGGGATTTGGCTGTGCCTCTTATTATATTGCGCTTGGTAGTCCTGCGCGGTCAAGTCAGCCGGCATTATACCGGCTAGAACTTGAATGGCATCACCGGATACCGTCCGGAAAGCGCTGCAGACTCTCTGGCTGCTACGTCTCACTACAGCGTTGTAGTGTCGGGCGTAGGTTGCCTTTTTAAGCGCTGATGCCCATATAGGGGCTGCATACATCAACACCGATAGGGTAACACGTGATACGAGAGATCGTATTACCTGCCTTGGTCCCCCGATGTTTGGCATTACTCTTGCGAGCGCCATTTGCACTCTGGCCGCCTTTTCGCTCATTGCGATAATATTCGCTTTAAAGCTCAGCCTTGCATCTATAAGTACACCTAGATACTTAATTGATGTGCCCGTGCGGATACTAAATCCGTCTATACTGAGCGTCACATCTTCAAGTTTCTTTCGGCTTGAGATGAGAACCGCCTCAGTTTTTTCTCCGGCTAATCTTAAGTCGTGCTCACTAAGCCACTGCTTTATCCTTTGCGTGGCATCGGTGCTGTAATCTTTCACCTCCGCCAGGTGCTTTCCAACTATGATGACGGCAATATCATCAGCATATCCGATGATCTTAACCTCATCCCTCAGTGGTAGGCGTAATACCCCATCATATACTATGTTCCACAGGAGCGGTCCAAGAACCGATCCTTGCGGAACGCCGCCAGTAACTTGGTATTGTTTTCGGCCTTCCTCAGTGTCGTACACAAGTGTACGGTCACTCAGGTAGCTACCGACAATGCTGAGCAAGTACTGAGGCGTGTTGAGGTTACGCAGCGCCTGCATGATATGATGCCAACTCACCGAGTTAAAGGCATTTTTTATATCAAGGGTAATAACAGCGCAGTACTTTTTCTGGCCTCCTAGCCACCTATCTCCTGCTATTGCCTCTTCAGCAATCTGTTTGACCCTACTAATCGCATCTACAGTTGACCTATTCCTCCTAAAACCGTATTGGTCGTCCGATAGACCACCTACTTCTTCTACAAAAGTGCTAAGCCTGCTAGCTACTACCTTTTCTAGCATTTTCCCCATTGTGTCAATCATACAGAGCGGCCTGTATGAACTAGCCTCGCCTGGCGGTTTATTACCTTTTGGTATTAGTACCAGTCTCTGTCTTTTCCAGATTTCCGGAAAAGTCCCTGTCTGTATACATTCTGTGTATACTTCTGCGAATAAGGTGGGGTTTGCGTTTACCGCTAACTTCAGCACCTTGTTGGGTACTGCATCTAGTCCCGGCGCCTTGTTGTTTGCGAAGGTACTAGCTATCTCTAATACCTCTCCTACCCCTACTTCTTGTCGGAATCTACCTACCCCGTCAGTCCAAACATCTGCATCTGCAGGTTCAGTATAGTGATCCCCCTGTGTTGGGAAGAGGGTCTCAACTATTGTGCGCAAGAGTTGAGGGCAGGCCGGAGCGTTTGCTCGCTGTCCTCTTATCTTGCTCATTACTGCCTTATATGCCCCACCCCAAGGATTGGTGTTCATACCATCACGCAGGGCGTTAAAGTGCGATGCTTTACTTAGCTTTATCGCTTTCTTTAGTTCCCTTTTTGCGTCCCTGAAGTGCGATCTGAGGATTTCCCGTTCCTCCTCATTTCTGCATCGACATAGGCTTCTTCTAGCTCGTATGCATTTACGTCTAGAGTCCGCGATCTCTTGGCTCCACCAGAACGCTGGCTTCCATCTTGGGCCACCTTTGGATTTCTTCACCATGGAGGCGTCACAGGCAGAAGTCAATAGGTTGGAAAGTGATGTTGCCTTCGCGTCAGAGGTATTACCATGCAGGACAACGTTTTGCTGCTCTGTGATAAGGTATCTAAGGACGCCCTCATCCAGAGTGTCTTCTTTCCAACCATTGATTACTCTTTCCTGGGTGCTTCTGCTGCGGTGTCTATCTACCCTCATTAATATGGCTCTATGGTCACTATGTGTGTAGATATCACTTACTTGCCAAGAGATCAGTCTACTTATGTTGGAGCTGGCGAAGGATATGTCGACGATTGACGTCCTGCCATTTCGCTCAAAGGTGCTTTTATTGCCTGTGTTAAGCAGCACCGCATCTAATAAGGAGAAGGCTGTAATGACTGCCTGGCCTCTGACATTTGTGAGGCGGCTGCCCCATTCGGCAGCCCAGGCATTAAAGTCCCCGCCTACGATGTTTGGATGACTACTTCTAACATGGTTCCCTATGTTATCTAAAGTCCTATCGTAGTCGTGCATTTCTAAGCTCGGTGGTAGGTAGCAGCTATAGAAATATACACCGGCTATTTTTGCCCTAGCGAAATGCACTTCAGTGGTCAGCGGCTTATCGTCAATGGGCTTGCTTCCACAGGCCCAGATCGCCGCTTTACCAGTTTTGTCACTAACCCAGTTTGCTGTAGCTAGGTTTCTGTATTGTTCACTGATTAGAACAACGTCTATGCCTTCTTCAAAGCAGGTTTGCGTCAAGAGATCTTGAGCTGCCTCACAATGGTTTAAATTTACTTGCAGGACCTTAATTATGAGTCTTTTTGACTGCGTCCTGGAAAGCTAGACAGTTTTTGCTGCCCACAATATGATCTACGTCTCGCCGCTTTTGGTCTTTGCAGACCGCACAGCAAGCCGTAGCCCTACACATTTTAATTTTGTGCCCCTTTTGCCCGCATTTCATGCAGCAGTCCACTCTGTTTTCAGTGCTGGTACATGTGCGAGACATATGTCCGTAGTGCCAGCACTTAAAACACTGTAGAGTGTTGGTTTTTTTCAACCTAACTCTGCACCTAACCCATCCTATCCTAAGGTGTCCCCTTTCTATGGCCCTATTGGCTACTTCTACTGGCACCTTGAGAAGAGCTGTTTGCGTCTCCCCAAAAGATTTACGCAGACTCTTCACTATCCCGCCCAGCTTTCTACCTTCTCCTATCTGCTGCTCGGCAGCCTCTATGATGTCATCCCTAGTGGTGACCTCATCTATGTCCCTAACTTCCAGGAACACTTCTTTTGTAAGTGTTCTTGCAGTTGCCTTATCGCCTAGGACTTGCTGCACAGCTACCTCGTAGCTCTGCGGCACAGCACTAGGCTTTTTCTTTAGCTGGAGGAGCAAGTCACCACCTTGCGTCCTTCGGATGCGTGTGACATTATCTCCTAGGTCCTTGAGTGCATCATTCCCCTTTATCGTGCGGAGAATGTCTGCATAGGACATGTCGCCTTTTGCGGACACGATGATAGCATCGGGCCTGCCGGCGACTTTCTTGGACTTCGGTACCTTATGGGTCACCTTGGTCCACCCTTCCTTCTTCGGTTGCTTCTTTGAGCTCCCTTCTTTAGTTGCCTTGGCAACCTTGGGCCTGCTCAACTGTCCTGCTTGCTTTCCCCGAGTGGTGTCTTCTATTGGTTTGGCCTGTTCAGCTCTTTGTGCCTTGGTTGGCATTTTAGCTGCAGTCGGGCTGACCCTTTTTGTCGTCCTGTTTGCCCCAGAGGGCTCCAGGTGACGACTCTTCTTTGGGGGAGTGGGCCGTATTCCAGCCAGACTCTCCCTAGGTCTTTTCGGGGTGTCAGCCGCCGTAGATACTACCTGAGAGACCTTTTGTCCTTCAGATAGTAATTTCATTTTTTCCGTGGCGCTGCTACATAGTGCCTTCATTTTACCAAAGGTATCCTTCATACCCTGGTTGATATGTCGGACACCTTTGGCGTTCACCATCTCAAGCACTTGCTCAATTAGTATTGAGAGCTGGCTGAGCTCGGTGACGTCTTCCACCTGTCTGTTATCCCCAGGTGGGGACCTTGCTGGCGCTTCTGTCTCCTTTTCGACCATTGGAGTTGGCCTTCTGGGGACTGCCGGCTGTGCTATTGGTCCCACCGGGGATCTAGCCATCTTCGTGCTCTTCCTGAAGAAGGCACTTTCATCTTCTCCATTCTTATTTATTGTGGAGGGGAGTTCCTCCACGCTTCTTTCCCTGTTTATAATATCGTTGTTGATATTTCTTGCGATGTTATCTGCAACGGTGGCCAAGTTGCCCACCACCGAGGCATTGCGGTCGCTGGATATCGACGACGGGGGGCCCGCTTGCTCACCCCTCCCTGTCGCCGGCACTGGGGTTCCGACTCCCTGCACCGTAAAAGCGTTCCTTAAAGGACCTACCATTTTGATTTATAATGTAATCACCCATGCGGTTGTTATAGTCTGCCCGCAAAAGACTGTAGCCGCCTTCTCGCATTTGTCAGTCATTGAACAGGTGTTCGCGGACTGTCCAGGGGGTACCTGTTCATTCGATCGGCGGTTGCGAGCTGGTTGCCTTCTCCGAGAGGAATCGACCCGGCCATTACTAGAAGTAGTAGCAAATCAGAGTCTTTCCACCTTCCTGGCACCTTTCGGAGAGAGGCCATCCCCGTGTGTCCCTTTAATCGCCTCGTACGACCAGCGGTGACTTACTGAGGTGGTATTCTAAGACCCGCCACCACACGGGGTAATTGTACATATGTATGTATATACATTCGTGCAATAATGTGTGTTGAAGTGGGACGCCAATACATACATGTGGATATGCAGACATGTATGTATGGGCGTCCCACTCGCACATTCATAACTTTACAAGGGCTAATGATCTCTGTTATTTTCTAGCAATTGCAAATAATTGCAAAATATTGAGAGCAAAACAAAATAAGAAACATCCAATTGGAATATTACTGAACTTACAAAGTCATAACAGACAAAATACGGAAAGAGTGACGGCATTGAAGAACGCATTAGTTCGTGTTTTTATGATGCATGCTAATTAATATAAAAATACTTAACTTTATTAATAAATAATTAATATTATTTATAGCTATTATAATTTGATTGTCTTTCATATGAAAACAAAGTAATTAAAATTTTTTTATTTTTATTGAAAATTAATTAAATAATTTAATTTCTTTGACTATAACTTTTCTTTTAGTTTATTAGAATAAAATAAATAAACAAAATAAAATAGTAAATAATTAATAAATGAAAATTCACACCCGGCTCAACCGGGAGTTGAACACACGCATTCTCTCGCAGCCGTCCGCCCCTCTAACCACTCGGCCACTGCTTCACTCCTTGGCCCATCGGCAAAGCTGCATTGTGAACCAATTCTGTTACCATACAATGCAAATAAAAAGTTTAATAAAATGCTGTGTGTCTGACGCTTGATTTCAACTTTGGTATGCTTGCGTAAATTAGGTATGCTTAAGTATTGTTGCATGAAAGTCTTATTCGTTTTCAATAGTTCTAACTTTTATTTTAATTATTCAATTACACTTTTCTTTATTCGTCGTTTTAAGCACCAGCGCTATTCTTCTTCTTAATGTCGATATTCGATAACGATTGCCTTAACTCTCGTTCTATCGTTCTAATTACACGATGAATCTAAAATATATGAACAACTATCGGAACTTCTTAACTTATCTTTAAACATCGATTAATTGTTAACTCCGATAAAGCTTACTCGTATATAATATAAATACAATAATATAGATATAATGCTACAGTATATATGTTCAAAGTAAGTTTAATTCGTATCATATCTCACTTATTTATAGTCCGATTTAAATGAAATTTTCACATAACGCCCGTGGCAAGGTATTTGTCATGTAAGATATACAACTTTGGTTGTTGAGCTAATATTGTAGTTTTTAAATAATTATTACTGATTTAAAGAGGCGGGAAGGGGCGGGTCCAAATTTTAAAAAAACTTTGAGACACTGCAATATATACGTATGTTGTCACAAAATTTGATGACTCTAGCTCTTATAGTTTCTGAGATCCAGGTGTTCATACAGACAGACAGACAGACGGACAGACAGACATGGCTCAATCGACTCGGCTACTGATACTGATTCAGAATACATAATTGTTGGGGTCGGAGATGCCACCTTCTGCCTGTTACGCACATTTCCGTTCCGAAAAACACAATTGACCATGAATTTTTTTAAAATCCATGGCCTAACTACACAGGAAAATTGTTCGAAGGGTATCCCACTGTCGCGTCCTGCTCGACTAGTGCTCACGTTATACTTGGCTGTGATATATTATGTATGGAATAAAAAGTTTGTCTTTTGGCAAAAAAAAAGGGATAAAAAATATAAGTCTGGTGAAGAAGAAGAGCATGCCATCTGGTTTTGCTTTTAGTCATTCCCTCCTTTTTTGACCGTCCTTTAAATCGTCGATATTTTCTAGTAACATCGATAACCGAACCTGTACACAAACCCCCACAAATGTTCCCTGTATCGTAGACATGGTGTGCAGGGGACGTTACTGGACTTCGCTCGTTCCAGAAATTGGCATTTGACTTATGTATAGTAAGGGTTCTAGCAATCGTTCCAATGACAACATTTTATACATATGTATGTTTAAGATCAATGTAGGTTTTTATACAAAGCGAAATATCTATGCAAGTTATATTTATTGAATTATTTTTTTTTAGAGCAGACTTTTCAATTGATTTTTAGTTAATTATAAACTAATGATGGTTAATCAGTTCTAAGATTTATGCAGATTACAAATTGTAAAAACGGAAAAAGCCATTAGCGATGATTCAAGATATCGATAGATTAACAGATTAATATCTATTGCAAGTGCATATTTAAATTAAGTTTAATCGGCAAATTTAATCCTTCCAGTTCTGCTAAGTATTGCTGCATTTTAACAGTGTACAGAGAGAAGGAATATTATATGCACATACGTGTAGCACAGTATGTAAACTCGAACTGCACTGCCGAGCTTCAACTGAAATATGTTGTGATATTTATCTATGTTAATATAAACTATTATATAGTATGTACATACTGAAAAATCTCTAAGCGTTTTTAGAGAATCGAAGAATAAACGAAATAAATGAAATTGAGACGCGGTGGTTTCGAATGTTAAATCAATTTATTGTTGCTGGTGGCTTAAGTTGGTGTTTCCCTTTCGATAGCGAAATGTGTATTATTTTAGAGCGGTGACCATGGTTTTGCCACGCACTCTCAAATTTTGCCATCGGCAATTGCCGATCGACGCACAGCAAGAGAGAGATTTACATGATTACACATCTTGTGCTCTCTTAAATTCTATCTTAACTACTCTCTTAACTACTGCTCGAACATTCCGGCCCCGTTGAAGAGCTCCGGTCTTTAACACATCGGGAGCACTACCAGCTTGTGAATAGGGCGCCTAATTGCGCCTGCTGGTATTTTTATTTCGGCTACTCGAATCTTGCCGCCCTCCCCTCGAATTGTGCGCTGCTGGAGGCTGAGCAGGTAGTCCTTGGACCACTTGCGCCAAAAGTGCTGTTTGAGCGCCGACAGCTGCTGCCACAGCTTCCAGTATCCGCGTCCTGGCTTCCTGCTGGTCCCGTCTGGATCGGATCCTGTGGGCAGCTCCAACGAAGGCTGTCCAATAAGCAGGTGGTCTGGCGTCAGCACCTCTCCATCGCTGGGATCGCTGCTGTCGACGAGCAACGGCCTGGAGTTGAGCAGCGCCTTGACGTCCACCCGATGCGTGCTCAAATCGTCCTGCCTCAGATTGGCGTTGCTCGCTTCTCGCAGGAGCCTGTGCCTGGCAGACGTCACTGCGGCTTCCCACAGTCCTCCGAAGTGCAGGGCGCGGGGGGGAATGAACTTCCACTGCACTCTTCTTTCCGCCGCGAAGTCCATCAGCCTCACCTCGTTGTTGTGGAGCGCCGTCTGCAGCTCCCTCAGTAATCCGCGTCTCCCGATAAACCTTTTAAAAATATTCAAAAAGGTATCAGTTGATAAGTTGGTTACCAGCGCTAAATGTACCGCCTTTGAGGCAAACCAAACGAAAACGGCAACATACATTTTTACAGGTGATCTACCTCTGATCCTATCGCTGACAAATAACGGCCCACAAAAGTCTACACCACATACTCTAAACGTACTGCTTTGTACTTTAAGGAACGAAATTTTCCTTTCTAATGACGATACCACAAGAGAGTCTGGTCTGAGCCGTTTGAAGCAAAAACGAAGCATAAATGCGACTATTCGAACTAGCTTAGCAAAGTTGGAGTGATGGTGTATCAACTCCACAAAACAATTTTGCGGAACTTCCGCTAGTGTGCCAATCGTCACACCTTTTTTATCTTCCGAAGTTTTGATTTGGAACGACATATCACTACAGCTGGTTGCCCACTTGGCAAGTGGAAAACTTCCTGATTTCAATATTTGTTGAACTTCATTGCACATAGTGTCAAGTTCTTTTACACTATCTGCACCTGGCAACATATCATCAACATAAAAGCACTTCTTAATCACATCTGATCCAATAGGATGTGATTGTGCGTGTATGTTGGCTAGCTCAAACAAGCAGCGTATCGCCAGAAAAGGTGCAGAAGCTGTACCGTATGTGACTGTATTAAGTCGGTATGCCTGAATATTTTGTGAAGTATTTTCTCTCCACAGAATAAGTTGCAAATTTCTGTCTTTTCCAGAGACATTTATCTGCCTATACATTTTAGAAATGTCAGCAGTTACGGCATACTTATTCAACCGAAAATTAATCAGGATTGAATATAGCTCCCTCTGAATTGTCGGCCCCACCATCAGTGTTTCGTTAAGTGAAACAGCTGTCGACGTCTTACTAGAAGCGTCGAAAACTACACGAAGCTTTGTGGAGGAACTTTCAGGCCTAAGAACGCATTGATGAGGAATATAATAATGCTGTTCTAGAGGAGTTGACTTCAAAATGGACATGTGTCCCAATTCTAAATACTCGTTCATGAAGTCATGGTACATAGTTTTAAGAACTGCATCCTTTGATATTTTACGCTCAAGTTGCAAAAACGCCTTTCAGCAGTTTGAAAGGACAGGCCAAGAACCTTTGGATCGGTCTTGAAAGGGAGATCCACTTGGAAACGACCAGAAGATAACTGCTTTACAGTTTTCTCGAAGAACAGTTCACAAGCCTGTTGTTCAGCTGTTTGGCGAACAGCCTTCGACTCGAACGGAGATTGATCCAATTCCCAGAAACGGTTAACTACCGAGTCGAGAGAACAATAAGTTTGGGCCATTAAACACCCACTGAACTGATGCCTAGGCACTTGTCCAGTACATTTGCCTGCTACTATCCATCCTAGCAGCGTTTTTTGCATTATAGGAAGTTCAGAACCTAATTTTATTTGCCCAACGCACAATAATTCGTAGAACAATTCTGCTCCCAAAAGAATGTCCACCTTCGCTGGTCTATTGAATTCTGGGTCTGCCAGTTTTATATTTTTGGGTATTTTCCAATTTGAAATACCCATTGAATGTCCAGGCTGTGTTGTTGAGATGGATTTCAATACCCAACATTCCGCCGAAAAGTTGCGTGAATTTATGCGTGACTGAATAGAAGCACATACCTTATTTTTGCTATCTATTGTTGCACCACCAACCATCGATATAGCTAGAGATGTTGGCTCCCGCTTGAGTCGTAACATCTGTGCCATACTCTCAGTAATCAAATTGATTTGGGAGCCACTATCAAGTAAGGCTCGTGCAGGATGCAGCTTGCCAAATCTGTCTTTTACATTAACGACAGCTGTGGCGAGAACAATTTGTTCATTGGTTACTACATGCCCCAAATACGCGTCTGACATAGTCGCTTGAAGTGTGGATACCTCACCTTGAGCAGAGGTAGTATACCTGTGCAGCAACGAATGGTGAGGTTTCGAGCAAATTCGACATTTTGATGCCTTACATTGTGACACCGTATGCCCCACAACCAAACAATTTAGGCACAACTTTTGTGTTTTGACGAATTCAAAACGTTGCATAACTGATATAGCAGCAAACGATGGACACGTATCAAGATTGTGCGTTTCTGACTTGCAGAAGACGCACACAGACGATGATGAACGCCCTCCATCAGCACAAGCAAAGGACGATTTAGACTGATGGGGCTTCTTAGCGTCAACTCGCGACCTTGTTTTGTCCCGAGTTGACTCTTCTGCCGACAGATACTGATATCTTTTATTCAATTGTCTAGCACAATCTTCCCAAGATGGCAGCATATCATAGTCAAGCTGCTCTTCAAAACGAGATTTGGTAACATGGTCTACCTTTGCCATGACCATGTGAATTATCATTGCATTAGCAATGTCTTTGTCGTTTCCTAACGACGACAACGAAGAATAAATAGCAGACACCGTATCTATGATCGATCTTAAACTCGATGCAGATGGTTTTGTCATGCTAGGTATATCAAACAATTGTGAAACTGTGTCAAAGAATATAAGACATTTATTGTCATATACTGCTTTGAGACTAGCGAGGGCCTTTGGGAAGTTACAATCCGTTAATTGATACGGCTTAACTACCCCCAATGCTTCATCTGACAAACACGAAACTAAGTGATTGAACTTTTCGACGTTTGATAAGGAATTGTCATTATCGACTAAGCTTTCAAACAGGCACATAAAATTTTTGTACTCCGAATGTTTGCCACTAAATGTTGGCAAACGCATTTTCGGCAATTGGGATCGGTGGGTCGAAACTACGGAGCAATCATGATCAGTTCTTGGCCCTGAAGACGGCTTGGATGCGTTAATATACAAGGCTCTTGTGACGACACACAAGTCCTCTAATGGCCCTCTAGAATCATTAAGAGGGCTTAAATTATCTAGATCAGTCTGTAGATCCATTGCCTTTTGTATATAACCTTCTAAAAGCTCTAATCGGCACGCTAACGCTGTTTTATCAGACGAAATGGTCTTTGCTTTAATTGCTGTTTGCATACGAGCAATATCAGCACTAACTTTGTCAAATCTTTGCAAGCACATTTGTAGTTTTGCACTTGTCTTGCTGATTTGTGGCTTTTCACTTGTCTTTTCGGTCTCAGACATGTTGACTAAATGAAACACTTATAGAAATCAAAAAGGAATAAGTGTCACAAACTTTGTGAGCTACCCTCGCAACGGCGCTGACTATGTAAATCTAACTTGCTTATACACACACACGCGCAAACTATGCGTTGTGTGAGCAAACAAACGAAAGTGATCCAAGCGATCCGAGAATAAGCAGGCTAAACTTTTGCTGTAACTACGTTTGTAGGCAGCAATGTAAAAAGCGGGGTGCGGGGTATGCAATGCAACAAGAGAATATATGCACACGCACTCTAAGTGGTGTGTATATCAAACAAACGAAAAGAGAAACAAGAGAAAACGAAGATCAAATCAAACGTTTTCTGTGCTACGTTTGTAGACAGCAATAGAATATGCGGGGTGCGGGGTGACAAAATGCAAGCGTCGCCAAATGCTAGCGGCGCCGAATGCAAGCGAAAGAGAAGGAGAAGACGAAAGATTCAAAGCGCACGCAAGGAAACGGTCCGAGTTCAACGGACGCAACGACGAAAGGAAATATGTATGTAGGTGTGTATGTGCGAACGCAAATATGTATGTATATGCTTATAACTTTATGTATTAACAGATTTTATAAAATTCGCGGTTATATGTACATATGTATATGCATATGTAGCAAAAGCGAAATTGCAAAAAGACCGCGATAATTTTGCGTTGGCACAATAACACACACAATTAATGACAATTTGACCACCAGAAGTTTTATATTTAAATAGAAAATGTAAATAAATATTGCCGTTTTGTTTGTTTATTTATGTTTAAGATCATGCAATCGAATATTACTTGCTAGTATATATAACCAATATATGTGTGTATGTTCATATGTGTATAACTCAGAACTGTTTTGTTCTGTATAATATTTGGCGGTTATTTTGTAAGGTAGGCGCGAAATAATACTACATATGGCATTAGAGTATTAACATACATACATACATACTAGCTTATATATTTGCATGCAAAGGTTATTACAGTAAGTGCCAAGAATTGAGCTGTTCACTAATTTTTATAATTTTATGTTGAATAAGCGACAATACAGTAAACTGTAAGCTCAATTTTTGACACTAATACCTGGAGACTGTCTAGGGAATCAATAGACATGGAACGACGACTATTTTCCATTAGGTCCAGCGGCGACAACAAATACGGCTTGGCAGTTAGGTCCAGCGGCGACGACGAATACGGCTTGGCAGGTGGCACACTTTGTTAATATTGTCTTTAAGTTGATTTTAACACACACACGAACGCGCAAGCAATAGCCAACCAGCACACAATAAATATGACAAATTTAAATTGTTTTTAAAAACACACCGAAGTCCCTGCTCGGGCGCCAATGAAAAATCTCTAAGCGTTTTTAGAGAATCGAAGAATAAACGAAATAAATGAAATTGAGACGCGGTGGTTTCGAATGTTAAATCAATTTATTGTTGCTGGTGGCTTAAGTTGGTGTTTCCCTTTCGATAGCGAAATGTGTATTATATTAGAGCGGTGACCATGGTTTTGCCACGCACTCTCAAATTTTGCCATCGGCAATTGCCGATCGACGCACAGCAAGAGAGAGATTTACATGATTACACATCTTGTGCTCTCTTAAATTCTATCTTAACTACTCTCTTAACTACTGCTCGAACACATACAATATATACTTATGGTCCAAACGAATGTATGCTAACTGTGCGAAAAGGCAACGTACTGATAACGTGATATTGCGTGGACTATGTATCTTCCTTCGTAACTCATTATTAAACACAGAGATTTTACTTCAACTTCTTTTTGCCCTGCTCTGCTCTGCTCTTCGAATTTTATCATCGGTCGGTCTGCTCTCTGTCTTCATCCTTATTCTCATGGCCCAACTCGATTTTTCGTATCGTTTGCGGAAATGAAGCTAAATTCTCTCTCCTCGTTGATGCCAGCGCTGGCATGGCCTGGCCTTGTGCTATTTATATGCGCAGTGAGATTTATTCTCTGATGCTGACCCTTGAGAAAATTATTACAAATTACTTAAGAATGCAAAAACGATTATGTATCCATCGAATTTGCAATTAGTGACGTGCACACTTCGCTCCATGGTATTCCCTGCCAGTATTCACCACTGCCAGCCGCAATCTTAGCTCCAGTCGAAGGATAAAATGAAGTCCAACTCCAAGTCGACGTTTCTTTCGAAACCTCTCTTTTAGTCAAGGCGCTCATACCTCGCGTTCATGACATTAAAAGGTTGAATACACAACAAACAGTGTTAAATTCTTGGATTACATCCACAAACAAAATCAGCCCCCGCTACTATAAAAGGAGTAAACTTCGAATTGTATTTTATTTTTCCATGCTCACTACAGAGTATGTAACCTTTTAGCATTGCATTATCTTGTCTTATAATTGTGTATAACTCTTCCTGCGGTCAGCCAGCTCCCCATTGTTGTTAACTGTATGAGCTTATATGTATGTACATGTATGTGTATGCAAAAGAAGAGATGCTTCTCACAAGTTTCTCCCTCATCATTCGAGTCTTTATGCCAAATGTGTGTAGGTGGTTGATTTGCACTGTGAATACAACTCAAATTAAATGAACTGGAAAGTACTGTACTTTTAATAAACTGTTTTAGGGTATACTTTAGACACATTATGTATACTTTAGACATATGTAAATATTATAAACAGTAGTTTTAAGTGTGTTGTAATATTTAACTGATTGTCGTAGCTAAACTGTGGAAATCTAATGCATTATACAAACAGATAGTCAACTAACTCTTTACTCAAATGCACATGTTAATGTAAATAAATGTTAATGTTAATGTTAATGTTAATGTTAATGTTAATGTTAATGTTAATGTTAAAGTTAATGTTAATGTTAATGTTAATGTTAATGTTAATGTTAATGTTAATGTTAATGTTAATGTTAATGTTAATGTTAATGTTAATGTTAATGTTAATGTTAATGTTAATGTTAATGTAATGTAATGTTAATGTTAATGTTAATGTAATGTTAATGTAATGTTAATGTAATGTTAATGTAATGTTAATGTAATGTTAATGTAATGTTAATGTAATGTTAATGTAATGTTAATGTAATGTTAATGTAATGTTAATGTAATGTTAATGTAATGTTAATGTAATGTTAATGTAATGTTAATGTAATGTTAATGTAATGTTAATGTAATGTTAATGTAATGTTAATGTAATGTTAATGTAATGTTAATGTAATGTTAATGTAATGTTAATGTAATGTTAATGTAATGTTAATGTAATGTTAATGTAATGTTAATGTAATGTTAATGTAATGTTAATGTAATGTTAATGTAATGTTAATGTAATGTTAATGTAATGTTAATGTAATGTTAATGTAATGTTAATGTAATGTTAATGTAATAATGTAATGTAAACAGTAACTGGACAGACAGTATATAATTGCGTATGCAGTTTTTATGCAAAGGGTATTAAACCTAAAAAAGCAACGACATTCAAGAAATTTTTACCCTTGGCATGCGAATGGTTTTATACCCTTGCAGTTAATGCTTTAAATCCTCATTCTTAATAACAGTTATGATAAAACTTTCGTGAATTTTAATAGCTAGGAACATAGAAATTGATGGTAGCATGAAAAATTTTAATTTTCAACTAATTGTAGATCCTCCCACTAGAGGGATAAGAGTAGGGTATACAGAAATCTATACACAACTCATTAAATATCTTTTCAATTCGGGCTTTCTCTCTTTCGTCCTTCCTCGCTCTCTCTCTCCTTGTGCCTCCTCTCCTGGCTCTGTCTTTCTTCTCCTCTTTCCTCTGGTTAAGTTAATTTTACCAGCCAACCACAGAATGGCATGTCTGAGAGAACGGTCGTGGTCTTGATTTTCATTTTGTCGGCTTTTTAATTCGATACAATCAAGCCGTATGGAAATTGCTTTGAAATTGATAATGGAATTTGAAATATATTCGTATTTGGTCGTCGGTTCAACGCAACGCTGCAACCCAATTAAATCGAAGCAGCTGCGACCCACTACCAGCAATAAACCAGAGTTAACACATACTCAACTTGTTGTTCTTCTTCTGTCTTTTCGGGTTTGGTTCATATTCTGGCTAGTCTATGTATTCTTTTGTTTAGTTGTAAGTTACTATTCTATAGGGAAATAATTTAGTTTGCAAGGCGTTACAAGATTTTTACCTTAAGTCTAGTAAAAAATCTACATACCGCAGTTTCTCTTCCCTCACTCTTGGAACTGATCTGACGCGCGCGAATTGCTTAATTCTTAGTTAAATTACCAATTAGAACAACTATTAAAACGCATACAATAAAATACTAAATCTAAGTGCCGTGCCCTCTATCGTTGACAACTAACTAACTAACTTTACTAACTATCGATATCGAAGAAGGAGGCTAAACTCCCTCCTTCAGGTACAAAAAACCGACTGTGATCGCAGTATTGCACATGCCAAACTTCCTTTTACTAATAAAAACGAGAGCAACAGTCGCACAAAACGCGACAGTGGGATACCCTTCGACCTATGTTCCCGTGTAGTTTAATTTGTTAAATTCATACACATATGCATATGCACATGCTTTGAAATTAATCCCGACAGATGGCGCTCGCTCTTCTCTCTTGTTAGCTGACAGAAGCACTTGGTTTTATGTTCATACTGTAGGTCTCGTCTCTCTCGCTTTACGTTTTAGACTGTCTTTTATTCTTCTTGTTCTTATTCTACTTTTACAGTGTATGTTAATGTTAATGTTAATGTTATGGCTAGTATTTACAGAGTATTTATATATGTATGTATAATATTTACAGAGTATGTTATTTAACAGATATGGTTATTGCTAGGGTGCTCAGCTGCTACAATTCGGCCTTCCTGAACGGAGAGCTCCAGATCTCTTATTATTTGATGTCTGTTTTTTAATTTAATTCTTCTTGTCTAACCATGGTCGTATATTTGCGACGGCCCAAATCCCTTTGTACGGAAGTCTTGACTGCTGAAAGTTTTCAACATCCTCCAATACGTATCTGTCATTAGGCCATGGATTTTAAAAAAATTCATGGACTATTGTGTTTGTCGGAACGGAAATGTGCGTAACAGGCAGAAGGAGGCATCTCCGACCCCATAAACTATATATATTATGAATCAGTATCAGTAGCCGAGTCGATTGAGCCATGTCTGTCTGTCCGTCTGTCCGTCTGTCTGTCTAACTATAAGAGCTAGAGTCATGAAATTTTGTGACAACATACGTATATATTGCAGTGTCTCAAAGTTTTTTTGAAATTTGGACACGCCCCTTCCCGCCTTAAAAAATCAGTAATAACTATAACAACTATATATACTATGATAACACAACCCCACAAACAACAAAGTTTGTCATGATCTGGGTATGCGGCATATGCAGTTATATGTATTTTGGGTCGCTGAATCCGAATCCGGGGTCAGAAATTCTCCATCACGTCTGGATTTCGACCTAACCTCAAAAAACTGAAAAACCTTTGGATATCCCCCAAAAGATATAGAATCGTGATCTGGGCATGCGATATATGTTTTAACATGTATTTTGTCCTTCTTAGTCCGAATCCGAAGTCCAAATTTGCATAGCACGTCTGAGTTTCGACTTAACCTCAAAAAACTCGAAAAATTTTTGAAGGCCCAAAAAATAATGGGGGGTCATGATCGGGTCATGCGATATATGTTTCTATATGTTTTTGGACCTTCCGAATCCGAATCCGAATCCGAATCATGCCCAAATCACGATTCTATATCTGTTGGGGGATATCCAAAGGTTTTTCGGTTTTTTGAGGTTAGGTCGAAATCCAGACGTGATGGAGAATTTCTGACCCCGGATTCGGATTCAGCGACCCAAAATACATATAACTGCATATGCCGCATACCCAGATCATGACAACCTTTTTTTTTGTGGGGTTGTGTAATCCATGGCCTTATACAGTCAGCTCCTGACTGTAGCGTTTGTATTTTTTTGTAATATTTTTGTTACTCTAAAAGGACCTTTGAATTTTGGGATTAATTTTTTTGATATACCCGTATGTGAATCGAAGTTTTTAATCGTAACTAGGTCTTCTTTTTTATACTTGTGTGGTGTCGATCTTTTTGTGTCTACTGCATTCTTATTGTATTCCTGTACTTTCTTGATTTGTTTATCTGCTTCTTGTCTAATTTCGTTCAAATCCCCTCTCCCATTGCTACCTAATTCCTGTAAGTTTTCTCTTAATTTATCTATAACTTTGCCTTTTTGCGGTACTCCAAACATTACTTTGCTTGGATGATCTTTAATTGACCTTTGTACTGTGTTATTTAATGCGAACTCAACTGTTTCTAATACTGTATCCCAATGTTTTCCTTTGTCAGGTTCTACTAATTTTGCAATCATTGGATCTATAATTCTATTGACTCTTTCAACTTGGCCATTGGCTTGTGGCGATCCTGTTGCTATTTTAACATGTTTCACTCCTTCTTCTTCTAAAAATTCTTCAAACTCTTTTGATGTGAAACATGTTCCTCGGTCTGATATTAAACATTTAGGTCTACTGTAAGCTCGAAAATAATCTTTAAGTGCTACTACTGCTTCTCTTGATTTTGTTGTCTTGGCTGATATAGCCTTACAAATTTTGTAAATGCGTCTATTATAACTAATACATGTTTATTGGCCCTACTATTATCGACTGGGCCGTAATGATCTATGTGTATTACGTCAAAAGGAATGCTTTCTTTTGGAATGTTATGTAAGAAACCTTCGCTTTTACCGCTCTGTGCTGAGTAAGCTATGCATTTGAGACAATTGCTAATGTGCTGTTTCGCCTTTGCTTTTATATTTGGAAACCAGTAACTTTTTGAAATGGTATCTATCATTTTGTCTATTCCAATGTGTCCTAGTTCGTTGTGGTACTTATACAGGACGTGATCTTCCATTTCTTGGGGTATATAAAATAAAAGTGATTCGCTATCTTTTTTTCTATAAATAACGCCGTTTCTCATTTCGTAATGTTTGTCTTCAACGTTTTGTAATTTTTCGCGTATCTTTATTATGTTTTTATCTTTGTTTTGGCAAATTATTAAACTTTCTTCGAAAGAATTTGAGTCGATCGTTAATATGTGTGTGTTTCTGCTCAGAGCGTCAACATGTTGCATACGCTTTCCTGAACGATGCTCTAGTGTATAATCATAGTTTTTTAACTCAAGTGCCCAGCGAGCTATTCTTGGGGATAAATCTCTTTTACTTAATGCCATGGTAAGTGCGCTGCAATCTGTTACTATCTTGAATTGAATGCCTTGCAAGTAAATTCTGAACCGTTGTAAAGAGTATATGATTGCTAGAGTTTCGAGCTCGAAGCTGTGGTATCTAGTTTCGACGTCAGTTGTTCGTTTCGAAAAATAAAATACTGGATGAAGCTTGTCATCGCTCTTTCTTTGCATGAGAATTGCCCCGAAACCTAGTGCGCTAGCATCGCAATGTAATTCAGTTGGGTCATTAGGATTATATAACGCTAAAATAGGTGCTTCAAGTAAGTTGTTTTTCAATAGCTCAAAACATTCTAGCTCTTTTTCTCCAAACTCAAACTTTTTCTCTTTTCTAATGAGGTCATATAACGGTTTTGCTTTTGTTGAAAAGTCTTTTATGAAGCGCCTAAAGTATGAGCATAGACCTATAAAGCTTTGCACGTCGTGTGCCTTTTGTGGTGTAGAAAAATTTTTTACCGCTTGTAGACCTTTAGTGTCTGGCTTAATTCCATTTCCCGAAACCAAATATCCCAAATATTTGACTTCGGTGTAGAAAAATTCGCATTTATCTAGCCTTAACTCTAATTTGTTTGCCACTAATCGATTTAACACTTCCTTTAATATTTTAAAATGGCTTTCACTATCTTTTGTTGCTATTAAAATATCGTCCATGTACACTAAAACTTTACTTTCTCTAATTAGATCGTTCAATATTTTATATATGAATCGTTGAAATACCGCCGGCGCATTACGCAAGCCAAAGGGCATTCTCTGCCATTCGAATTGTCCCATTGGGGTCGTGAATGACGTATATTTGATCGAGTCTTCGTGCATGAAAACATGGAAATACCCGTTTTTTAGATCTAGCTTTGTGAAAAATTGTTTTCCTGAAAGTTTATCGATAAGGTCGTCAATTAATGGTGTTGGGTAGTTATCTCTAAGCATGCTTTTATTCAGTGTACGGTAGTCTACGCACATTCTTAGTTCACCTGTCTTTTTCTTTACTAAAACAATTGGAGATGCGTACTCCGATTCACTTTCACGGATTATACCTTTTTCTAAATATTCATCTAACAGTTCTTGTACCTGCGCCTTTTCAGTATACGACAGTCGCCTTGGAGGATAATGAAAAGGTTTTACCTTATCAAAATTTAATTTCATTTCGCATTTTACAACTGGTATTTCTGGTTGTTTTGCTTTGCTATAATATTTGTTAAATGTGTTAATAAGTCTTTCTTTCAGATTTGGGTTACATTGTGCACCAGTGTTTAGGCTATACGGATTATTTGGTTCAGGGTATTCTATTGCTAATATATCCGCTGCCATGTTTATATTATATTTTTCGCGCTCATTTTGAATACAATCTCTGTTACATCGGCATAATTGCGATTTTTTAAACTATCTTTTTGTATCTCATTTGCTTTAATGTATTTTCGTGTACTATCGTTTTTAGTATTACTATCTATCATTTGTTTATTTATCGAGCTTTTGTTTAATATATTACCATCCTTTTTACGATCTCTTTGTGAGTTTTCGTTTATTAAGCTATCATTCTCTGAACTATCATTTTCACGTATAATCTTAAATTTACAAATATTCATAAAGTCTCTTCCTAACACTGCATCATATCCCATCGATTCATCAGCCACAATTAGCAATTCAAAATTATATTCATTTTTATTCATTATTACAAAACTTGGTATTTTTCCAATAATATTTAAACGAGTATTATTTAGTCCGAAGTAATTTAAAGTTAACATTTCATTTGATTTAAGATTTGTAGTTTTAACATTTTTTTGTATGTGTCCCAAGCTGGACTGTTTGACAAAACTTATTGGGCTTCCAGAATCGATTAGGCATTCTAAACATAAAAACTGATCAATTATTTCTTTAAAATAAATATTAAAATCTCTTACGTATTCATTTTTTGGGACATTCTTCTTTTGCGAGCACTGTGCAATCTTGTGATCCGAGCTTCCACATCCGTAGCATGATCCATATTCGCGCTTTGGTTTGCGGCATTCGGCCGCAATGTGACCTAGGGAGTTACAATTGAAGCATCTGATTGTAGCTGGCTCTGCTGCGATCGTAGTGCTATTATTTTGACGTCTTTCCTTACGTTCCAAATCCTTTAGCGATACCTTTGAAAATGCATGCAGCAGCTGTGCTGATGTTGTGAAGCTTTGTAGGTATGCTTGATTGCGTAGTTGATCATTAGGAATTCCTTCGATAATGTTGTCTATCAATTCTTCATCGTCCATCTGCACATTTATTGCCAACTGCATTTTTTCTTTAAAATATGCTGCAAAGTCTTCTTTGGCTTGCCATTTACGCCCGAGGAATTTGCGACGAGTTGTTATTTTACTCTCTTTTGTAAGGAACATCTCGCACAGCTGACTCAATAACTCTGCAACGGGTATTGTCAATAAATTTGTTTTTGAGTGCAACCATACCTGAGCTTGGTCTTTCAATTTCGACATTATGAGCACACGCACATTATCGTCACTCAGTTCGTACATGCTGGCAATCGTCTTTAACTGTGACACCCAAATATTTATTGGTATTTTGATTGGGTAGTTGCCGTCAAAATCGGTTATCATTTCTTTTGCCATTGTCAGTGTGATATTGTTTCTGCCAGAGATGTGAGTATCGTGAGCTACAGCTGTTGGCGTTGCCACTTCGTGTTGGCGACTGGTCCCATTATCCTCTTGTGGAAGGGTCACACTAACATTACGCCCATTTTGAGCTTTTAGCGCGTCATTTTCCAATTGGAGTAACTGCAATTGACTACGAAGCGTTTCCAATTGCGCTGTCAAATTATTTTCCACATGGGCTTGCATGATCATGTTCTCGTTGTGTGTCTCTTCTACGTCATCATCGGCGTCACTAGCGTTTTCGGCTTCAGTATGAGGCATGTCGTTGCCTGTCTGCATCAGTGTAGTGTCCCTTGGTTCGACGTTGCTAATTGGTCGCTCTTCAATTGAATCCTCATCTAATCTTGGGCATGATCCTCGAACCTCTGGCAGCACTTCGTTGATACATGCGGCCAACGCCGCTTTATTGCCCGTTCTTGGCATGTCCAGCTTGTCCAGCCAATTTCGCAATTGCATTGCGGTGTAGTCCTCCACTGCGATCGGCTCCATTTTACTTGTTTAATTTATGTTTTTCTTGTAGACGAGGGGATTAGAAAAATGATCAACACATATGTATATGTGAATGTGTGAAAATTTTTATATTCCGTTATTCCGTTATCCCACTTCTGAAGTTGTAGGTCTCGTCTCTCTCGCTTTACGTTTTAGACTGTCTTTTATTCTTCTTGTTCTTATTCTACTTTTACAGTGTATGTTAATGTTAATGTTAATATTATGGCTAGTATTTACAGAGTGTTTATATATGTATGTATAATATTTACAGAGTATGTTATTTAACAGATATGGTTATTGCTAGGGTGCTCAGCTGCTACAATACTTTCTTAAATAATTTCTGTGTTTATTGTTCGATCGGATTGTAATTTGGAGACTACGTACATATATTAAAGTCAAAAAGTTGTATCTTTTATACAGCGCTTACAAATTGAGTTCAAAAATTAAATTATTGATTTGTGGGGGCGGTGGGCGTGGCACCTAACATTTGAAATAAACTTGATCTGCGCCGAGTAGATAGGAACCTTCATTCCAAATTTGGTGTGTCTAGCATTTATAAGAGCTAAGATCTGTGTGTTCATCTGGTCATCCGGACATCCGGACATCCAGACAGACAGACATGGCTCAATCAACTCGGCTAGTGATGATGAGCAAGAATATATATACTTTGTGGGGTCTGCAACGCCTCCTTCTGTTACATACATTTGCACAAAGTTAGTATACCTTTTTTTGACCATTTTCAATGGTCGAAGGGTATAAAAACCTTCAAATTATCGAAAATTAAACACAGATGTACGCAGATGTTGATATACCCCTCTGCCAATGAGTGCGTGAGACCTGGAAATTTCAGTATCTTCGAAGGGTAACTTACTGTCAAGTGCACTCGACTCTTGCCAGGATCGTAGATGTTTCCTAAGGAGCGTTTAACGAGCCCGCAGTATTTTCCGACAATCATATTTTAACATCGTCAAATTTAATTAGAGATACCCCTTGTAAAAACCTTACAAATGCCCTAATTATTCTATAGACAAAGCTGTTCGCAACTGCTCGTGTGCGTATTGTCCATGCGAACTAAAAATTGGAGGAGGTAGATAAGGTAGATCAGAAGCCAGACGAACAGACATGGCTCAATCGACTTGGCTAGTGAGCCACGCCTCCTTTTGCCTGCTCGAAATTAGTATAACCTTTTTAGACCTTTTTTAATGATCGAAGGGCATAAAAAGTTTTTTGGCATCGAATATATACATTTATATGAATTCTAAAGAGTAAATCGTAGTTAATCTTTTTTTTCTTTAATATGATCGTCGTTAAATTATTGATTGCTCTTTCACGTCTTTTCGCGTCATCAACCAGAACTGTTCTTCTTCTACATCTACGTCGACTGTTACTAAGGCCAGCTGTCTCAGCGTTGCAAGATCATTCCCACATATATACTTTTTGGCATCTGCCATGACTCCCTTCTGCCTGTTCTAGCGACCTTTTTTGAACATTTTCAATGCTCGAAGCGTATAACAAGTAAAAACGAGAGCAATAGTCGCGCAAAACGCGACAGTGGGATACCCTTCGACCTATGTTCCCATGTAGTTTAATTTGTTAAATTCATACACATATGCATATACACATGCTTTGAAATTAATCCCGACAGATGGCGATCGCGCTTCGCGCTCGCTCGCCTCCCTTCTTAACTGACAGAAGCACTTGCTCATACTTTCTTAAATAACTTCTGTGATTATTGTCCGATCGGATTGTAATTTGGAGACTACGTAGATATTTCATTCAGCTTAGTATATGTTAAAGTCAGAAAGTTGTATTTCTTGAGTTCAAAAATCAGAAAGTTGTATTTCTTGAGTTCAAAAATTAAATTATTAATTTGTGGAGGCGGTGGGCGTGGCACCTAACATTTGAAATCAACTTGATCAGCTTATAGTACACAGGAGTCTTCCTGCCAAATTTGGTAACTCTAGCTCTTATAATAGCTGAGATCTGTGCGTTCACACAGACAGACGGACAGACAGACAGACATGGCTCAATCGACTCGGCTTGTGATCCTGAGCAAGAATATATATACTTTATGTGGTCTCCCACGCCTCCTTCTGCCTGTTACATATATTTGCACAAAGTTAGTATACCCTTTTTTGACCATTTTCAATGGTCGAAGGGTATAAACAACTACTTTGTCTGTGTAATATGTCTGATATATATATATATATATACAGGGTGCGGCAGCATAACTTCCTTTTTTAAAATGCGCGCCATTCAGTTAGTTGCTGTCATAGCGGAGCGCTAGTGGTCTCGTTCAAGAGGGGCTACTGTAAAGTTTTGTCCCGACACGGTTCAGTCGCCATCATGCGTTGGAATAGTGAGGAGCGTGCCTTTGCCGTTGAGGCCTACTTTTCAAGCGGATGTTCGGTTATTACAACACAGCGTGCATTTCGGAATCGCTTTAATTAAGCCCCGTTGGCTCCCGTCCCAGACCGCAAATCAATTGTTACATGGGTCACTATGTTCAGGCAAACTGCAAGTGCGACAAAACGAAGAACTGGATTCCCTCAACCCGTTAGATCACCTGACAACATTGAAGCAGTGAGAGCGTCAATATTGCGATCTTCACGGCGTTCTGCGCGCAAACACGCATCTGCCCTTGGACTATCCGATTTGGGGGACACTTGTTTCCAACAAGACGGTGCAACAGGACACACTTCAAGAGCATCGATGGCTGTTTTGAATGAACACTTTCCAGACCGCCTTATCTCAATTACAGGCGATTTGGAATGGCCGGCACGCTCTCCCGATCTGACCCCTTGTGATTCTTTTCTATGGGGTTTTTTGAAATCCCGAGTTTATGTGAACCGTCCAAGAACCCTACAAGATTTGAAAAACAACAAAAGTCACGACAAACGCCAGAAATCGGCTTACGCAATGTATGTAGAATGGGGGACGTCACCTATCAGATTTCATCTTCAAAACAATGTAAATAAAAACTTTAGACATATGTCTACATTATAAAAATAAATAAATATTTTCCGATGCCTACAATAGTTTTCATTGAGTTCTGAAAAAAGGAAATTAATTCTGCCGCACCTTGTATATAATATCATATAATAAGTACTACATATACTAAGTTGTACAGTTGTCTCATCAAACAAGTGATGTTCCGGTTATCTACTTCAATGCTTAGCATTGCACAGTGGGAAAAAAGTCGTTTTTTTGACATCAACTCCAATTTTAAAGATAGAGACTTGAAATTTTCGTGGTGTATTACTAAAAGTATGACTGAATTTCAATTTTGTTTTAGTCCACGTCTGCTTTATAAAATATTTACGGAAATAAATATAAAAACAATAATTTATTGATATTCTTTTGCTCGAGTTGCGGTCCTGCATTCGCGTAACTCTATCGTTTTACAACATTTCTGTTGAATTTTATTTCTAATAAATTTAATATATCAATATGTGGTACGCAAGCGATTATTAATTAATTTTCTTCAAGTGCTCTAAAATGTATCTCATTTTGGTCATTTTAGCTTAATCTAAAGACGATGCTGCTCTATTTTGTGTTATTAAATTATGTTGTTCCTTATAAAGATGCTTCTAAATAAGATTTCCCCAATTACATATCTATAAAACTGTTTTTTTGCGATTATTGTTGCTGTTTCTGCAGCTGCAACATGAATTTTTTTGGAAAAAGGGGCAAAAACGGGCAAAAAACTGAAATGGACGTCAATTGTGAATAGTTTATTTAACAACTTCTCATTTTTAACTTTTGTCGCAACTCGACTCAGCTAAAGTTACAGACCACATAAATTACAAGTCTAATAAATATATCAGCAACACATCAGAAATTGGATATAAACGCACATTAATTACGGACTTTATATTAAAAACTAATAAAACACACCATCATTCCTTTTTTCCATTTTAAAAATTTATTTTTATTGGCACGGCTTGTCAGAATATCGGCTTTGAAGATTTTTAATAAGCAAATAACTAGATCAATTTAGTCAACTTTAATTGACAATTGAACTGTTGCTGAAGGCGGTAAAAATCAACAAAAATATTTTTTAACTAGTTTGAAATGTGGTTAAACAAAATATTAAATATTTTTTAAATTTGCAACAACTTTAAAATGCCAAAAAAATCTACTTTTTTCCCATAGTGACTTGTTAGTATTATTGTTAGATACACATACATGTACATATATACAATTTGAATTGTTAGAAACAATATATATAGAAAAGACAAATTCCTCAATTCTGAAATTTTCCCGTTATCCTTATTGTATGCTATAGCCATCACATTCTATCATTAGCATATCAATGATGCTTTTGCATATGTCCAGATATGGTCATGTTTAATGCATACTTATGTATAAACTGCCCATTACAGATAACTGCCCACTCATACTTTTTTGTACAACTAAAAGCTATTTTGTTTGAAAAATATTAATTTAGTTGCATTCAATATAAGTGCATTTTTAGGATATGAATTTTGTTGCAAATTTTGATTGTTTTCTCTTCCAAATATATAAGTTCAGTGCGCCACCTTTTGCTCGACTTTGCAAAAGCTCGTTGTTATTATAGATCGTAACTCTTTGCTAGTAAAGTGAAAAGGACGCCACCGATTATAGTGTTCGTTTTGTTCGTGGCGCCAAACTGCGCATGACCGTTTACTTATGCTTGGCAATGCCATATAAATGGCAATTACATAGTTTATTTACAAATCAACTTTTCGAAATGAATAGGATAAGTGCACATTTTTTTGAGTCAAACATGGTGAGGCAGTTAAGCACATTATCCTGTACTTCTATTTCTATTATTTATTATTATTATAGTCACTGGGCATCGTTCTGTACCTTCTGAACTTAACCTTATGCTTAGTTACAATAAAAAAAACGATAAAGTGCCTTAAATAATATATACAAAGTACAAATGAAGGATTATGCTATCTGACGAGTAAGGAAGTCATAAGGATGTGTTCTCTTCAGCCGTCGGAGGGAAATGGGGTCAAAGAGGTCATTCACCAACGTATTCGGATGGGCGAAGTTAATTTGTGGAAGTTAATTTGATCTCCCAATAGGACAACTTTTAAATCCCTTTCAATAATTCGGTTTCTCACATACCAAAGTAGCCCAGATGCATGTCGTGCCGCTCGTGATTGTATTACTCTAAGCCTATTGAGCTGATTTTTGGAGGCTGTTCCCCACACTTGGATGGCGTAGGTCAATGTTGGACGTATTAGGAGAGCCTTGGTTGCCATATGCAGTTTGCTGGAGTGAAGGAGCCAGTCAAGCTTTTTAAGTTTCCAGGACGATTTAGCTCTAACTGCATTGATATGGGCTTTCCAGGTCAGCGTCCGATCAAGGTGAACTCCAAGGTAGCAATATGATGAGACGCAGCTGATGATATTTCCGTCGAAATAAAGACCTAGGCAAGTTTGGGGTCGCAAGGTAAAAGTGACACAGGCCATTTGGCAGTCCATCGCTCAAATTCTTGAACTGCATTGGAGGCAATTTGCAGGGATGAGTGAGATGCAAGCATGACGGTGTTATCTGCGTAAGTGGCCAGGAGCAGCTGAGCAGGGGAGGCTTCATCGGTGTTGTTGACAGGAGTTGGCATGTCTGCAGAGTACGGGGTATACAGGAAGGGTCCAAGCACACTTTCTTGTGGAAGCCCCGCATAAATACGTTCCAAGCTAGACCGAGAGTCTCGTATTGCAACATCGAAAACCCGATCAGCAATAAAGGAGTTGAGGATGGCAAAGTGGGGTGCAGGGAGGAGATCCTCATCTTATATAACAGTCCTTCGTGCCACACTCTATGCAATGCTTCTTTTACGTCAAAAAACATGCCGACTGTGTAAAGCTTTTTGCTCAAAGCCATGCGTAGCCTGCTTTAGGAGGCGATGGATTTGTTTGGGGCAACCATGGGACTTCTTAAAGCAAAATTGGTGTTGAGGAAGGTGTTCTATTACCTGCGGTAGTTCCATCAACCGGGTTAGCATCATTCTCTCAAAAACCTTGGAGAAGGTTGGTAGCAGGCTAAAGGTGGAAGACAGGTGCGAAACAAAAGCACTTGCTTTCTCATCATCGCTTTTAAGCCATAGGCCACTTCGATTCTGATTGAAACAAAGGGTGTCTCTTGATGCCGCTCGTGAGTTTCCATATTGAGAAGCCAGCACTCTCCAACAAGGTATCTAGATTTGAGACGTCTTTTATGGCTGAGCAGATCCCTAGCCTATAAACTTAAAATGAGAGACCTTCTTATGATCGTCAGACCAGCTTGGTGACGGGTAGCCTGCCTTGCAGCTTCAATGATAGTAGATGTGAAGTAGTCGTCATATGCTTCCAGCCTACTGCAAGTGTCAATGGGAATGTTGAGTTCTACAGTGCTCTCGATATGTTCTTTGAAGACCCGAATGTTTGCTTGCGGTGATAGCATTTTTGTAACACGTTTAAATGATTGGACGTCTTCATCTAGCTCGAAGAGCAAAGGCAGATGGTCAGATGATAGCTCTGTCAGCACTTGCACCTTAATTTGTTGTTGTCTAAAGCCTTTGGAGATCCCAAAATCGATGGCACTTGGAGTGTCAGTTGCACGATAAGGGTAGCATGTGGCTTCTCCAGTTGCAACGATGTCGATTCCTTCTTCCGCCAGTGCAGAATACAGCACCCTACCTCTGGTACACGTCCTGTAGTTTCCCCACCATCTGTGTTTTGCATTCCAATTACCTGCCGCAATCAACTTTGTGCCAAATTGTGTGATGAACTGCCCAACAATAGCCTCTGTCCATCTAAAAGTAGGAGGGCAGTACACTGAGGCAACATTAAAGTTTCCTCTGATTGAAGTCAGCTGAATAACTGCTGCCTGAAAATGATTTTGCGACAGAGTGGTTAATTGTTGATGAAAGATAGTTGATATACCAAGAATCGGCTCACCTCCGTGTTGGCTGTCGTTCGGATGGTTGACAGTATGTAGGGTAAAGCCATAAACTCGAAGGTGGACAACAAGAATGTTCTTAACAAGCTTGTTATTTTCCCCTTTTTTAAGATCAATGAATCTCATATTAAGAGGGAACGAAGTCAACTTATTGCGCGAAGTCCAACGCTATAGCCTTCATTCTGTAGACATGCGATAGTGTCCTCCGATGAAACTCCGTGGTGGATGTTACGCATTACGATTCTATAAGTCCAGTCCTCGGGAAGCTGATGATGATGGAACAAAGATCCTTTCTCCAGAAAATGCCAGGTTACCTGCCTATAGATATCTGGGGTGTTGCACTGAACAGCGCAATCACCCAAATTCAGTGCCTTTATAGTGTAGGAATCACCGTCCAGCTCGGTGCGAAATGCTGTAAAGTTCACCACATTAGGAAACATCATTCTGCGTACCTTAGAGTGATGGATTGGTTTCGTGGTGGGGCAACTTGGTTAATACCAGCCGGCTGTTGGTTGCGTCTCGCTTTCCTTGCAGCACGAATGAGGGCGGTCCTCGACGAACAAGGGTCATCATCGTCACTCGAAGATACTACGGCTACATCGAAGTCTTCCTCGTTACTTACGGGTTGGAAGCGATTTGTGGAGTTGATCAAAGGCTGATCAGCTGTTGCCTTCATTGCTTTTTTTGGGAAAGGGCTGTGTCTGCTCTCTTATTGGTTCCCCCTTTACCAGGTGTAAATGAGACATCTTGCCATCCTGTAGAAGATTGGGGATTCGCTACAGAGCTGACGAGAGCACTGCTGTATGTCGTGCTGGCAGAAGTAGAACATACATTGTGGAGAAAGTGGAGATATACGGGGACGAGATGATTGAACTAGTTGATGTAATTGTGAGGGGTGTACTGCAAATTGTATTTGAAATACTAGATGTAGAAAAGGTTGAGATTTTATTCGGCAAGTTCTTCAGCAATTGCTCACGAAACTTTCGTGGGCCCGCGGCAGCAATTTTCTTCATCGACGTAAAGTCCAACGGTTTCTGCTGTGGACCATTTTTTTCCATTTTCCGTAGAATAAATGTTTAGCGACCCGAGTTAAGCAAAACAAAAAACTGTCATATGCCTTTTGCCGGCACTTTCGAAAACTAGCCGTTGGGCAGTTTCGGCCACTTTCGGAAAAACAAAACTTTTAATATTCAATAACATATGGAAATATTAACACGTGCTTTACACTAAAAGTGACTTTCGGTTTGTGCCACTACTGTGGGCTTGTCCATGCACAAAATGTAGATTAACAAAATTTTAATTTTTAAAATTTTCACTGCAAAAGTCAGCATGCTACTCGAGTGACAGCTGACACCCGAATCACTTATGTATACATATATGTTCACTAATATATGGACATTTTCTACAAGTATTGCATACTTAGGGGTTCTGAAAATAAAATTCTGCAATAATTTAGTTTTCCTCCCTTCCTTACTGTTGTTATATTTGCTAATGTACCTGTAAAGAATATAGAGTCCTTTCATTTAAACCGTATTCTCATCTCCTTGCAGAAGCAATTTCGGATAATGGCATTAATGTTGGCACAACTTCAGTGGGTGCAAACGCGGATAACGTTTACGGAGTGCCAATTGCGTCGTCGTCGTCAGCAGCAGCAGCAGATGGCAACATACTGTCGCCGCATTCAGTCTCGAGCTGTTCAACACCTTGTGACAAAACTCAACTGCTACGTGCAATATCGCCAGTGTCAAATTTTAGTGACTTAGGCCTTGACGCTGCGTTGTCAACAACACTTCTTAAGTGTAATCTCTGCGACTACTTTGGGCAATCAAAGAAGGATATTGCAGTGCACATTGAGTCGTTGCATCCGGGCATTGAAAGCGATGACTACATCAGTATTCCCACCAATGCAGCTGCATTGCAAGCTTTCCAGACAGCTGTTGCCGCCGCTGCACTGGCAGCCGTGCAACGGTGTAACGTCGCTGGTGCCGGTGAACTGTCGATGTCTGCAACAGAAGCTAACACTATCACCGATGCTAATGTGTACAGTCAAGGCCGACGAGAGGGCGATGTGGAATGTCCGATTGATATAAACCCCGAACAACTTGGAGACGATGATCTGGGGACTAACACACTCTCTCCAAAATCCGAATCGCAAGCACGTTCATCAAGTGTGTCCTGCCCTTTGTGTCTAGAAGGGGGATTCTGTGAAAAGGCATTGTTGGAAAGCCATTTGACTAGCGTACACAGCGTAACCCGCGATGGTTTGGCGAGACTGCTGCAGCTGGTGGATCATACAGTCTGGCGATCGTCAAGCACCACATCCCAGCAGTCAACAAAGTCTGCTCCTCCCGAAGGCTCTAGCAGTAAAGGTAGCAATGTTTTCAGTGCTGACGACTATCTGTCTATGACAGGCATTAAAGTTGTCGGATCTGCTCTGCCAGGTCCTGCGTGTCAGCAGTGTGAAGCGAATTTCAAACACGAGGAACAACTACTTCAGCATGCCCAGCAGACTCAGCATTTTCCAATGCAGAACGGCGAATACGTTTGCCTTTCGCTCAAACACGCCAGTGCTCCTTGTTTTCTAGTATTCTCAACGCTGCCGGCCATGATAGCGCATTTCAAAGATGTGCATATGAGCCTGGTGATCTCGGAGCGACATGTGTATAAGTATCGTTGCAAGCAGTGTTCACTGGCGTTTAAGACACAGGAGAAGCTCACTACACACATGCTGTACCACTCCATGCGTGATGCCACCAAATGCTCACTCTGCCAGCGCAACTTTCGCAGCACACAGGCCATGCAGAAGCACATGGAGCAGGCACACACTGCTGAGAGGGCCGCTACGGCCAGCCCGGGCGAACATTCATCACATAGTCCCAAGTCGAATGAAATGGATAAACTACCGAATACATTCAACTATACAGCAGCAAACAAGGCAGCCACTGAAGCGGGTGAGTTAAAGAAATTTCACAGAAGGGAAGGTCTTCCTAGCCTAACAAAAGCTGTCATTCTTCCCTAATGAAACATACATAGATCCTAAGCAGACCCTGTGTCAAGGAGATCCACAGCAAAATTGGCAACTCCCAGAGCTTGGTAGCTTCGTTATCTTCTTAGTAGACACTACGCTAGATAGACGCAGCTTTATTAGGTGATAGTTCGCCATGAAGTAGACAACAAGAAGATGAAGATGTTTCCGGTAGCAAACTGGTTCTTCGCATAGCTAAGGGTTTGGTAAGCGCCTGCTTGGCTTGCCCTACACCACAATTGGGATTCAGCTTACCGTAGGGTATACGTTCAGTTGTGCTGTTGTGTGTAACGAACAGAGGGCACTATCTATAACCGAACAGTCTACTTCATTTCTTCAGTCTAGTCTCATCTTCAGTATAATCTCTTCTTCAGGGTAGTCTCTTCTTCAGTATAATCTCTTCTTCAGGCTAGTCTCTTCTTCAGTCTAGTCTCTTCTTCAGTCTAGTCTCTTGTTCAGTGTAGTCTCTTCTTCAGTGTAGTCTCTTCTTCAGTGTAGTCTCTTCTTCAGTGTAGTCAAGAAGTCTTTAGTCTAATCTCTTCTTCAGTCTAGTTCCTTTCTTCAGTCTAGTCTCTTCTTCAGTCTGGTTGCTTTCTTCAGTCTAGTCTCTTCTTCAGTCTAGTCTTTTCTTCAGTCTAGTCTGTTCTTCAGTCTAGTCTCCGTTTGTCGAAGTTGAGTTGCAGTTGAGAATGAAGAGGCGAGTAGAAATTAGTTGAAAGGCATCTTAAGGTTGGGCACTCTATCGATATTTGTGTTTGACTTATAACAAAACCCTTTACTAATTTATATTTTTAGCTACTCTGGCCTTGCGTTCGTCTCCCCAGCAAGACACAGAGACGAAGGAGGTCCTTGAAAACTCAATCCATTTGTTGTTGCCCAACGAATCTGCGTCAGACCCTCACCAGCAGTTTGCTGTATTGACTGCGGCACTGCTGAAGCAGCAACAGCGTCAACAACAGGAAACAGTTGCCATGGAGACGGACGGCCAGTTACAGCTTCTTTCATCTGACGAGCAGGCGGATCAGCAAGTTTCGTTTGGCAGCTTAAATGCACAGTCGGTTCAGGGCTCACATAATCTACAGAATTTGCACCAGATGCAGCAGCAGCTGAGCGCAGCAGCAGCCACAACTGGATTGCCAATCAACCCAGTGGACATGCTCAATTTAATGCAATTCCATCATTTGATGTCGCTAAAGTTTATGAACCTGGCACCGCCATTAATTTTCGGTGCTACTGCCGCCAATGATGCCAATTCAATGGGTACGGGGGGATCAAAAGGAGGAGGAGGAGGACGTGTTCCTGCTGGCTCCTCGTCTGGTACAACTACTACTTGCTTAGCAGATCTACAACAAGTTTGTCCTGGCGAAGCTTCCAACATCAAAATCATGCCACAGTCGAGTGCCAGTAATAACAGTCAGGTAACATCACTTTCTTTTATCATCAAGTTAAGGGTGTCGATAAGCCACATTTCAACATGAAAGTACCTATTCATGGAGGTATATAGATATGTAGTATAGCCATGGCTACTCTTTTGACCCACCTATTCTTGGGTAACTTCTTAAGTACTCTTATTGCAGGTACTTCTTTCTCTAGCCCTTTCATGGGTACCTACATAAGTACTCCAATCATGGGTACCCAATTCTCTACTTACTGGTAAACGAAGTGGAGGCGATTGACCCAATTTGCGTGCATTTCATCCAAAAACACGATATAATAACACAGTAATACATTGCTTAGGGTTTGTAAAGTAAGTAGGAGGTAGTCCCTTAGTTAGTACTTATTTCACCAGACTATGAACTAGTGGCCAGTACCACAGGGTAGTTACCTGCCTCACTGATTAGGTTCAATGATTTTTTACTGATAGAGCTTAGTTTATTAAGAATTTAGATGAAACGAGTCATTGTATTGTTTAGCAAAGCTAGCGAGTAATCCGATTTCTAATCCAAACTATACCCCTATATATAGTTTTGTGCACAGCAACAACAGCAACACTGCAGCAATCAAAAACGTGCTCGAACCCGCATCACAGACGATCAGCTAAAAATTTTGCGAGCACACTTTGACATTAATAACTCGCCGAGTGAAGAGAGCATTATGGAAATGTCCCATAAAGCCAATCTGCCAATGAAAGTAAGAGATAATCAAAGAACCGCTAGCCTAATCCTTTTGAAAGTAATCAATTGTTGAACTATTTCTATCTGTAGGTTGTCAAGCATTGGTTTCGCAATACGCTGTTCAAGGAACGACAGCGCAATAAGGACTCGCCATATAACTTCAACAACCCACCATCGACAACACTTAATCTGGAGGAATACGAGCGGACTGGTCAAGCCAAGGTGACATCCCTGACCGATGCACCAACACCCTCCTCCGATGTTGATACGTTGACACCAGCAACAACAACAACAACAGCAACAACATGCACAGCATCAGCTGCTTCTGAAATCACAACAGCTCCAACATCAACAGCACCAGCAACAGTAGCAAAAACAACAACATCGTCGACATCAATAACTTCGACAACAGAGTCGACACTTGCCAAAAATAATGCAGCGACATCAACGGCATCATTCGGCAACATATCCGACTATTTTCGCACACAGTCCGACATGGTGGCATGTTCCTCTAAGTCGGGACAAGAAGATATTGATAGTTTACCTCTGCCACTGGAGGTGCAAATCAAAACTGAGCCACAAGACATGCATGTTGGTCCTTCGGAGTTCGAGTTCCACAAAAACCAACGTCAACTACAGCAGCAACAAAAAGTTTTTAACTTTTTAAAGCAACAAGGCGAAGCCTCTCAGCATCATCAGACAAGCCTACATAATCCCACCGATAATGAGCAATCTATGCTTTCAACTGGATCAGGATCATCACTACAACATTATCAGCTGCAGCAACATCATTTGCAACAACAGCAACAGATTAATTGCTTTGAAACGAAGTCTGAGAGCGAAAGCTCTGACGTACTCTCCCGTCCGCCAAGCCCCTCAAATCTGTATGCCAGCATGAATGATCTGTTAAGTCAGCAGCTGGAGAATATAGGCAGCAATATGGGGCCGCCAAAAAAGTTACAAATCGCTGGAAAATCCATAGAGAAAATGCAGTCGGGCCAGTCCAGTTCGAGTTCAGCATCCTCTGGTTTGAGTGGTTTAGTATCAGCATCAGGCTCAGCAACAGGATCAACAGCTTGTGTCCAGTTGGAGAGTAACTCTTCCAATTCATCAAACTCATCGTCATCGACATCAGGCGGCAAGCGAGCGAATCGCACGCGATTTACTGATTATCAAATCAAAGTATTGCAAGAATTTTTTGAGAACAATTCTTATCCAAAGGACAGTGATTTGGAATACCTAAGCAAGCTGCTGCTACTATCGCCACGCGTGATTGTCGTTTGGTTTCAAAACGCACGCCAAAAGCAGCGTAAGATCTACGAGAATCAACCAAACAATTCGCTATTCGAGAATGAAGAGTCAAAAAAGCAAAACATTAACTACGCCTGCAAGAAGTGTAGTTTAGTATTTCAACGTTACTACGAGCTCATACGCCATCAGAAGAATCATTGTTTCAAAGAGGAGAATAACAAGAAGTCTGCGAAGGCGCAAATAGCCGCTGCACAAATAGCTCAGAACCTTAGTTCGGAGGACTCGAATTCATCTATGGACATTCACCACCATGCTGTCTCAGTAGGTTCAGCCTCAGGTTTGGCTACACAAAATTTAGTCCGTGCCGTGGGTGTCTCTGCAGCCTCGGCAGCATCAGTGCTATCAGGGCTACAACAGTTCAGCTCATCCCCACAGCATCTTTTGATCAGTAAATCATCATCGCTAACTGATTTTAGTCCCTCAACAACGCCCACGCCTCCTCAACGCGAGCGCAGCAATAGTCTTGATCAGCAACGCTTGTCAAAGTTCGATTGCGATAAATGCGAGTTACAGTTCAACAGCATTGAATCTTTGCGAGAGCATCAATTGATGCATCTCATGAATCCAACACTCTTCAGCGCCAGCCAGTCCGAGGCAGCAACGTACGGCCCCTTTGGTAGCATATTGCAAAGTCTACAGCAATCAGCCCAACAACAACAACAAAAACAGCAACTATCGCAACCGCAGCCGCCGCCAGCAAAGAAAAGAAAATATTCAGAGAGCTCATCGAACGCAGAGGAAAGTCTCTCGATGGGCGAATTCGAAAGAAGTAACAAAGATGCACAAAAGAAATACGAATATCTGTATCAATACTTCATGCAACACGAAATGAATGCTGAATTGAAGCAACAGTTTGCGTTGCAACAACAGCAACTGCAAGCTAATGCGGAGACGACAGAATTCGAGATGGATTTCCTTAGTAACTTCTATCAACAGAATGAACTGAAGAAGGTCGGTAATTATGACTTTCTGCTACAATATTATCGTAAGCGCAATGAGGAGGAGCCTTCAACGTCATTTAGCTGCAGCAAGAAGCCATCAATTGAATTTCTTATACAATATTATCAACTGAATGAGTCGAAAAAGTTTTTTCACGTAGTTGCCTCGCCCGAAACAACACCTGATCGCCCAGGATCACAGCCGTCGTCGCAGAAGCCGATCGCGACGGCGGATGAAAACTTTATCGGCCATCATCAGGAAGAGAACGAGCAACAACAAGATCTTCGCGAGGTCATGGATATCAAAATGAAACAAGATGAGCGCTACAACGGCATACAAAAGGATCGCGATTTTAATTTGAATATGAAACTTAATAACAACCACATCAATGCGAACCAAGAGGACCCAAGCAACGATCAAGTTATGGACATCACCAAGAAGTCAAATGATAATGAGACTGTGCTAACAGGACACAGATCGGTGTCATTTGATAATATTATGAATGGAGATAAGCACAGCTTAATACAGCAAAGCAAAGATGAACTGCACAAGTTAAGGGACGCAGACAAGTCGCAATATTTTCAAAATCTAGAGGACTTTCTCGATGCCTCAATGATAGAGAACAATTCACAAATGCTGACATTCAATGACAATGCCAATTCTAGTCCCAAGATTGAAAATGTGCCAGTAGCCACTGAAGTAGTTAGTAGAAAGAATGAGACCTTGCCCATAGATTCTTCTGCTTCAACACCAACAATTGCTCCTCCGTCTAAACAAAACAAGCGACTGCGAACTACCATACTACCAGAGCAGTTAAATTTTCTATACGAGTGCTACCAAACTGAATCCAATCCAAGTCGCAAAATGCTGGAGGAAATTTCCAAAAAAGTCAATCTCAAAAAACGCGTTGTCCAAGTAAGTTTCAACATGTTAGCGATCTATCTCTCTCATCTATCTAACGACCTATCTCTCATCTATCTATCGACCTACCTCTCATCCATCTAACGACATATCTCCCATTTTTCTAACGACTTATCTCTCATCTATCTAACGACCTATCTCTCATATATCTAACGACCTATCTCTCATCTATCTAACGACCTATCCTATATATCTATGAATAAACAAGCACAAAAGCTACAGTCGAGTGTGGGATATACCCACTACCCGCCTAACCAAAACCATTTCTGAAAACATATACAACTTCTAAATATATTATTAACTACCCGATCGCAATCAAATCTTCAGAAATCATTTGGGCGTTGATAATTATTGCGTTTACCAAAAATCAAATGTCCTGCATTCAAAATACGCTTGGTATTCGGTCGATTGTTGCCAAACCTAGTTGCTATACCAGTGATATATAGAGTTGTACCGTTTAGTTCAGACTAAGTTCGTTTAAACTAATCAGCAAACAAAACTAACGTACGAAGTACTTGATTTTACTTCATTGGTCTTTGGTTCTTTTTGTACTATAGAACGAACTAAAAGACTCGAACGAACGAACTTAAGATGAAACTATAGGTCTTTGAAAAATGAGTCCCTGAAACGACCCCAAATAAACAACTCTAGTTATATACAATTGTGCTGAATTTAATAATATTGTATTGTATGTAGACCTAGAAAGAACATTGACAATATATCCAATTTATGGAAACATAATAGGTTTTCAGCATCGATGTTTGATGTTCAGCTGAGAATTTGTACGGTAAATCAGCACTTATCGAAAGCTATATCTTCTAAATGCGAAAACGATAAATTGTTTGTTACTTAGTATTTTCATCTTATCTTGTCAAGATCTATAAGCATCAATCGTCAGATATTGGCGCCTCTCTCCTTTTGATTTATGTATTAATAAATAATATAAATTAGAAGCACTAAGCAATGAATACATAGAGACCCCAAACAGCGTCAGCGTTGTTTCGGTTTCTTAGCTCTCAATGAAAAAGACAAAAACAAACACACAGTTGATTTCACGCTGGCCAGGCCCGTAGCTAAAAGTGCGCAGGGTGTGCGGTATAGAAGCGCTCTCAACAGTCAGGGGCTCACGGTTACCAAACATAAAAATGTTATTGTGGGGGATATATTTGTACAATTTAATTCCTTTGGAAAACACAAATATATTTATTAATTAACCCTCTACTGCATGAGCATAGAAATATTGAAGAAAAAAATTTTTTTTATGTAAATATTGTTTTATTTAGGTGAAAATAACATATATTTGGAAAATTTTTTTTTTTTTTTGGGGCCATAGTTTGGGGGAAAAAAATAAAGCCATATATGGCTTCCTATGCATTTAGCGTATTTCAAAGTTTGCCATATATGGCTTTTTATGCAATCATGTGAAAGTTGGCAAAACAGTTTGTTTTCTCATTATAACATAAAAATACATTGCATTTCTCGCAAAAGGTGTATGATCGGAAGGAACAATCGTTTTGGCAGAGTTGCCTATTTAATGTCCAATTTTGTCCTCTCGAACAGAATTTAAGGGAAATCCTGGTGCCTCATTCGCTTGCTGGTAGAAGGAGTACCTTCCCTGCTTGTAGTCGGCGATGCAGTTGGAGTCATCCCAGGACGCCCGCGCTTCTTATTTTTCCTGCCTTGTACAGGTGCTCAGTTATAGAAAGCTTAATGTCGAATAGTGGCATATATTGATCTGACTTACGACGGTATAAAATCCAGGAATTAACCACGCACATATCAATCATGTGGAAAAATATTTTTTTATACCATTTTCTTGAACGCAATTGAATTCTATAAAGTCCCAGTAAAGAATCAAGTAAATCAACGCCACCCATATGGTAGGTAATTGTACACATCAACTGCCTTAGGAGACTCGATTTCTATATACTTTTTGTCTTTCTTACTGTATCGCTTTTTTGTTGAAACAGGATTGCTTCCCACATAAGTAGAAAGAATGTTGACTACTTTATGTCAAACCAAGAGACGAGGCCAAGCTCAATTCCACCGATATTAGCCTATTTTTTCGACCATGTTTCCACGTCCTTTCTTTTTTAATTCTTTTTCATCTTTGGCATCTTTGAATTAGGTACTAAAATAATCCTTACCGTACACAAAGCCAATATACCATTTTTCAAGGTTGGGACTATTGAACCAATTTTCGAAAAATAAATTTTTTTTAGGCCATGGATTTTAAAAAAATTCATGGACTATTGTGTTTGTCGGAACGGAAATGTGCGTAACAGGCAGAAGGAGGCATCTCCGACCCCATAAACTATATATATTCTTGCTCAGGATCACAAGCCGAGTCGATTGAGCCATGTCTGTCTGTCCGTCTGTCTGTCTGTATGAACACCTGGATCTCGGAAACTATAAGAGCTAGAGTCATCAAATTTTGTGACAACATACGTATATATTGCAGTGTCTCAAAGTTTTTTTGAAATTTGGACACGCCCCTTCCCGCCTCAGAAAATCAGTAATAACTATTTAAAAACTATTTAAAAACTACAATATTAGCTCAACAACCAAAGTTGTATATCTTACATAACAAATACCTTGCCACGGACGTAATGTGAAAATTTCATTTAAATCGGACTATAAATAAGTGAGATATGATACGAATTAAACTCACTTTGAACATACATACTTAAGCATACCTAATTTACGCAAGCATACCGAAGTTCAAATCTAGCGCCAGACACACAGCATTTTATTAAACTTTTTATTTGCATTGTATGGTAACAGAATTGGTTCACAATGCAGCTTTGCCGATGGGCCATGGAGTGAGGCAATAGCCGAATGGTTAGAGTGGCGGACGGCTGCGAGAGAGTGCGTGTGTTCAACTCCCGGTTGAGGCGGGAGCGAATTTTCATTAATTATTTTTTTGTTTTTTTTTTATTTTGTTTATTTATTTTATTCTAATAAACTAAAAGAAAAGTTACAGTCAAACAAATTAAATTATTTAATTATTTAATTAAATTTCAATGAAAATAAAAAAAAAGTTCATTACTTTGTTTTCATATGAAAGACAATCAAATTATAATAGCTATAAATAATATTAATTATTTATAATTAAAGTTAAGTATTTTTATATTATTTAGCACGCATCAAAAAAACGCGAACTAATGCGTTCTTCAATGCCGTCACTCTTTCCGTATTTTGTCTGTTATGACTTTGCAAGTTCAGTAAGATTCCAATTGGATGTTTCCTATTTTGTGTTGCTCTCAATATTTTGCAATTAGAATGCTAGAAAATACCAGAGATAGATCATAAGCCCTTGTAAAGTTATGAATGTGCGAGTGAGACGCCCATACATACATGTCTGCATATCCACATGTATGTATTGGCGTCCCACTTCAACACACATTATTGCACCATTATACGTGTATATACATAAATATGTCCAATTAGTTTTGCAGTTGCTGTTGTGTACCGACGAAAGAAAACTAAGTTCTAATTACATACATTGCGTAACTAAAACTTAAAAATCGCCTACCGCCGTCGCCCCTCTTTAATGTTTTTGAACTTTTAATTTATTTTAAAAAAATTATGAAATACAAAAGAGTTTCACATGTTGATCGCGGCAGTAATCGAACCTCGAACACGCTCAATATCATTGGTCTTAGAGTCCAGGACATAGTCCACTCAGCCACTGAATATCTATCGCACTTGTCGAAAATGGTGAGATATTAGACAAAACGACAAGAAGCAATATGCATTCTTAGTTTGTGCCAAAAAAATCAAGAAGAAGCACATGTAATGAAATTTGTTACGCGCTAGAAATGCATACCTATACCTATTGCCTACGGTATACTATGATAATCCATGGCCTTATACAGTCAGCTCCTGACTGTAGCGTTTGTATTTTTTCCTTTTGGTACGGTTGCCGATAGTCTTGTTACAACATTTCGGATATGTATCACTTTGGGCTCCCGCAAAAAAATCAAAATCGTAGCTAAAACCTGATACTCCACTCAAAACAAAATTTTTGAAGCCCCATTTGTGAGGCTTTGCAGGATTATATTGTTTTAAGTGGTGCCGGCACTTCGTGGGAATAATTTGCTCATCAACCACCAAATGTTCCTCCTTAGGTACGAGCAACAATTGATTACGGATTTTGTCCAGTACCGGTCGAATCTTGAATAGCTTGTCAAACCCGGCTTCACCTGCCAACTTCATATCTTCATTATTGTTGAAGTGCAGAAAACGTTTTATAGTTTCCCATTTATTGCAGGTCATGGTGTTATATATGAATTCTTGACCAATAGTCTTATTCCAATATAGTCCTGAAGATGGTAACTTTACGAACGACATGTATATGACCATGCCTATAAATTACTCTACTTCATTTCGAGTTATATTAGGTGGCCTATTTATATCAACTTGGAGTGCATATAGATTTGACTGCTCAACCAAGAAATTCATCAGATGGTCGGTAAAAAAAAATGTAAAAAAGTCTGCCGATGTTTCCAGTTCATTAATACAAGTTGGAAGATTGATATTTCCTTCAAATGGAAAGCTCTCAGTCGAATACGATGACAAGTGTCCACCTTTTCATATCGGTGCTCTTGCCTTTTTTGGCTTTGGCTTTGCTTTCGAAGTGCTCGGCTCTTCACAGCGGTCATCGGAACTGCTCTCATCGGTCTCCGAAATATATACATCTTCCTCTATAATTTTTTTATTTCCAACCCATTCGTCTTCGGAATTGATTTCATTGACGTATTTCAAATTACCGTAAAATGATTGTATATACATATGTACACGTTGCTGCATATACAGCAATATATGGCGTCAGCAGTTTCTTGCAAAAAATAGTACTTATAATGCTTACGGAATAGTCAAATTATATTAATTATTAAAGAAAACTTTATATTCTTTTCGAAAAAAAATAATTTTAAGCGCTAATGGTGTTTTTTAAAAGAGTAAATTAATTTTCAAATACAGCAATGTTCAATTTTGTTCGTCTGCTTGAGGTGCTTGCACAAAACTGATTAAAACGCGAGAGAAGGTAACATGAAAAAGTTCTGCACATCGAATCCCAACAGAAAATAGTGCAAAGAAGAATAACTGTTAACAATGAATGAGCGTATGTGTACCGTTTTATCACCAAAAAAAATTATTGAAAGTGAGAAACCATATGGCTTGTATGTAATTCAAGTAGGAGTCCCTGATAAGTATTGCACAGGGGCCAGTAAATCGATCGCTTCGGGCTCTGCCTTAAACAACTTTTACGCTGTTTGAGGTCTCCATGTGTTCATTGCTTAGTGTTAAAAACTTAAAAATCACCATTTATTAAGGTGGTGACTGATTTTGATGAAAGCAAAGAAGAGGTAGACAATATACGAGTATTCAGCTAGCAAAGGGTCAAAGTCAATTCTTTTATACGGCGTGGGTATGGCATCCTAAATTTGAAATAAATTTGATCTGCTTGATGCTATATGGCAACTTCATGCCAAGTTCAATATGTCTAGATTTTATAATAGCTGAGATCTGTCTGTTATTACAGGCAGACAGATTGACGGGAATGCATCCAGGGAATGCCTTAAACAATCATTGACCACCGTTGGCAAATGTACATCGAACAAATGAAGGGCTGAATAAATTATGATGTTTCTATTCTATAATACAGTGTGCAAGGCACTACAAGACTTTAATATTAAGTCTAATCACAAGTCTACATAGGGCAGTTTCTCTTCCCTCACGAACTGATGTAACGCGCCAAGCATAGCTTAATTCTTAATTTAATCGGTGTGACCAATTACAACTACGATAAAAACGCATACAATAAAATACTAAATCTAAGTGCTGTGCCCTCTATCGGTGACAAATTACTTAATTAACTATCGATAGCCAACTAATCAGTGCCGCTTCAATGGCTCAATCGGCTATTGATCCTAAGCAAGAATGTATACTTTGTTGGGTCTTCCACGCTTCCTTCTGACAGTTTCATACATTAGGTTACCCTTTGAAAATTTACATTAATCGAAGGGTATCAAAGACTAGAACCACTTTTTAGCAGCTTCTGATAGAAAAAACGGTTGCTAAATTTATTAAATTAAATTGTGGAGGAAACAATTGTGTATATGGATATATGTATAACTTAAGTTATTTGAGCACTTTAAAAAAATATATTTTAAAATAGATGTGTATTATATATTATATATATGTTTAACCTTTTTTATCTAAACAATATTTCATTTGTAATTTCTTGTATGGATTTTTTTATGATTTTTCCTAATTTTCTTTTAAATTTTCTGTTAGTGAAAGACGGTTCGATGTTGTCCATGTCGAAATGATTATATAAGAAGCTAAAAGGAATTATCGGGAGTAGCACTAGGCAACAGCTAAGAGTTAATTAAATACAGGTAATTTCGAATATAAATATTTAAGCTACAAACATGTCGAACAAGGTTTATTACATGTTTTGAGGAAATGCAAAAATAAATTAGATAATTCCTTATATTGTAGACAGAGAGTGATAGAGTACTATATATAATTGGTGTTTTTCAGGTTTGGTTTCAGAACTCACGCGCCAAAGATAAGAAATCGCGCAATCAACGGCAGTACGCCCACATATCGGACGATAACAATAGCTACGACGGCTCCTGCAGCAAAGAAATCAGCAATAGTAACAGTCTTAAGAGCAGGGATCTTGCTTTAGAGTCTGTACTGAGCTCTGCAGGCGGCTCCGTTGTTAAACCGGAACCTGAAGCCGAATCTAAAACGGATGAGCAACTGCAAGAATGTCAATTATGTCAGATATTGCAGGTGAACATGCAGAAGCATTTGTTTACTGTGGAGCACATTTGCAAGGTGAAAGAACTGTTGGAGCAGACCAGCGAGCAGCTCTACACCAATAGCAATGCCAGCGGTAGCGATAATGACAATGATTCCGATCGAGACAGACGATTCTACAGTCTTTCCAAGGCCTTTCTATTACATCAAGTTGCCTCGAATGTTGCAAGCAGCATTATGGTACCCAAGCGACTAATGAGTCCGATCAATTGCGACACTACTAGGGACGCAACTACTGGACAAGACCTCACCGGATTGGCCAATGTTATGGGCGGTTTGGCAGTGGGGGGAGCTATACATCATAGCCAGTTGGCAACCGGCGATATTGATATGATATCTGTTAAAGACGACGACGACGACGATGGTGAGGAAGAAGAGATAGTTGAGGTGGTCAAGAAGAATTCATCTGGCAACCGGCAACCACTGATGCAGCAGTTATACAACCGTAATCACATCACTGGTAAGATTTGCGAAATATCTTCTCCATGATCATGAACTATATTCGGCGCTCTTACAAACTTTCTTTTAACTGATAGATTGTCTTTGGATTTTTTATTATTATTTTTACCTGAATTTTGTATGTAACTTCTCATTCAATATCGTTTAATTCCACACTGTGCCGTTCTTTAATAAGTAAGCAAAGTAACAGTCACAGAGAATTACACAATATCCGTACTTTATATATACATACATATGTATATTATATAAGTGACAACTTTCTCAATATGTATCTTTAATGAAGACAGACAGCATTATGAATTAGCTAAAGAACTGTCAAAGACTCAAATGAAATATTGTTTGAATGTACAATACAATTTAAATGTAACATAAACATATGTTTTAGGACAAAATGATTCACGAATGCCTCGCAATTATTCGTAAGATGATAGTTAATGGACTGCATACAGTATAGTATAGTACATACATACATACATTCATATGCATAAGTACCATAAAAATATATGTACATATAACAAGATTAGTATTAGGTCTGATATGATATCAAAATCTTCCACTTTAAATTCCAACACTATAAGTGTTTTAATAAGTGTACATATGCACGTACATAAATACTATTTCGCTTTGCGATGTCTTATTCCAGCACCCCCGTTTTAACATACTTTGCTTTTTCCAGAATTTAAGCCCTATTTTTGGGCGAACTGAAATATAAAATACTATATTAAAATACTGTATTGGATGAGTTGTTAGCATTGCGCCACTAAGCAATGAACACATAGAGACGTCAAACAGCTCTGACGTTGTTTGACATTAATTTTTCGGACCAGCTGCCCCACAGAAGAAGAACAGAACAGCTGTTCGGCTCTCAGTACAAACAGTGCATAGCATCAAAACTGCTTCAGTCGCACAATGACAGCGGAACGATAAGCATGCGCGTACTTCTTTGCGCTGTGCGATCGTTTCCATGTTTGCGTGTATGTATGCACGGCCCGCGTATGAATGTATGCGTTGCTTGTGAAGTTTGGCAATTAGCAAATGCTTCGGCCAGCGCGCTGGCAGCCTGAAGTCAATTTTGTGTTTCGGCGTCGAGAGCCTATACACAGGAACCGTGACCAAAAATGGTTATCTTGCAGCGAAAATTTTAAAACTTTTGAAAACATGTGTCTTGTTCTATGGGGATAATTTTATTTAGTAATTACATATTTATGTATTCCGAATTTTTTATTTTAATTCATAAATTTTGTCAATATTGGTAAACTCATATACAAAAAAAAATATAATTATCACAACTTTTTTTGATATTATAACTTTGTTCTACAAAATATAATATAATTATCAATTTTCAATCCCTCTTCTCAAAAATTAAACATAAATACACATGTTTTCTGATGGTAAAATTATTGCCGCCAAATAACCATTGTGGCTGACTGTAATTCGGTCTCTTAGCTCTCGATGACAAAAACAAAAACAAACACACAGTTGATTTCACGCTGGCCAGGCCCGTAGCTAAAAGTGAGCAGGGTGTGCGGTACAAGAAGGGCTCTCAACAGTCAGGGGCTCATGGTTACCAAACATAAAAATGTTATTAATGCGGATATATTTGTAAAATTTAATTCCTTTGGTAAACACAAATATATTAATTAATTAATGTAATTTAAGTAGAAATCCCTGATAAGAATTGCACAGGGGCCCGTAGAACCCTCACTACGGACCTGTGCCTCAGTCTCTAGGCTCTCGACGCCGAAACACAAAATTGACTTCAGGCTGCCAGCGCGCTGGCCGAAGCATTTGCCTATTGCCAAACTTCACAAGCAACGCATACATTCATACGCGGGCCGTGCATACATACACGCATACATGGAAGCGATCGCACAGCGCAAAGAAGTACGCGCATGCTTATCGTTCCGCTGTCGTTGTGCGACTGAAGCAGTTTTGATGCTATGCACTGTTTGTACTGAGAGCCGAACGGCTGTTCTGTTCTTCTTCTTCTGTGGGGCAGCTGGTCCGAAAAATCAGTGTCAAACAACGTCAGAGCTGTTTGACGTCTCTATGTGTTCATTGCTTAGTGATTGCGCACTTCTAGAAAAGTAGTCCCGGGCTCAACTCTCGTCTATGCAGTTTGTGGAAACTTTTTTTAAATCTATTACAACTATGTACATATATTGCCTCAAAACAATTTATTTGTTTTTGTTTCGTTTGCCTTAAAAAATTTTGAGTTCTTTCACTAAAAATTATCGAGATTGAAAAAATATTTAGTCAGCTGACTTTGATTTTGTATGGATTTTCAGTTTAAAATGTATTTTTAGTTCATCTAGAGATAGGACTTTACTGTTTAGACTAAATTAATTCGAGGGAATGTGTGAAATATGGACATACATATGTATGAATATAAATGTGTGTGATTTTGATGGTATATATAAATATGTTCGTATATATTTAGACACTTGCATATGAATACACTGATTCTGTTATATATGAATATACATACACAGTGGCGGATCTACGAATTGCTATGGGGCGGGAAGGCTTTTCGCAAAAAATTTTCTAAATTATAGCGAATTTAAAATTTTCGCGGGTTACGTATAATCGAATTTCTTTGTTTTTAATTATTTTTTTTATTTTGTTATGTTGGTACACTCCTCCCGAACATTTGTACGAAGTTTCAAGTGTATAGCATTTTTTGCTTGGTTGTGAGAGGCGTAAAGGTTATAAGTGTTTTACGTGCTCGCCGATTTTTGCTTTTTTCGGTCTTGACTCCCATGGGCTCTTCCATTGGGACAACTGGGCTCTGGTTTCGATATCATAACCATATACCCATGATTCGTCACCCGTTATGACCCTTTTGAGTAAATCTGGATCATTCAACAGCTCTTGAGCGATGCACATTCGACGGTTCTTTTGGTCAAAATTTAGCAATTTTGAAACAAACTTCGCTGACACACGTCTCATGCCCAAAACGATAGAACAAATTTCATGGCACGAGCCAAGCGATATAACGACGTCGTCAGCAACTTCTCTGATAGTGATTCGACGATTTTCTAAAAAATTTTCTTCACAGCTTGAACGTTTTCATCAATTGTTGACGTGCTTGGGCGTCCAGAGCGAGGCTCTTCATTGGCATCTTCTCCGCCATCTTGCAAGAGTACCACTTGTTAACATTTTTTTTTACTCAGATCAGTTTCACCGTATGCCACTGTCAAAATTTCAAGTGTTTCGGAGCACTTTATTTTATTTTTTGTTATGCAAATCCTTTGATCCATATTTTTCGATAACAAAAAATCGATGAGCACGCAAAACACTTATAATCTTTACGCCTTTTACAACAAAACAAAAAATGCTATACACTTAAAACTTGGTAAAGATGTTCTGGAAGAGTGTACCAACATAACAAAACAAAAAAAAATTAAAATTCGATTATACGTAACCCGCGAAAATTTAAAATTCACGATAGTTTTTGAACACACGAGGTGTCGACTTTAACCTTTGTTACAGCTTTCCAACAAGCAGTGTTCATTAACGATCAATATTATATGAGTTCTAGCACTAAGCAATGAACACATAGAGACGTCAAACAGCTCTGACGTTGTTTGACACTGATTTTTCAGACTGCTGCCCCACAGAAGAAGAAGAACAGAACAGCTGTTCGGCTCTCAGTACAAACAGTGCATAGCATCAAAACTGCTTCAGTCGCACAACGACAGCGGAACGATAAGCATGCGCGTACTTCTTTGCGCTGTGCGATCGTTTCCATGTATGCGTGTATGTATGCACGGCCCGCGTATGAATGTATGCGTTGCTTGTAAAGTTTGGCAATAGGCAAATGCTTCGGCCAGCGCGCTGGCAGCCTGAAGTCAATTTTGTGTTTCGGCGTCGAGAGCCTATACACAGGAACCGTGGCCAAAAATGGTTATTTTGCAGCGAAAATTTTAAAACTTTTGAAAACATGTGTCTTGTTCTATGAGGATAATTTTATTTAGTAATTACATATTTATGTATTCCGAATTTTTTATTTTAATTCATAAATTTTGTCAATATTGGTAAACTCACATACATTTGGTATTATAACTTTGCTCTACAAAATATAATATAATTATCAATTTTCAATCCCTCTTCTCAAAAATTAAACATAAATACACATGTTTTCTGATGGTAAAATTATTGCCGCCAAATAACCATTGGGGCTGACTGTAATTCGGTCTCTTAGCTCTCGATGACAAAAACAAAAACAAACACACAGTTGATTTCACGCTGTCCAGGCCCGTAGCTAAAAGTGCGCAGGGTGTGCGGTACAAGAAGGGCTCTCAACAGTCAGGGGCTCACGGTTACCAAACATAAAAATGTAATTAATGCGGATATATTTGTAAAATTTAATTCCTTTGGTAAACACAAATATATTAATTAATTAATGTAATTTAAGTAGAAATCCCTGATAAGAATTGCACAGGGGCCCGTAAAACCCTCACTACGGACCTGTGCCTCAGTCTCTAGGCTCTCGACGCCGAAACACAAAATTGACTTCAGGCTTCCAGCGCGCTGGCCGAAGCATTTGCGTATTGCCAAACTTCACAAGCAACGCATACATTCATACGCGGGCCGTGCATACATACACGCATACATGGAAACGATCGCACAGCGCAAAGAAGTACGCGCATGCTTATCGTTCCGCTGTCGTTGTGCGACTGAAGCAGTTTTGATGCTATGCACTGTTTGTACTGAGAGCCGAACAGCTGTTCTGTTCCTCTTCTTCTGTGGGGCAGCAGTCTGAAAAATCAGTGTCAAACAACGTCAGAGCTGTTCGACGTCTCTATGTGTTCATTGCTTAGTGGTTCTAGCGATGAGCTATCGGAAATATGCACAAATTGTATTGCATTTTTCTATTGATTGTGCCTTCGATTGCTCTACTCACTTGTGTCAGCTCGTTACGATATATCGCGATTTTTTTTCCTTGGCTTATAAGGGGAATACAGCCCCCATAGCACCCCCTTTAGATCCACCACTGTACATACAGAGATACATACATATGTCCCTATATATCCCTACGTGTCCCTATACCACAAACACCTAACTCATGTTCAATTAGTAAGTTACGAATGTATGTATGTACATATATACCTTTCGAATGAGAACTATGTTTTATTAAATAACAACTCGGCTTATATTTATTTTTAAAAGACTTTTCAGAAATAAACAAATAATTGGAATAAACGAGAACAGTTTTATTTTCTTTGGGCTTTTGTTTTTTGTACTTGCTTAAATTTGTATTACTTTATCTATTTAAAATAATGATCTTCAGTTTACATAGATATTTCGCTTGATTCTTATTTTGGATTTTCCTACTTGCCTTTTGACAGGTTCCTATTTAAAAAAGAATTGTTATAACTGTCATGAATAAATCTTTATTTTAATAGTTATAGGTGGAAAATAATTTGGATAATTTGTTGGGTATCTGTAAAGTTATTTAAAGTGGTAAGTTTGTGTTTATATATTCATTATACATACATTCATATATGCCCTAACCATATGCTTTCTCTACTTGTTGCAGATACTTGTTTCTTACCTAACGGAAGCCACAAAGAAGCGAAGACAGAGAGAATACAGAAAATGAAAGGAAAGAGAAATACATAGGCATAAAGGGAGCGTCGTTAACGCTTTTTTAATATATATATGAATGTCATATACATACAAATGATGTGTATATACAAACATAAATAATCATACTATGAAACACATGAAAGTTCCTATTTTAAAATTAAAATTATACCCATGACATTTCATGACACTTACAAATACTATATAAACATTTAAGACGATGAACTAAATAAGCGATACAAAAGCAAGAAAATACTACATTATTAAATAAGAATTCGAAAATACGGAAGTGTTCCTAACTATTCAATATATACATATAAGTATGTAGCAATTAATCTTATCAGAAACTATGAAACAGATATATACTAAATTCAAGGAGCGCTGCACCAATTATTCACATGCATCAAAATAAACTTACTCTGTAACACACACATACATACAAATAGTATGTGAGAATGTGCTGGATATAAGAGAAATATAGTTTACATACATATATACGAGAGCGCGCTAGAATTAAAAAGATGAAAACTGAGTTCCTAGCATTATATTGCTTTATGCCTTTGTTTTTTTACTAAAGTATTAAACAATAAAAATGTTAACAAAACAAAAATATATATATAAAAGATCAAAGACGAAATTAAAAAGTTTTCGGCAAGGCCCGGAATATACACACACCAATAATAAGAAGAACACATTAGTCGGCTAATCCTTTAAAAATCCTTTTTTGGAGTGTGTATGTATAACTTATACTTTATACTTTTGATTAAATGTGCAATGAAATGTATACATTATTTATTTACCATGCATATTTTAAACTTTTGAAATCAAAATGTGCCAATCATATACTTTGCTGTACATTCATTCATCCATAAGAATATACGTTCCTAAAATTCGATAACGAAAACTATATCCGACTAAACACTTTTGATTTAACCGTTTCAAATATAAACGAGAGCAAAACGCGACAGTGGGGTACCCTTCGACCAATGTTCCCGTGTAGTTTAATTTGTTAAATTCATATACATATGCATATGCATATTCTTTGAAATTAATCCCGACAGATGGCGCTCGCGCTTCGCGCTCGCCCGCCTTCCTTGTTAGCTGACAGAAGCACTTGGTTTTATGCTCATACTTTCGTAAATAACTTCTGTGATTATTGTCCGATCGGATTGTAATTTGGAGACTACGTAGAAATTTCATTCAGCTTAGTATATGTCAGAAAGTTGTATCTTTTATACAGCGCTTACAAATTGAGTTCAAAAATTAAATTATTGATTTGTGGGGGCGGTGGGCGTGGCACCTAACATTTGAAATAAACTTGATCTGCCCCGAGTACATAGGAACCTTCATTCCAAATTTGATGTCTCTAGTCTTATAATAGCTGAGATCTGTGTGTTCATCTGGACATCCGGACATCCGGACATCCAGACAGACAGACATGGCTTAATCGACTCGGCTAGTGATCCTGAGCAAGAATATATATACTTTGGGGGGCTGCCACGCCTCCTTCTGCCTGTTACATACATTTGCACAAAGTTAGTATACCCTTTTTTGACCATTTTCAATGGTCGAAGGGTATAAAAATACTATAACACATACTATACAAATTTCTCAACATATATTTTGTGAATTTCGACAATTTTTCATTTCTTATTGCCAGTAATTATAATGTGAATACTAGTCTTACAATGTTTTCGAATCAGTTATAATAATAAATAAATGAAAATCAATTCTTTCGTTTACGAAATGTACGCTTTCAATAAATCAACAGAGGCAATATACAATATATATATATTAACGCATAAAAACTTTATTACCTTTGCTTTGGTTCGTTTTTTAAATAATTATTTGACTGTTCACATAGCAATAAGAAAGAAAGAACAAATATTTCACAATTATATATTTAATGCATGAGTTAAAAGATGCTTCCATTGCAGTGTCGAGCATATAAAATAATAGCTCACATTAATAAGTATAATACTGTTGTGTTTAATATACATACATTTGCATCTTAGTAACATGTATATATGTATGTATATGTAAGTCTTCGCATGACTGTAATTCACTATTGAACGAGAGAGCGTCGAGCAATCGAAAATTCAATTACGACTCTTTAGAAAATACTATATTATATTATTTATATTTTGATTTCTCGATTGAACACGGTTGAATTTTTATATGATATTATTTTTGAAGATCTGTATAGTGTATTAGCGATGCTATTATTATGATCAAAACTGTAAAACTACATACATACAGATAGTCAAGTAACTCTTTACTCAAATGGACATGTTAATGTAATGTATATACATATCTGTAAAGTGTTTCTTGGCTAACGGTATATAGCTGACTATAAAAACACGATGAATGAATTCGTTCTTGCACTTCTTAAAACAAACAGAGGCACAGGCGTGGAAAATACCCTAGCATTCGTAATTAATGTATAAGAAAGATTTACTTAAAAGTTCCTATAGGTTTAAATATAAACCATGTTTAGCAGTAAGAAACATATACATACGTATTTAATATATACTACACATGCAGTACACTATTAAGTCAGCATACTATTAACATACATATGTAGGTATCGCACAAGGTTTATTTTAGCTCAATGATGATAATAATTGAAACCTCGCAGCAAAGAGTATGTTTACCACGTAATGAATATACAGGAGATGTAGAGAGGATCTTAAAGCGCACAAGTCCACACACACACATCATCACCCCATGTATGCAAACATACATACATACATTTTCCTCTATTTGTACATACAGATACATATGTGCCAGCTTCATTAAATAACTGTAATCCTGACAAAGTCCTATCTAAAGATCTGCAGATTTTGAGATAAGTCGGTAGGCATATGACATATCATCTTGCAATTATGTATACATTATAGTTACAGCTATACCGATATATAAAGGATTTTGACAAGGCGACATCCGTAATAAAACGATGTAATGTTTTTTAATTAGCCTGGAGTTACCTATAACTGCAATACTCATGTGTACATTCAATCAACATAAAGCACACTCTCACGTATATATAACTGAATCGATTTGTCTATAATACAAACTTATGTATCTATTTAGATTTGCATTCCTAACTATCGCAAAGATCGGCATACATATGTACATATGTGTATGTATGCTGCGAGAATGGCATTGAATTTACAGAACAAAATTTATATGAATAAAGTTCCTATATTGTAATGAATGGCAAAAGATGTGCAAATATTACAAAATTATAAATAAAGTCATTTAAAATACTCACATGTAGAACATTCATTTCACTTATTTTCAACTGTGAATAGTCTACATGCAGACCAGGAACGCCCTATAAAGTGTAAAGTGCCCACGTCCACTTTTCTATCACATACTCTACAAGCTATACATATGTATGTATATGTACACATATTCTACATCTAGAAATGTCTGGCTAGTTCGACTTCTCCGTTGACGACGATTCAGAAGATATATATAAATATATATATAAATATATATATACAGTTGCGGTTAAAATAATAGCACCATTGGCACGATTTTTGTTCGTCACAGTTTTTCTGGTTTATCTGACGCTTTTTGATTATTTTCTTTACTAAAATTTAATGATACAATGCTTTTCAACGAATTAACGAAAAAAGTTAGCAGATCTTATTGGTAGTTTTTAAAATAATTGCGAAAACAAGAGAAAACCTTCGAATTGCGGCGGTAACAAAAATAGCACTATTGTTCAAAGTTGGTTAAAACTAAATAATAAAACAAAATATTTATTCAGGAAATGAATTATATCTATAGTAATATGTTTTAGTAATATTAATATTTAGTTGCGTGGCCTTTGTTGGTGATCACAGCTGCACATCATATAAGCATGGAGTCGACCAAATCTTGGCACCGTTCTTTAGGAATTTTCTCCCATGAATCCTTCAGAACATCCCAAAGGTCCTTATTATTTTTGGGTTTAGCTTCAGAAACCTTTTAGTTAACGTCCGACCAAAGGTTTTCAATAGAATTCAAATCCGGTAAGGCTGATCAAGTTATCCTCAAACCATTTACGAGCTTTCTTGCTGGTATGTTAAGGATCATTATCCTGCTGGAATACCCAGATCAAAGGCATTTCGTATTCGGCATATGCAATGCATTCCGCGACCCATACTGAGAAAATTTATCCTTTTCCTTTCGAAAAAACTCAATCCAAATCTTTAATACAACTCCCTTTTTAAAATTAGGGCACAACAAACCGAAAGCAAGCACTTCTACCAATTTTATTCAGCAAAAACGTGATTAGTGCTATTTTTGTTACCGCCTGATTTCGTGCACTTTTGCACTGATTACCCAAAAATAAAAAGAACCGTTACATTGAGATGGTAAAAATAGGTATCTTATAGAGACAACATATTGTACATATTCCTCGAGAAGTCGAACTTTAAAAAAAGTTGACAAAAGATACATTTTTTTAGGAAGACAAATTTTCACCTGCAGTAGTGCTATTATTTTAACCGCAGCTGTATAAAATATATATACATGCGACTAGCGTAATTGGAAAGGCATTCACCGTCTTGCCAAGAGCATTGCCAAAAACATAGCCGCTGGAGTTTCCGCACTGGCAAAACGCTGAACGAAAAGTTCCTTAAATTCGGCCCAAGTTATGCCAGGATAGCATATTTGAGCAAGCCACTGCGAAGCACTACCTTCCATCGCTGCACTCAAAGCCATCACCAACGCGCTGCCTTTTATGTCATGTCAACTGTAGAGCACCACGCTGTTGCATCGGCGCCAACAACGTCTGTGTTCAATTTGGGTAGCACTACCGAATTTTTATTTGTTGTTTCGGATGCCGTTGTTTGCAGTGTTTTAACAAGCTCGATAAAATTTTTATTTTGCATTTCCATTAGAATCCGTCACGGCGCACTAGACATATCAGGTAGCGAGCCCGATCCCACTTCTGATGTCAAAGGTACACTTTTGTCTTTGTCCGAAATAATGTTAGTGCAGTGAGTTTCGATCGCACTGAACTTCTACGCACAACTGCCTTGTGTCGCACACATCTTCTACGTGCTTACCATCGAACCACACTCGGCGTCAGCGACAACACGCTATAACGGTTCTTCCTACAAAATACAGACGACCAATAACTGCGCAAATAGAGGCTGATGCAATATTTCCATTATGATGAAATTACTACTCTGATGAAATACACTAAAAGCATACCCATACACTAACACATACAAAATTATGCTCCGACACGGCCATCCTGACCATTACAGGACCTCGTGAAATATTACCAACAATGCTTTGTTCTTTATAACTTTAATGCAACAAAACCATTTTCAAATCACACTTACATTAACAAATTAAATTTCACATTTCAATTTGATTCTTAGAGTAATACAAACTTTTTAACATAATTCAATCATTACATTTCAATATCTAATGCGCCACACGCCATGATCAAAACAATTGTTTTGCACTTGTGCTTACATTATTATTATAAATTTCATTATAAGCCCTTCAGGCCTCTGTAGTGTCACTTGCTACAGCTTATATTTTAATCATTTCATTACTGTCTCTTTCAACAGCTTCCTTTTCCATCTCTTCATTACTGTCTCTTTCAACAGTTTCATTTTCCACCTCTTCATTACTGTCTCTTTCAGCAGTTTCCATTTCAACCATTTCATTTAAATTCTTTTTACATTTTTCTAATTCTTCTTGTACTTGCCAATCTGTCATTTTTCTTATGTCATCGTGAGCATATTTATATTTTCTATTGTCCGTCAACGACCTGAGCATATATCTATCCCCATCCAACAATTCAGTTATTTCAAAAGGCCCTCTAAACTTCGTACTTAACTTTGTTTGATGCTTTTCTTCATTTTTTAACAACACGAAATCTCCAACTTGACATCCAACAACTTTGGCTTTTCCTTTATCAAATTGCTCCTTGTTATATGCTGCTACAGCTGAAATATTGCGAACTGCCTGTGATCTTACTTCTGCCAAATCAATCTCATTTACAGTATCACAAGGTGAAAGCAACCCCAACGGGCGAGCGACTTTGCCAAAAAACAGTTCTAAGGGACTTGCGGATGATTCAGCCATTAAAGTGAATAAAAAAACACGCGTTTTGTTAAAGATATAAAGTTTGTCAAATAAAATAATTATAATATCGCATCGCGATAACTGGTGACCCCGACGTGATTTTAGGCTTCGCAAATCACAAAATCAAATCAATCCGACTTAAGAGTCGAAGAGTTGGTCACAAATACTTTTGCACGAGGCTCACGCGAATTTCACAACGACGCAAATTATTTCATCATGGTAAGTACTTCGCAAAACGCGTCTGACAACAATTCGGCTGACGGTGCGTCCTCGACTGTACCACATGCAGTGGTGCAAACAGAGGTCAACAAGGTGTCAGTAAAAGTTCCCCCATTCTGGCCCGAGCGTCCCGAGATTTGGTTCGCCCAAATTGAGGCACAATTTTGCGTGTCGGGAATTACCTCGGATTTAACAAAATTCAACACCTTGGTGGAGTCGATGTAGTCGCATATAATTGCACAAGTCACTGACGCAATTTTATCCCCACCCCCGTTTGACTTATATATGAACTTAAAACGGCGGATCATGGAGCAATTTGGAGAAAATGAGCACACAAAAATGCAGAAACTGCTCACGGGCTTAGACTTGGGCGATCGCCGCCCATCACAGCTACTTAATGAGCTCCGCAACTTAGCTAACGGTCGGATGAATGACGATCTCCTGAAGTCCCTATGGATGCAGCGCTTGCCGCAAAACGTACGCGCCATTTTGCAGACATCGAATGAAGACTTGCAAGGTGTGGCAAAACTGGCTGACAGAGTGTTTGAGGTCACGGGACGCGAGCAGCTCTACATGGCCACAACTACACCAGCTGATTCTGTGGAAGAAATAGTAATAAATTGGAGAAGCGCGTCCATTCTCGGTCACGTTCAAAAGAACAATCTAAGTCGCCATCTCTGTGTTGGTATCACAGAAAATTTGGCAGGAAAGCAACTAAATGCAAGCCGCCCTGCTCTTTTGTACCCAATGCACAGTGGTTGCGCCCATAGGCCAAAAATGACAAAAAAAATTTTTTCCAAATATTTACGAAAAGTAACCAGATTGTCTCTAAAATGTAAGTGTTAAAATATGATAAATCAATTCAATGAATTTCACAATTAGAATTTATTAAAGTAAATACCTGAAACTTTAAAATTCATTTTAAATAATAAAAATTGGACCTATAAATCCCACGTTTGACCACTTTGAAATTCACTTTTGTTGTGCCGAAAAATGAACAGTTATTCTCCCTTTTCACTCTATTTTTAGAATGTCCCGTTAGAGTTAAGACAAAACGGTGTTGCCATACACATATTTGGACATTTTAGAGACAATCTGGTTACTTTTCGTAAATATTTGGAAACATTTTTTTTTTCATTTTTGGCCTATGGGCGCAACCACTGTGCACTGTGCAATGCAAAAAACTAGAAGCCTCTCCTGCGCCATCGCCCGCCGAAGCAGGAGATTCGTGTCGAGTGGCAAGAATCACAGTATAGGACAAGGGCACACAACGTAATTTTTTAATCGACACAGGCGCTGACATCTCAGTTTTACCAGCGCACCCAAGGGACAAACTAAACATCGAAAAAACCTTTAGCTTAGTTGCAACAAATGGCACACCTATCAAAACGTTTGGTGAGAAAGGCCTAAAGCTATCACTCGGTCTCCGCCGAGACTTTCTGTGGACTTTTGTACTGGCTGACGTATCCTCGCCAATCATCGGGTCCGACTTTCTTGGTCATTATGACCTACTAGTCGACTCAAAGCGACGTGCTTTGATTGACCCACAAACACCACAGAAGTTGCAGACGAAAACTTCAATTATGAAGAAAGATAGATCCGTATTTCGCGTCTTAAGCAACGATGTCGCCAGCCTGCTTAACGAATTCAAGCAACTTGTAATTTAAAATCACAACACGCAGCCGTCTCCCTCAAATGTAACTTATCTCATCGAGACCAGCGGCACTGCGGTTTTTTCACGGCCACGCAGACTATCAGGCGAAAAGCTCGCCGCAGCCAAAAAAGAATTTTCATACATGGTCAAACAAGGAATTTGTCGGCCATCCTGCAGTAACTGGGCGAGCCCGCTTCACATGGTGCGGAAAACCAACGGCGAATGGAGACCTTGTGGGGACTTCAGAGCATTAAACGCGAAAACGGTACCCGATCGCTATCCGATCCCGTTTGTACATGATGTCACCAACATACTGCACAACAAGCGCGTTTTCTCAGTCATCGATTTGCAGAAAGCTTATCATCATATAGCGATCGAGCCTAAGGACATTCCCAAGACGGCAATAACGACTCCTTTTGGTTTATTCGAGTTCTGCTACATGACTTTTGGACTTCGAAACGCTTCGCAAACATTCCAAAGGTTTATGCATAGTATTCTGCGCGATTTGGACTTCGCATTTGTATATATTGACGATATCCTGATCGCATCAGCCAATACGGAGGAGCATGGACGACATTTGCGAACAGTTTTTGAAGGCCTACAAAAAAACAATTTAACCATCAACATCGGCAAGTGCCAATTCAGCAAATCAGAAGTGCAGTTTTTGGGCCACAAGATTGGTGCAAGGGGAATCCTGCCATCCGAATCCAGAGTTTTGGCAATTCGTGAATTTCCACAACCTGGCACAACTAGCGAATTAAAGAAGTTTCTGGGAATGATTAACTACTATCGCCCATTTATCAAAAAGGCCGCTCACGTTCAAGTCAGGCTGCAGGCGCTTATTAAAGGCAACAACAAAAACGACAAAACTCCAGTCGATTGGACTACGGATTCATTGGAGGCATTCCAACAATGTAAAGATCAACTTGCAAACGCTACGCTGCTTGCTTTTCCGTCTCCAAAGGCAGTCTTCTCACTCAGCACGGACGCCTCAGATAAAGCCGTCGGCGCGATAGTACATCAGCTAGTTGAAGGAAGGCTTCAACCCTTGGGATTCTTTTCAAAAAAACTCAATCCTGCCCAATGGAGATATGGCACGTATGATCGAGAATAACTCGCCATTTATTTGTCTATCCAACACTTCCAACACATCCTCGAAGGAAGGCAATTTGTAGTTTATACGGATCACAAGCCGTTGATTTACGCGTTCTCTCAGAAATTGCAGAAAACACCCCCCAGACGAGGACGACACCTTGACTTCATCAGTCAATTCACCACAGATATTCGCCATGTTTGTGGCAAAGACAACGAGATTGCCGATTTGCTATCACGAGTCAATGCAGTCGTCGAGGTAGATCTAGAAGCTATTGCCGAGGAGCAGAAGACCGACTTGGAACTTCAAAAACTGCTAGAGGGAAACAACACATCATTACAGCTCAAGAGTATCACGCCGCTGAACGCAAATTTCTCACTCTACTGCGACATCAGTCCAGATGGTAGAATTCGACCATTTGTTCCGGCTGCGTTACGCAAGCAGGTAATGCAGTGCATTCACTCCCTTTCTCACCCCGGCCGGAAGGCGACACAGAGACTCGTTTCAGAGAGGTTTGTGTGGACTTCGATTACAAAGGATATTGGCAACTTCGTTCGTAGCTGTATACAATGTCAAAGGTGCAAAATTCAACGCCATAACAAATCTGAGCTCGGCAGCTATGGTCTCCCGGGGAAATCGCTATTGTCTCACCTGTGTCGACAGGTTCTCCAGATGGCCCACAGCATTTCCAATTCCTGACATTTCGGCGGAAACGATCGCAACAACACTACTGGAGGGTTGGACACCTAACTTTGGCGTCCCGCTGCACATCACTAGCGATCAGGGTAGGCAGTTTGAATCTGCAATCTTTACACGCCTGATGCGCTTACTGAGCGTCAAACACTTCCGCACCACAGCTTACCACCCCCAAGCAAATGGTTTGGTAGAGCGTTGGCATCGCACACTCAAAGCAGCCATAAAATGCCATGAGACTAGCGATTGGTGCGGTGTTTTGCCTTTAGTACTGCTTGGACTTCGTGCTACGTGGAAGGAAGACTTAGGAGCTTCCCCGGCCGAAATGTTGCTTGGATCGCAACTTCGACTTCCCGGCGAACTTGTTACGAAGGGGAGCAGCCATCCGGATGAATCCGAATTTATCAAACTATTGCGGAAAAAAATGCAATCATTAAGGCCGTCTCATGCATCGATTCACGGAAACAAGGAATCGTTTGTGCAGGCAGAACTCAGCAAAGCCTCACACGTTTTCGTGCGCGTGGATCGCGTGCGGGCTCCTTTAGAACCGCCGTATGACGGCCCGTACGCCGTGTTAGAAAGGCAAAGCAAATTCTTTTTGATTCAAATGGGCAACCGTAACGTCAAGGTTTCTATCGACCGACTCAAGGCCGCCTCAAATGTGACGGCGCCGCCTACAATAATTGACGAAGATGCCTGGAATCAAGAGGAATTCGAGCAAGAAGACCAACAGCAGCAGAAAGAACAAAAAACGAGAACTGGACGCTCAGTAAAATGTCCAGCAAGATTTTTGTAGGTTCCCATCTAGTGGGGGAGTCCTGTAGCGACAAATCTAACCAATACGATTGTTTTATCGATAGGAACAGTACAAGGAGTACGATCTCTAACTTTGTAACGGATGAAGGATTAAGGCGAATAAAAAAACACGCTTTTGTTAAAGATATAAAGTTTGTCAAATAAAATAAATATAATATCGCATCGCGATAATACTCTTTCTGATCAGACTTGCCACTCAACTTTCCAGTAATATCAATATGAACGGTGTGCCAAGGTATATTTACTTTTGGTATTGGATGAAGGCTAGCTTGAATTTTGCCGGAAGAAGTCTTTGACATTTTACAAGTAATGCAGTTTTCAACGAACTTTCGAATATATTTAGACATGTTCTCAAACCAGTAAAAGTCATAGGCCTTATCTAATGTCTTCTCCCAACCCAGGTGCATAACTGCCTAATGAATTTTATTTATAACAGACCATCTAAATGATCTTGGAACAATTGATAAGGAACGAGTTCGACCGTTTCGCTGAATTTTCCGATATAATATTCCTCCTCTCAATTCATAAGTTTTTGCAATATCCGGAGGAAGAGAATAATCTTTCAATTTATTTACGATATTAACTATTTCGGAATCCTGACGCTGTTCAGCCAAAAGCCAATTACTGGATATTTCTGATAGATTAACTCTTTTTTCAGGAATCTTGCACTTTGTAGCAATTACATTAGCTGAAGTCAAATTTCTCGAAAAGAAGTCAACATGTGCCATTCGTTTACCTTCTCTATATTGCAAGTCAAATGTAAACGACTGTAAATAAGCCCATCATCTTTGTACCCTGGGAGATAGGTCAAGTTTGGTCCTTGATGCTTTAAGATAGTTACAGTCAGTAAAGACAACAAAATTTCTACCCAGTAAATAATGCCGAAAATGTTTTACAGCCAAAACAACGGCAAGAGTCTCCAATTCATAAGAATGGTATCGTGACTCAACAAGTGAAGCAGCCTTACTAAAATATTCGACGACATGAGGCCTGTTTTTCATTTTGTGTAATAAGATGGCACCGTATCCACGAGAACTTGCATCTGTATGCAACTCTATTGGGTGTCGCGGGTCAAATATTACTAAAACTGGCTTTTGTGTAAGGATAGAAAAAATCCTTTGTCTAATTTGTTCATGCTCTGCATTCCAAATAAATTCATTCCTTTCCGAAGTCAAAAGATATAGAGGCTTCATAAAGCAAGAAAATCCCTGCATAAATTGTCTAAATAAGACGCTCATCCTATAAATTGTCGTAAAGCAGAGACCGACTGAGGGGGTGATAAAGCAGTTAACGCTGCAATTTTTAACGAATTTGGATGAGTTTCACCTGCACTCCGTATCCTAAATATTGAACTGTTGACTTAAGAAAAGAACATTTTTAGGCCATGGATTTTAAAAAAATTCATGGACTATTGTGTTTGTCGGAACGGAAATGTGCGTAACAGGCAGAAGGAGGCATCTCCGACCCCATAAACTATATATATTCTTGCTCAGGATCACAAGCCGAGTCGATTGAGCCATGTCTGTCTGTCCGTCTGTCTGTCTGTATGAACACCTGGATCTCGGAAACTATAAGAGCTAGAGTCATCAAATTTTGTGACAACATACGTATATATTGCAGTGTCTCAAAGTTTTTTTGAAATTTGGACACGCCCCTTCCCGCCTCAGAAAATCAGTAATAACTATTTAAAAACTATTTAAAAACTACAATATTAGCTCAACAACCAAAGTTGTATATCCTACATAACAAATACCTTGCCACGGACGTTATGTGAAAATTTCATTTAAATCGGACTATAAATAAGTGAGATATGATACGAATTAAACTCACTTTGAACATACATACTTAAGCATACCTAATTTACGCAAGCATACCGAAGTTCAAATCTAGCGCCAGACACACAGCATTTTATTAAACTTTTTATTTGCATTGTATGGTAACAGATGGGCCAAGGAGTGAGGCAATAGCCGAATGGTTAGTGTGGCGGACGGCTGCGAGAGAGTGCGTGTGTTCAACTCCCGGTTGAGGCGGGAGCGAATTTTCATTAATTATTTTTTTGTTTTTTTTTATTTTGTTTATTTATTTTATTCTAATAAACTAAAAGAAAAGTTACAGTCAAACAAATTAAATTATTTAATTAAATTTCAATGAAAATAAAAAAAAAGTTCATTACTTTGTTTTCATATGAAAGACAATCAAATTATAATAGCTATAAATAATATTAATTATTTATAATTAAAGTTAAGTATTTTTATATTATTTAGCACGCATCAAAAAAACGCGAATTAATGCGTTCTTCAATGCCGTCACTCTTTCCGTATTTTGTCTGTTATGACTTTGCAAGTTCAGTAAGATTCCAATTGGATGTTTCCTATTTTGTGTTGCTCTCAATATTTTGCAATTAGAATGCTAGAAAATACCAGAGATAGATCATAAGCCCTTGTAAAGTTATGAATGTGCGAGTGAGACGCCCATACATACATGTCTGCATATCCACATGTATAAATTGGCGTCCCACTTCAACACACATAATTGCACCATTATACGTGTATATACATAAATATGTCCAATTAGTTTTGCAGTTGCTGTTGTGTACCGACGAAAGAAAACTAAGTTCTAATTACATACATTGCGTAACTAAAACTTAAAAATCGCCTACCGCCGTCGCCCCTCTTTAATGTTTTTGAACTTTTAATTTATTTTAAAAAAATTATGAAATACAAAAGAGTTTCACATGTTGATCGCGGCAGCAATCGAACCTCGAACACGCTCAATATCATTGGTCTTAGAGTCCAGGACATAGTCCACTCAGCCACTGAACATCTATCGCACTTGTCGAAAATGGTGAGATATTCGACAAAACGACAAGAAGCAATATGCATTCTTAGTTTGTGCCAAAAAAATCAAGAAGAAGCACATGTAATGAAATTTGTTACGCGCTAGAAATGCATACCTATACCTATTGCCTACGGTATACTATGATAATCCATGGCCTTATACAGTCAGCTCCTGACTGTAGCGTTTGTATTTTTTTAAATTGAATGCAAATCCAGCCTTGTTGAGACAATCAAGAGTAATCTGTAACCTTTCTAAGGCCTCACTTTTTCTTTGAAGCAGCCACCATTACGTCATCCATATATACGACAACAAATGTATTTGCAAGATCTCTAAGTGCTTGCATCACTGTACGCTGAAAAACAGAAGGAGCATTTTTGAGCCCAAACGGCATTGACAAAAATTCATATTGCCCATCTGGGGTGACAAAAGCTGTACACTCTGCCGAATCTGCATGAAAGGGAATTTGGTAATATCCACTTGACATGTCTAAGCATGTAAAATATTTCGCTCCATGAAGTCTAGCTATCTGATCTGATATAAGAGGCAAAGGATATCTATCTGAGACTGTATTTGAATTTAATTCTCGGTAATCAACGCACAAACGATGAGAACCGTCCTTTTTGTTAACTAACATTATGGGAGTTGCATAGGGTGAGCAGCTCGGTTTTATGATCTTACACTCCAATAGCTCCTTAATTTTCTCACACACTAATTCTCTTTCATTTGGACTAAGCCTATATGGTCTTCTTTGAACAATTCTATTTGGGTCTACCAATTTAATTTTCATTTCTCCTGAGCTAACTCTAGAGTACTTGTCCATTAGACTTTTTAATTTGTCTAGATCTTCACCAACAAGATCAGTATTTAACTCACAAAGTTGTTCATCATTTGAACAATAATTTACAGTTTTTGATCTTACAATTTCAAATTGGCCAGGTGATACTACTACATTAAATCCTAAGGACAACACTTCTCGACCAATAATGATATCATTTCTTAAATGCACATCGTCCAAAACATGAAACAGTATCTCAACACAATAGTTGTTAATTTTTACGTTGCTAAGTATTTGCAATGTGCTACAAATACTAACATTGCCAATACCTTTCAACAACACTACATTGTTAATTCTTTTACCAACTAACTTATTACTTAGCTTTTGTTTAATTAAGGAACATTCTGCTCCAGAGTCAAAAGTTATTGGAAATGTCTCGCACTGATGAACCATCTCGCGCTTGGGTTCAACAACTTTACAAAGCTCCAGCCTTTTCACCTGATGCGTGCCTTTTTCTTTCTTTGGTTTACTGCAATATGTTGAAATATGGCCACGTTCACTACAGTTAAAACAGGTTATATCCGATTTTTGATGGTGACCAACTGCGCTCCTGTCGTTGCTGTCCTTAGCACGAGATGAAAGATTTTGCTGCTGTTTAGTTCTGCATTCGATCATCTTGTGGCCTAGTTTTCCGCAGAAATGACATCTTATTGTTGAAAATTTATGACGCTCTATTTCAGACGGAGCCAATTCTTCTTGCGGAGTTTTCTTCCTTTTGTTGAAGGTAAATGCTTTAAGCTCACTGCACTCAAAGCCATCACCAACGCGCTGCCTTTTATGGTGTTTTCTCTTAAAATTATGTCAACTGTAGAGCACCAGGCCGTTGCATCGGCAACAACAACATCTGCGTTGAATTTGGGTAGCACTACCGAATTTTTATTTGTTGTTTCGGATGCCGTTGTTTGCAGTGTTTTAACAAGCTCGATAAAATTTTTATTTTGCATTTCCATTAGAATCCGCCACGGCGCACTAGACATATCAGGTAGCGAGCCCGATCCCACTTCTGATGTCAAAGGTACACTTTCGTCTTTGTCCGACATAATGTTAGTGCAGTGAGTTTCGATCACACTGAAGTTCTACGCAGAACTGCCTTGTGTCGCACACATCTTCTACGTGCTTACCATCGAACCACACTCGGCGTCAGCGACAACACGCTATAACGTTTTTTCCCAAAACTACAAAATACAGACGACCAATAAGTGCGCAAATACATAGAGGCTGAGGCAATATTTCCATTATGATGAAATTACTTCTCTGATGAAATACACTAAAAGCATACCCATACACTAACACATGCAAAATTATGCGCCGACATATATATAAACATATATTACTTTATATGGTTGGAGATGTTTTTTAAAGTGCGTGCCTCCTGGCCAAAGTTAATATACCCTCTGTAGAGCTATAAAACCATCGTTGACAGTATCGATAATATCCAAGGAAGGCGCCTATCATGCACCCTCGATGGTGTTTTTTAACCATCGATAATATCGCGCCATCACGGAAATTTAAAATTCTAGCAGAGTGAAACGATAGTATACAAATGCTAATGCAATGAATAAATTTGTTTTATAATAATAAAGGGTAAATACAAAATTAATGATTTGCAGAAATATTACTTAACATGAGTTTTCATTGTAAGAATGACAGCAAAAACGATGCAAAACGAAGCGGAAGTTGAAAAAGAGCAACCAAAATATGGTTAAACTGAAAAAGCTTGGACGATGATTTTTCTTAGCTCCTCGTCGTTTTCGTATGCCAACTAAGCGTTTCAAATACAAACTATAAGTAAACACAGTGAGACCATAGTCACGCAGCAAAATAATGCTGATTTTTCTGTTAGAAACCTGGTCACAATGGTCATTTTAGCTGAAAATTTGTATGGGAAATCGTGACTAAACAAATACAGTGAGACCATAGTAAGGCATCTCGGTGTGCTTAAAATAGGGAAAATTTCATTCTCGAAACCTGGTTATACTGGCTGCCGGCTAGCAAACTGTGTGTAAAACGGTTCTTAAAAATGGAAATCCCGTTACTTTTTTTTTAAAGCTAAATGAAGAGTTTACTAGTGTTTTTAGGCCATGGATTTTAAAAAAATTCATGGTCTACTGTGTTTGTCGGAACGGAAATGTGCGTAACAGGCAGAAGGAGGCATCTCCGACCCCATAAATTCTGAATCAGTATCAGTATATTCTGAATCAGTATCAGTAGCCGAGCCGATTGAGCCATGTCTGTCTGTCCGTCTGTCTGTCTGTCTGTCTGTCTGTATGAACACCTGGATCTCAGAAACTGTAAGAGCTAGAGTCATCAAATTTTGTGACAACATATGTATATATTGCAGTGTCTCAAAGTTTTTTTAAAATTTGGAAACGCCCCTTACCGCCTCTATAAATCAATAATAACTATTCTGTTCAACTTTCTTGGTGATCAGCTGTGTTTTAGCTTGTGCTCCTGTTATTTAACGATTTGTACTAAATTTCTGGTGATTTAAATTTCATATTTGTGATTCACTACTGTGTAATAACTTTGTGCTAACAAATTGATATATTAGTAACTGGTAAACTAGTGTTTATTTTATTTAAAAGTACATTTTATATAAAATAACTTGCGCGTCTTGTTTTTGTTTTTGTTTGGAGTTTCACATTCCCACGCTCATTCTCGCTTGCATCGCTCTCTGAGTGTGCTGCGCTGTGCTAAGTGTGTATCCTAAACGGCTCTCTCGCTACAGTAGTGTTGTTATTTTTCTGCTTTCTGCATACACTTACTCGCGCTCTCACTCTCACGCTTCTTTACGCTCTCTTGTGAGTTACGCTTGTGTTTGTTTTGCTTGCTTTCTTGCTCTCTAACTGTTCTTTTTAACTTTTTGTGTTTGGAACTAATTTTCGTAATTCTTTCTCTCCAAACTTTTGCTCTTTCTATTTTGCTTTACTCTCATCTATAATCCCCTACATTTGTTAAGGCTTATCGAAAATGACCTCTTGTTCGGCAAAGATTTGCAAGTGCTCAGCTGATCCCAATGCAGATTGTATTACCTGCTGGCTGTGTGACAACTTTTGTCACCTAAAATGCGCCGGTCTAACTATCCGAATTAAGGATGCAATTCATAATAAGACTGGCTTAAAGTGGTCTTGTGAAAAGTGTCGAATTGGCGAATCTGACTTGCAAAAAGTTGTGCGAAAAATCAGATTGGGTTTTAACAATTTGCGTACCGCTTTTGTCAATTTATATTCGCAGTTCTTAGAAATGGAGACTCAATTTAACTCTCTTGAACCCATTAACGATCCCTTAATAATTCCGGTATTATCGCCGAAAGTACCTTCCCCAAATCCTGTAGTGAAAACTAATATCCTCCAGCCCTCTACTCCTATAATTTCAGATCTTATCTTGAATTTAAATTCTCCTACTCCGTCATGCTCAAAAACCGTTCATGCTCGGAAAACTTCTGTTCCACGTAATGCCTCCGTCCCAAATCCTTCTACCTCTTCCAATTCGTGTTGCTCTATTTTGAGTGTCGACAATTTATTAACTTTACCCTTGATTTCCGCCCCCGTTACGGTACAGAGTGTAAAACCTCTAGTTGCCGTTAAACCTAAGAAACTGGTCTTCGTTTCTCGTCTGGCACCTGACACTTCGAAAGAAGATGTAAAAACATACATCCTTTCTAAAATTCAGCCTGAAAATTTAGTCGTGGAAAAATTTAACTCTAAATTTCCCAGAGAAATATCTTCTTTTAAAATTAGTATTTCGGTTGAGCATTTCCCAATTGTGTGCAATGGATCATTTTGGCCGCCTGACCTAATTGTCAAGGAGTTTACCCATAAACAAAAGTCTAATACACCTGTTACCCTTCCTTCGCTGACCGTTGAATCCCCGAACGGAACTGCAAAAAACTTAAAAATTATAAAAAACTAAATTCTAACCTCTTTGTTGCCTATCAAAATGTTCGAGGCCTAAATACTAAACTTTCTAAACTTTTTAGTATATCTTTTGTCTATCATATCTTAATATTTACTGAGACTTGGTTAAAACCGGATATCGAAAATAGCGAAATCTTTTCTAATAAGTATACTTCTTTCAGATGTGACCGTATGTCGCGATCTGGAGGAGGGGTTCTTATTGCCGTTGGTTCAAATCTGTCTTCTGATATTGTTTCAATAGACTGTCTGCCCAATTTAGAATTCGTGTGCGTTAAAGTAACTTTAGATCATATTTCAGTTTATGTAACTTGCTCTTACATTCCTCCCTCCTCAGAAACTTCTTTGTATCTTGAACACCTGTCTTGTATTAAATCTATAGAATCAAAACTTTCGGATAGAGATTACCTATTGGTTTTTGGTGATTTCAATTTACCTCAAATAGATTGATCCTCTCATTCAAATGTTTTGATTCCCTCCATCTTTAACCCATTTATCAATGGTCTCTCTGAACTATCCTTGTTTCAAATTAACACTTTCCTTAACAATAAAGGCAAAATCCTTGACTTAATTTTCACTTCTGATACTTACATTAATAACATTTCAAGAACTAATCCCTTAGTCTTTCCTGAAGATCCTTATCATCCTACTTTAGAACTTGTTTTAGAACTACCGTCCCCCGTGCAAACTGAAATTGTTAAGTGTGTTTCGAAGTCACGCTGCTTCCGCAAAACTGACTTTGTGAGGCTTAATAATCTTATTCTAGAACACGATTGGTCTTGTTTTTATGCATGCTCGAACTTAGCTACTTATACTTCATATTTTTATAATACCTTGAACAAGTTTTTCCACGAGTGTGTTCCACGTGTATATCCAGCCAAGACTAAAAGTCTTCCATGGTTTTCACGTGAGTTACTCACGGTGAAAAACTTAAAATCTCGGTATTATAAAAAATTTAAAAAAACGGGAAATCCTTCTGATTTTTCTCGTTATACTCTTGTAAAGGCTAACTTTATTGCTTTTAATAATAAATGTTATAATGACTATATACATCGCTGTCGGCTTCAATTTGCACGTGACCCTAAGCAGTTTTATAATTTTTTTAACTTGAAATGTAGATCTAATGAATTCCCATCTCGTCTCTTTTATGAAAATAATGAAGCAAATAATGATCAGGCCGGTGCTAATCTTTTTGTGAATTTTTTTCAATCAACCTATTCATCTAATACCTATGATTCTAATCTTTCCTATCCTTACCCTATTCATAACTCTAATTCAATTTCTTGCCCTAGTATCGATGAAGATTCTCTTCTTATTAACCTGCACTTGGTTAAACCCATTAACTCACTTGGCCCTGACGGAGTACCAGGATGCGTTCTTAGATATTGTGCCTTCTCCTTATATAGACCCATTTTTAGGTTATTCAAATTATCCTTAGCTACTAGTAATTTTCCTTCAGTCTGGAAAGAATCATATTCCATCCCTCTTCACAAAAATGGGTCTAAATCGGAAGTGAAGAATTACAGGTGTATTTCTAAATTTGGTTTCATGAAATCCAGATCCTCCACGACTAATCTTCTGGAATTCTCATCTCTTGTTATAAAAGGGTTTCAGAAGAAGATGCAAGCTGATGTCATTTACACTGATTTTAGTAAGGCTTTTGATTCTCTAAACCACTCACTTCTGATTCATAAGTTGGATCTTATTGGGTTTCCTTACAAATTACTGCTTTGGATTTCAAATTATTTAAAAAATAGGTCCCAAAGAGTTCTTTACAAACATTCTGTATCTAAGCCAATCTTTGTTACCTCAGGTGTTCATCAGGGTAGTCATTTGGGTCCTTTACTCTTTAACCTCTTTATTAACGGTCTTCCCTCTATTTTGAAATTCTCTAACATTTATATGTATGCTGACGATGTGAAACTTTGCTTTACATACAAGGAGCCGACTTGGAGTTCGCTACAGGTTGATATTGACTCCTTTTGTGATTGGTGCAGCTTTAATCTTTAAGTTTAAATTGTTCTAAGTGTAAAGTAATGACATTTTACCGAAGTAATTTCCACGTCGTCAACTATACACTTTATTTATCCCCTCTTCTAAGAATATCAAATGTCAATGACCTTGGCATTCTTTTTGACCATAAACTGAAATTTGATTCCCATATTACGCAAATTGTTAATAAGGCCTCTCGAACCCTTGGTTTCATTAAAAAGGTGGGCCAAGGAATTCAATGACCCTTATACAACAAAGTTGCTTTATACCTCCCTTGTTCGCCCGATTCTGGAATATGGTTCTTGCATTTGGTCACCGCTATATCATGTTCACCAAGACAGAATTGAGTCTGTGCAAAAACAATTTTTACTTTTTGCTCTTCGTGGTTTTAACTGGGTCTCCAGAGTTGATTTACCCTCTTATTCTAGAAGACTACTTCTAATAAATATAACTTCTCTTGCTAACCGCCGCTTAATGTTAGGTGTAATGTTCCTTGTTAAGTTGATTAAGTATGATATCGATTCCCCGATCTTGCTTAATCAAATTAACTTCTCTATCCCCTCTAGATTAACCCGAAATTTTGCACCTCTTTTGCTTGATTTCTGTAATAACAATTATAGCCTGCATGAGCCTTTCCGAATTCTCTGCTCTGATTACAACAAACTTTCTGGAGTAATTAACTCGGAGAGTTCCCTAATAGGTATTAAAACTGCCATCATTAACTCATTAACATTTAACTCTAACAACTAACCTAACTAACCACTACCGATCTGATTGGGTTTTTCTGGGTTTCCCCAATCCTCTGCAACAAATGTTGGTTCGGTTAATTTGTTAGTCCCAGTTTCAAAATATCAAAATATCAAAATTTCAAAATTTCAAAATTTAAAATTTAATTTCATTTTTAGGCCATGGATTTTAAAAAAATTCATGGAATATTGTGTTTGTCGGAACGGAAATGTGCGTAACAGGCAGAAGGAGGCATCTCCGACCCCATAAACTATATATATTATGAATCAGTATCAGTAGCCGAGTCGATTGAGCCATGTCTGTCTGTCCGTCTGTCCGTCTGTCCGTCTGTCTGTCTGTATGAACACCTGGATCTCGGAAACTATAAGAGCTAGAGTCATCAAATTTTGTGACAACATACGTATATATTGCAGTGTCTCAAAGTTTTTTTGAAATTTGGACACGCCTCTTCCCGCCTCAGAAAATGAGTAATAACTATAAAAACTATATACACTATGAAAACGCAACCCCACAAAAAAAAAGTTTGTCATGATCTGGGTATGCGGCATATGCAGTTATATGTATTTTGGGTCGCTGAATCCGAATCCGGGGTCAGAAATTCTCCATCACGTCTGGATTTCGACCTAACCTCAAAAAGCTGAAAAACCTTTGGATATCCCCCAAAAGATATAGAATCGTGATCTGGGCATGCGATATATGTTTTAACATGTATTTTGTCCTTCTAAGTCCGAATCCGCAGTCCAAATGTACAGAGCACGTCTGAGTTTCGACTTAACCTCAAAAAACTCGAAAAATTGTTGAAGGCCCAAAAAATAATGGGGGGTCATGATCGGGTCATGCAATATATGTTTCTATATGTTTTTGGACCTTCCGAATCCGAATCCAATGTCAAAACCAGCCAATCACGTCTGAATTTTAGGGGTTGTGTAATCCATGGTCTTATACAGTCAGCTCCTGACTGTAGCGTTTGTATTTTTTTTTTACCTGCTTTTTGTTGCTGTTCGCCTGGTGTAAATTGACTTCGCAATCTCAAGCAGTCTATCAAAACATGTAGCATACTTTTCGGCTTCTGCTTTTTGATTGTTTGCTGTATATTTACGATGGGGAATCAAAAAGTAACTCAAATAGTTGTTTAACAGATAAATCGGTGATGAGGGCACATATTTAACCTTTACCATTTGTTGTTGCTAATTTGCGAACTTGCATTCATTGTTTGCAAAACAGCTACACACACACAACTCTTTAAATAACACCCTCTTCTGTTCGAAAATTCTAAAGATCAAATTATAATCATTTGATAGAAATCAGGGTAAAGATTAATTAGTTGCCTACGTCACCGATTTTGTTTACTTATCTTTATCATGATTTTAGGTGAATTATTTGGCGGTCGCTTCTAGTTTTGAGGCCATGGATGTTAAAAAAATTCATGGTCTATTGTGTTTGTCAGAACAGAAATATGCGTAACAGGCAGAAGAAGGCATCTCCGACCCCATAAACTATATATATTCTGAATCAGTATCAATACCCGAGTCGATTGAGCCATGTCTGTCCGTCTGTATGAACAACTTGATCTCAGAAACTATAAGAGCTATAGAAATAAAATTTTGTGACAACATAGGTGTATAGGGCTTCTCAAATGTTTTTTTAAAATTTGGACCCGCCCCTTTCCACTCTGAGGCACTTGACTATTATACAGGGGTTAAAGGTTTGAATCCCGGGGGAGGGCATGGTTTTTCAAACGGTAAGGCTTGCCAAGACAATTGTTCCTACTTCACTATATCAAAATATAGTGTTTGGTTATTCTTAAGAATATTCCCCACCCTGTGATGTAAAGATACGATATTATGATGTATGGATTCTTCACTTAATAAATATAATAATTTTTTTAAAAACTCAAATAGTTGTTTAACAGACAAATCGGTGATGAGGACACATATTTAACCTTTACCATTTCTTGTAGCTAATTTGCGAATTTGCATTCATTGTTTGAAAAACAGCTTCACACACAACTCTTTAAATAACACCCTCTCCTGTTCGAAAATTCAAAAGATTAAATTATAATCATTTGATAGAAATCAGGGTAAAGGTTAATTATCTGCCTACGTCACCGATTTTGTTTAATTTTTTTTTGCTGATAGGGTTATTTTTATAATGATTTAGGGGGAATAATTTGGTGGTCGCTTCTAGTTTTGAGGCCGTCTGTCCGTCTGTATGAACACCTTGATATCAGAAACTATAAGAGCTATAGCAATAAAATGTTGTGACAACATACGTGTATATCTGGGCTTCTCTTAATAAGTGTACATATGCACGTACATCTTTATGTACATCTACATACATACATATATGTTCATACATACGTATATACATACATACTATTTCGCTGTGCGATGTCTTATTCTAGCACCCAGTGTGACCGTTTTAACATACTTTGCTTTTTCCAGAATTTATGCCCTTTTTTTGGGCGAACTGAAATATAAAATACTATATTAAAATACTGTATTGGCTGAGTTGTTAGCATTCCGCACTTCTGGAAAAGTAGTCCCGGGCTCAATTCTCGTCTATGCAGTTTGTGGAAACTTTTTTTTAAATCTATTACAACTATGTACATATATTGCCTCGAAACAATTTATTTGTTTTTGTTTCGCTTGCCTTAAAAAATATTTGAGTTCTTTCACTATTAAATTATCGAGATTGAAAAAATATTTAGTCAGCTGACTTTGATTTTATATGGATTTTCAGTTTAAAATGTATTTTTAGTTTATCTAGAGATAGGACTTTACTGTTTAGACTAAATTAATTCGAGGGAATGTGTGTAATATGGACATATGTATGAATATAAATGAGTGTGATTTTGATGGTATATATAAATATGTTCGTATGTATTTAGAAACTTGCATATGAATACACTGATTCTGTTATATATGAATATACATACAGAGATACATATGTCCCTATATATCCCTACGTGTCCCTATACCACAAACACCTAACTCATATTAGTTCAATCAGTAAGTTTGTAATATGTGTATAATTTATATATATATAAAATTTATATATATTATTATATATAATATACTATACTTGAGCTTTCTTATATATATTAACAGTTTGCATATATATGTAGAATTGCAGATATTAATACGTGTCGTACTTGATGTTTAAATACAAACAAACAGATATTATGCGTACAGGAGGGCTATACATACGTATATAACATACGTATCTACAATCTTCATACAGACATCTGCTATGCAACTGCTAGTGTCTCTTTCTCTGCGGCTAATTATAATTCGGTTGGCGTGGTTCGATGACTAGAAACGGTGTTAAGTTAGATAGAGAACAATATATAGCTTTACAAAAAAAAAATGTAGTCCCGTTGCCTCAGATCTATGACACAAGTTATAAATGTACTGACGTCATTCAAATGATGACGAGGCTGCTATAGGTGTTGGTGCAGCCCGCCTTCTTTACCCGCCCTACCTTGATTTCCTTTCGGCGACGTTATTAGGAAATCCCTAAACAAGTCAGCTGAACTGCAAGCTCAGCCCATTTTCATCCAAAGAAACATATAATTGAATTTAGTTAAACATTATAAACATCTTTCATTTATTTATAATTAGGATAGATAGAGTTAATTGTCTTAGCATGGTACTATTAACAGAGTAGTGCAAGAGTGTTGCAACAATTTATTCTTCCTTTTCTTTTTCTATTTAATTAAAATATTTACTTTTCCTTTAAGATATTAACTTTCGACTTAGATAGTAGGAGTCTAGATATATGTTTCATTTTCGAATTTAAAGTTTCAAAAATATGGTTAATAAATTTGTCATACGGTATTTTCTCTTCATTAGTTTTTTTCTTTTCTTTTCAGTTTTTCGATTTCAACATTTTCTTTATTTTAATAGATCTAAGTTACTAATATGGGCCAGTGAATTGTATAATTAACTTAGCAATTCATATTGTGTGCAATAAAATTTCTTTCACTTACCCCGACAAGATCCTTGGTACCAAGTTGATGTACGGTGTGTTGCTGTTTTGTTACAAGATAATAATATTTATGGCACACGCATAATTATCAATTCACTGTTAAGGAGCTAATCATATAATTTTTCTCTATATTCGTATTTCTTTATACGGGATCAGTTAAGCACACTGCATTGGCCTAATGCCAAAGAAAATGTTCAAAGAGACTTGACAAAAGTTGTAAGGCCCGTGTATTATATTATTATTTTTTTTTTCTTTTTTTGTGAGCAATTTGCTTACAAATTTCAAAACTGTTTTGAAACGCAGGAATTCAAATTTAAATTTGAATTCACCCAGAGTCGCACCGATAATCGACCGGTCTGGCAACTCCAAATCGGCCGATCCGAACTATCAGTGTTGAGAAGTGGAGTGGGGATTTATCGATTGCTTGGGCCACCTATCGTGTTCGGTATTTTTCTCTTCACTAATTGAAAACCGAAAAGTACGAGGCGTCAAATATTTTCAAGCGGTAAAGAAATTTAAGTGAATTTAAAGAAAAATTAATGGTGAAAAGCATCCTAGCGTGCAACGCTATACTGTTTGTGGGTGTTCCAGACCAAACGTGAGTACAAGCTTTCCAAATCATTGTTTGGCAGCTTCTAACCTCGCTCTTGCCTTTTAGTGAACCGCGTGTGGCCAGAGGAGCACAAGCGCTTTCGCGCCTTTTTTTCTTTGAAGGCGGCAGTGCACGCCTGCCCCCGCCATACTGTGCCACACGTCGCCCCTCGCTTTATAAATACATAGCTGCAGGCTAGTGGTGTTGGAGCATCATATATACATAGCTGCAGGCTAGTGGTGTTGGAGCACCATATATACATAGCTGCAGGCTAGTGGTGCTGGAGCACAATATATACATAGCTGTGTTTGGCTTTTGGGTGCTAGTGCTGCGTCGATCACGTAGCCCATCGGTCTGGCTGCTGGTGTCACGTGATCGCACGGTGGCAGAGCGTTTTGTTTGCTGTTCTTTTTTGGTGATATGTCTAGACTGCCACCTGACGTACGTTTTTTCCCCCCTCTTAGCCATATATGGTTCCCCAAATCTAGCTGGTGCTAGCAGGGGTGATAGAGGAACTGTTGTGAGCAGGGACATTTAACCTATCCGGGGACGTCTGGAAGGACACAACAATTGTCAACGAACATTTATTTTATAACTACCCTCTAGTACGTCTGGCGGTAGTAGTTGTACTTTCGTCAACGCAGCGTTGACGTATTTACGGCGATGCGTCGTGTCACAAACAATTGAGTCCGAATGCTTAACAGAGTGACAGAGAGAGACTGACGCTCAAATTTGTTTTCTGTTACAAAGCGTGTGCAAGGAATAGAAAACGAATTAAAAAAAAGGGGTATAGTAATCTTCAAACACCCTAACTGCAAAATATTTCACAGTGAAATGCATTGCAATGCTCACATATTAATATAGTTTCTATGGGTGACTTAAATAAATAAATATTCCTTAGTTTGGTGAAGCAAATTCGTAAAGAAAAAAAAATTGTTCTGTAAAATTCGTTCCACATTGGGAAGGGTATACAAGCGTCGCGACGCGTCGCGCAAAATAAGTGTATGACGCGTGCCATGTGCAAAGAGAAAAGAAATTGAAACAAAAAATGCATGTTCTAATCGGCGATTATGCTTATGTCTTTTGTGTCTTTGCTTTGTTTCGGTTGCAATTTTTGGCACGCGTCACATAAACGAGTGAAAATTGAAGCAGTGAGGAGCACATTAAAACGAGTTGGATGAATATAATATAATAATTATTATTATTTAAAAAACTAATTATAAAAATAATATTATAATTATTTTTATTATTATTTTAAAAACAAAATATAAAAATATAAAATATTAATATATAAAATATTAATAAATATTAAAATGGTTGGAGAACGGCAAATGCGACGATTGAAAGTGGCAGAGAGGGAGCGCCTGCAACAATTGTTAGGGAACCAAAATCAGGCAGAGCAGACAAAAAAGTGCGCGCGCCCGAAATGGAGTCGCCTCATGTAAGTATAAATGAAATGCAAGACGCCGCGGACTTTGACATACCGGACATAATTTCTAATGAGGAGAATATTAGTTTGACTGACAAGTTGCGTAATTGGTTTTGCGCCATTGACCTTGTTAGGATTTTACGGGGTGAAAATTTGAATGTAGGTGGTTTTTACAAGTTTGTCTGTAATGTAAAACCGACAATATCCAACATTAGTGGAGGGTCATATTTAAATGTGGGCCTAAAAAATCAAATAATTAAATTAAATGCAGGAATAAAATTGCCAAGCAGCTTGAGCTTAGATATTAATATTGATGGATTACCTTTATTCAAAAGCTCTAAGGATCAATTGTGACCAATTTTAATCCGTTTGAATAATGTTAGAGATGTACCAATTTTTCCGGTAGGTGTTTTTCTAGGGAAAAGTAAGCCGGGAAATTGTAATGAGTTTCTTGGCGACTTTTGCTCAGAGTTGTCCGACGTTATAAAAAGCGGTTTAATAGTGGACGGACATAATATTTCGGTTCAGCTTAGGGCTATTGGGTGTGATGCGCCTGCTAGGGCTTATATAAGTGGTACTCCTGGGCATACATCTCGCCATGGGTTCGCGAAATGTACTCAGGTAGCTAAAAAAATAAATTCGACATTAACTTACAGCACACAGTCGGGGGTTTTGTTGACAGACGACGATTTCAGGAATAGGACATTCCCTGGCCATTCGTTAAGTTTAGGTATTTATTTCGTAGATTTAAATAGTTTAGGTGAAGTTGAAGAATTTAATTTCTCTGATTTCGAATCTAAGGCTGTCGGGTTACCACACATGGGGGGATTGTTGCTAATGCCGTTGCTCCACTGCTATGAATTTTAATAATAAAATAAAATTTATATTATAATAATATAAATAATAATAATATAAATAATAATAATATAAATAATAATAATAAGATAATATTTTATCTTAAATGTACTAATATGGTGAGCACATGTGGATATCCACTGAGAAGAAGGAGTCAGAGGATGTTCATAAAATGTTTATATTGAAAAGGAGGAAGATTTAATAAAGTTGGAGGAAGCGTTAGGGCCGGAAACGCAAAAAATTTATGTAAGTTATACAACTGGGATAAAAAGTTATTTGTATATACATATATGTTCTTATATGTTTTGTTTATTGTTTATTTTCGCAGGTGGTAGCAATGAGAGCAATAGTGGCCCCGGTGGGGATTAAAAAAGGATTGCGCCGAATATTGTCTGACAGGATTGTCAGCGAGTATAATATCCACGGCGTCAAATCAAAGAAGGGGCTTATTTCAATGCCCAAATTTTACCGAGCGCTTGGTGAGTTTTTAAAAAAGAAACATTGTCAACAGCAATTTAATTTTTTATAATATTCCAGACTCCATTCCAGGCTCTACTGGTGGCAACGTGGAGGACGAACTCCGAAATGCTCTAATTGCGCAAAAAAAAAAATTTTTTAAAAAAAAAGGCTTTTAAGCGCAATGCGGAGGGAAAAGAAGCCAATTCAAATTAGATTATTATTATTTTTATTATTAATTATTTTGTGAAGTAAAAAAAGTAAAAAAGTACGCTTAATTTCAATATAAATTAATTATAAATTAATATTTTTTAAATCGGTCAAACGGGGGACAATAATGTCCACTTTCTGCACGCCTCGGCGGCAATAGAAGGGTCGATAACGTCCCTTTTATGAACGGCAAAGCGGCAATAGAAGGGTCGATAATGTCCACTTTCTGCACGCCTCGGCGGCAATAGAAGGGTCGATAACGTCCCTTTTATGAACGGCAAAGCGGCAATAGAAGCATCGATAACGTCCCTTTTATGAACGGCAAAGCGGCGAGAGAAGGATCGATAATGTCCCTTTTATAAACGCCAAAGCGGCGAAAGAAGGGTCGATAACGTCCCTTTTATAAACGGCAAAGCGGCAGTAGAAGGGTCGATAACGTCCGTTTTATGAACGCCTCGGCGGCAGTCAAGGGGTCGATAACGTCCCTTCTATGAACGCCTCGGCGGCAGTCGAGCGTCGCTTATGCACGTATTGAGCGGACATCGTCGAACAAAATACGGTTGTAAAACGCATTGAGTGGATAAAAATATGAAAGAGCCGATCCAACATTTGTTGGAGAGGATTGGGGAAAACCCAGAAAAACCCAATCAGATCAGGAGAGTTAGTGTTAGTAAGCAAAGCCTAATCAAATAGCGATTAGAATGTTCAAAACATGCAGTTAGTTAAAAAGTACTACTGTTACTAGAAAGAAGATGAGTATGTCCTTAACTAGTTACTAGAAAGGTGGGTGAGGATTAGTGATTTTAAGCAAGATACAGAATTATTGTTGTTGTTAGCTACAATGTAATATAGTTTATTATAGTCCGAACATAATACCCTGAAAGGCTCATGCAGGGCATAATTCGAGCTAAAATAGGAAAGTTTTAGAGGAAGATAGTTACGGGTGAATCTACCAGGGACAGAGAAGTGTAGTCGACTAAGAAAGTCGTTACTATCTATGTCCCCTTGTATAAGGTTATTAATAAATACAACACCATGCATAGTTCTACGATTGGCTAGGGAAGGCAAATTTAGTAACAAAAGTCTACTAGGATAGGAAGGAAGTCTTGAATTTACATCCCAGTTAAGGCCACGCAAGGCAAATATTAAATAGTTTTTCTGTACGGATTCAATGCGATCCTTGTGAACTGTGTACTGAGGACTCCAGACACATGATCCGTACTCGAGAATTGGACGAACAAGCGAGGTGAAAAGAGTCTTAGTTGGGTAAGGATCGTCAAACTCCTTAGACCATCTCTTAATAAAGCCGAGCACACCCATAGCTTTATTAACCATTGATGATATATGTTCGCAAAACTTGAGTTTGCGGTCCAAACGGACACCTAGATCATCAACAAGGGAAATTCTTTCTAAGGTACAACCACAATGAGAGTAAGATACGTACTTTGGACAGGCTCGTGAGAATGTCATCAGCTTGCATTTGGAGCTGTTTGCACGACATCAAGAATAGAAACAGTCTAAGTCGGATTGAAGGCGAGAATGACAGGAGTCGTCTTTAAATTGAAAACAGAGCTTCACATCATCAGCATACATGAGAGTACGGGAGTTAAGTATGACCGTTGGGAAGTCATTGATGAAAAGTGTGAAGGGTTATTTTTGTAGGCTTTATTGGATATTAAGGTTAGTTATTAAATTATAAAGAGAGAGACTATTTCAACACTCGCTGCTTTCCAATGCGTAATTATCAATTAAAGCCAAAAAAAAAGAAGAAGCAAACATAAAAACTTATCAATCGAACTATCGTATCTATTCATCGATTAATCGATGAATACTAGTGTTTTCTTTAACACAGCTAAATTATTATTTGTTTACAGTCGGCCTCTCCTGACACATCTCAGCGTCCTCGCGAGAGTCCGGATTAAACTCATCCTTCTGATCGTCATCTTCACCGGGGTCATCTGGCGGTAGCTCACACCAATGCTTCATTTTGTCGGACGAGTATACCGACGTATAGTGTCTTTGCTTTCGTTGAGAATGAGGCAAATCTTCTACCAGATATCTGTCATTTGGCAACACCTTCTTGACTATAAAAGGTCCTTTGTAACGAGGCTCCAACTTTCGCGAAGTTCCAGTGCTTGGCGGCTCATTCTCTACCAAAACAAGATCGTCGAGGCTGTAGATGGTTGGCTTAGAATGCCTGGCATCATAACGTTTATTAGCGGTAGCTCTATGGTCGTTGATCTTTGCCGCTGCGTCAACTCTAAGCTCTTCCAAAACAGACTGCAGAGTAGTATTTTGCAAGCTCAGCGCATCTTGTTGAGCCTTCAATGCACTCTCCAAGGATTCCATTTTCTGCACAAGCTCCGCCTTTCCCTCGGCCTCAGCTTTAACGCTGGCTTGCAGTCCCTCAATTGTTTTCTGGCATTTCTCCTGCTCCCCTTGCAGCTGCGCCAGTTCCGTTTTGTCCTGCTTTGAGTCCAACTGAGCACGGAGTTGTTTCACCAGCTTCTCACTGTCATCGTAACAAGATTCCAGTTCGTGTTTCTCTCTAATCAGCTCCTGCACATGCTCATTCTTCTCGCCCAGTTCCTGCTCAGTTGTGGCCACTTGATTCTGAAACTTGGCCGCCCACTCATGATTGTATATGCGCAGAGTTTGACGATTCTCATTCTCACGCTCCTCAATCTTCTGCATATAGTCAAGAGGATCTATCGGCTGATGAATCGTCCGTTTAACATCGGTTTCTTCTGGGTCATAGTTGAGCATAAGTTGAGCGCTAATAATGGCATCCTGTCCCAACAGAAAGTCCTCTTGCAATAGATGGTCGCCTGCAATATATACTTCAGCAGTAATGATTTTCCCGTCGATCTCCAAATCCACAATTATCGCTTCGGTGAGAATGCACGAACCCCCGCAAATGCCTTTAATTCTCAGAGAGCACTTGCGGCGCTCGGCGTTGATTTTCTTGGCGACTGAGTTGCGCACGATACTAGCCTGGCTACCAGTATCAATGAAGGCGCTATAATTGTGTGGTCCCACGCAGACTCTCCTGGTAAATAGCTTGTCTTGATTTGTGGCTTCTAATCGGTTCAGATTTGCTGTTTGGCAAGCTGCTGTTGGGTCGTGAAACTTGTTGCATTTGGTACAACGTGTTCTTTTCTTCTCTTTTGGGCAAGAATTGGCAAAGTGACCCAACTCTCCGCAGTTGTAGCACTTCATTGCGTCCTTTGATTTTTGTGGCTTGATGTCTGTGTCTTGCGTTTGCTCCACGTTGCCGCCTTTCATTAGAACCCTTTCCTGAAGTACATTCGATCGACCTCTGTTTATAAAATAAGATTCGGCAGCATCCCGAAGTTGCTTCATTGTAGCGAAGTGATGCTGAAGACCTGCTCGTACGTATCGAATAACTGCTGCTTCGCTGAGCCTATATCTCACGCCAAGGGCAGACATTCGGAAACAGTATTCCTTTACTGTCTCTTTCGATCTTCTTGTTGCACTTGCCATACTGAAGTGTACCTCAGCTTCATCAGGGTTTGCTCCAAATTCGTCTCGAAGAGCATTTGCAAAGTTGTTCCACGTGGTGTGAAGAATAGGTGAGGAATCTAACCACATCTTGGCTGGACCCTTAAGCCGTGAGTAAATAGCGAGCATTAAAAACTTTTCGTCCCACAGGTAAGCATCAACCACCTTGTTGACGCGATCGACGAACTGATCTACTGAGATAGCGTTATCATCGCTGGGATCGAAGTCTGGCAAAGTGTTTGCAATTTCCTTGACCGATGCTTGCCTCATGTTGTTGTTGGTAGCCAGTCCAACACAGCTTCGCTCGTTGCTTGTGCCTTCCGTGTCCACCACCGTGTTATTTTGCTGATTTAGTGGCTGACGAGCTTGACCCGTAACGGCTGTGTTCTGCGTCTGCATGCTCACCAACTGCGCCATCATGTTTTTCAATTCTCTCATTTCATTCTGCAATTGTGAAATTGCCGCTGCCTGTGACGTCATCGCTTCTTCTTGTTGGCTGGAGAGCCCAACCGTTGGGATCTCTATCTCTTCCGATTGTTCATGCTCCATGAGCCGCTGCACTAGCTCAGCTCGGGAACCTGAGCTTGCCAAATTTCTTGCTCGTAGAAGGACCCTTAACTCGTCCACCTTGAGCTCCGCGATCATTGGCATTTTTTTGTTTTAGCTTAAATTTCCTTCGCTGATTCTTAAACGTTCGCACGCGCAACTCCTATTCAATGAGTGCGAGCGAGACAACTCTATGTACTGTAAGTATTTCACAATTTGTGCTTCTGCTTGCGAATTTCACCACAACTTGAATACATACAAATACGCCGGTTTGAGACTGCGCTCCAACAAAATCCCTTAGATTTCAGATCGGCTACTGAGAATCCGTCCGCCACGTAGAAAAGGAGCTATTCCGTTATTTGCAATTTATTGTCACCTAGACCTTTTTGAGAACATATCTCATTGCAAATTTCCCACGTCGACGATTCTTGCTGCTACCCGAACACTTTTTATTCTCTCTTAATATTCAAACCTCAAGTGATCCCACTTCTGAACTGTATAGGGGTTATTTTTGTAGGCTTTATTGGATATTAAGGTTAGTTATTAAATTATAAAGAGAGAGACTATTTCAACACTCGCTGCTTTCCAATGCGTAATTATCAATTAAAGCCAAAAAAAAGAAGAAGCAAACATAAAAACTTATCAATCGAACTATCGTATCTATTCATCGATTAATCGATGAATACTAGTGTTTTCTTTAACACAGCTAAATTATTATTTGTTTACAAAAGTGTAAAGAGCAGGGGACCTTAATGGCTTCCCTGGGGAACACCAGATGTGGCATAAACGGGGTAAGAAAGATTATTCTTAAAGAGGACTCGTTGGGTTCTGTCACCCAAATAACTCACAATCCAACTAAGAAGTTTTGGTGAGAAACCGAGGAGATTCAGTTTATGTGCAAGAAGAGAATGGTTGACTGAGTCAAATGCCTTACTGAAATCAGTATAAATGACATCAGTTTGAAGATTTTTCTGAAATCCTTTTACCACAAAGGATGTCAGCTCAAGCAAATTTGTCGTGGTAGAACGACGTTTCACGAATCCGTGTTGAAAATCTGCTAAAGTGTTGCAAGTGAGGAGTTATAACATTCTAGAAGAATTTAGGTATAGCCGATAATTTAGAGATACCTCTATAATTACTTGCATCAGCCTTGCTGCCCTTTTTGACTAAAGGGATGAAGGGATAATGAATGATTCCTTCCATATGGAAGGAAAGGAGGCGGTGTCTAAGGACCGCGAAAATAATTTGAGCAATGGCTTACATAAGGAGTTGGCACAATATCTAAGTACACAGGCGGGAATACCATCGGGACCTGGTGAAAAGACTGGTTTAACTAAGCTAAGATCCTTAAAAAGTAAACTTTCGTTCAGTAACGGTGTGAAGATGCCATTTGAACTTGGTACACTATATGGATAAGAATGAATGCTCGGCGTAGAAGAAGAATAAGTTGTTTGAAAAAACTTAGCAAACATATCGGCCATGGCCTGATCTGTGTCCGCAACAGCGTTATGAAACGAAAGTTTAGAAGGAAAGACCGCTGACTTACGCTTCATGTTAACAAAACTATAAAACTTTTTAGGATTCTGAAAAAACTGAAACCTACATCTATTCAATTAGTTTTTATAACATTTCGCGTTAAGCACGGTAAAATTTGCCCGAGCAGTTAGGTAGCGGGAAAAGATAAGCGGTGAGTTTTTATGCTTATATTTCTTGAATAAGCTACTCTTTAAGTTTTTAAAGTGAGACAGCTCTTTTGAAAACCAAGGAGGTTTGCTTGAGCATGTCGGATAGGATAACGGAACACAGATATCAAAAGCAGAGTTTAGGGTGTTATAAAATATATTAGTCGCAACTGACATATCAGTTGTTGCATAAAATTAAGACCAATCACAATGTGACATTAAACAATTTAAATTTTCAAAGTCTGCTTTCTTAAAGCAGCGCACGCGATTACACGCCTTCCATTTTTATCCACAATACTAATACCACAATACAATACCCAAGTCGAAATTCACTTCGAAAGTGGGATGATAAGGATCTTCCGGAAGGGAAAGGGGTTGTACCCTGTCTACAATCACCTTGGAAGGATCAGAGGTGAAACATAAGTCAAGCAATCTGTTGAGAGTTTTTGACATGATTGACCTGCGACAAAGACATGTCAAACAAACCGTCAAATAGGTCATGTTGCCGGGAAGGCAAAAGGAAGTTTCCTTCAGCACTAGATGTCCAATTACATTCTGGGATATTAAAGTCACCCAGGACTATGAAGTGATCTTTGTCTGATAACAGGTTAAAAATAGTCTTAATTGCAGACAAGTGTTGCAAGTAGACTGATAATTCCGATGACGACGGAATATAGGAGCAGGTTATATACATGAAAAAACCGGGAAAGTGTAGTTTTACACAAATTAGTTCAATGTCAAATTCAAACTCCGGTTGTAAAAGGTCCGACTCAATGTTGGAGTCTACTGCAATCAGTACTCCACCACCTCGTCGGTCAGGTCGATCAAGCCTGTTTGTTGTATACCTACATATGTATCTGGAAAGACTTCAGAGCTTAGGATCTCTGGTTTTAACCAGGTTTCGGTAAAAGCAATAATTTGGGAAGAAAAGGCAAGACTATTAAGATAAAGACTGGTGATTTTACTACAGAGACCTCTAACATTTTGATAGGAAAGAATTAAAGAAGACAGTTTTTTTGTAGGACACCTGACATTTTCGGAGGCATGAAGAAAAGAAAAGTTCAGTTTTTTGAAGACTTTGAATTGTTTGCAATTTTTGGCGATGTAACGGCCAACGTGGGATGATTAACGGCAGTTCGGCTTTTTTGTTTAGGAGTAAACTCCTTAACAATAAGGTCCGGCGGCCAAAAGGAAGTCGCGCAAACGTCTTTAAACTGTTCTGCTGGGAGACTAATTTTGAAAAAGAAATGTCGCGCTTGAATTTAAAGTTGAATTTTTCAACTGTGAAGTCATTTAAAGGCAGCTTTGCGAGGATGTACGATTGTACATCCTCTGTGGTAGTGTCCGGCGCCAAACGAGAGATAAACACCAATTTTTTGGGCTTAATTGCAATCAGAGGTTTTATACTCTGTGCCTTTGTAGCAGGCATTATTTCGGGAACATTTCCCTTTATATTCTTGTCTTTGCTCGTAATGGGAGTAGGCACAAGAAGAGGAGCAAGAGGTTTGGGTGCGGTAACTTTGCTGCTAGGTTTTTTTTTTTGTGCCGTTAGAAGAGCAAGACGGTATAGGGGAGAGTAGGCTTAAAAGATCAGGAGAAGAAGCCTGAGAAGAAGGTAGGTTGGTGAGCTTTGAATTCGTAGGGACCGAAACTACAGGAACACTCAAAGGAGCCGGTGGTTTGCTAGGAACCTTTAAGGCGTTAAAATTGGCCTCCATCTCCAGAGATTCAGATTGGAGATTAGAGAATGCTGTGCGTATCTTATAAAAAACTATTTTGATTCTTCTATGGATTTTCCGTAACTCGGATTCAGCCATACGACACGTTTCACACGACTATTTGAGACCAGTATTGGCTTGGACGGCGTCCATAACCCGCACAGTTAGGCCACAGCATTTTAAGTGACAAAAATTATCACAGATCCAGCAACCATTGTGATCCGCCGTAGGATCAGAAGAGCATAAGCAAATTGCTGCGCAGCACGACACCATGGTTGTGAGAATTAATATGCCTTTAAAATCTAGGTGACAACGAAGAGCAAATAGAAGACAGAGTAATGAAATAAATTTCTTGAGAGAGCAAGAAACAGTTACAGCGCCGAACCAGGCAGGCAAGCAAGTACGACAATAAAACTGCAAAACTAGCGAGCACAACGAAGTAAACAAAACAACAACAGCTGTGGCGTTTACAACAACAGCACTACACAGCTTACTCAGAGAGAAATATAATTTCGGGAGAGCGGGAGAGCGTGGGAGTGTTAATCAAAACAGAAACCGAAAACTTGACACCAAAGACGCGCAAGTGAAAAATTTAAGATTAGTTTAAGAATTGACTAATAAAAGAATTAGTGTGTTACTTCTACGGTTGTACTTACAAGGTTAGCACTAATAGAATACCGCACTAATAATTACACCACTTAGGGAAATGAAATCGCAAGAATTATTAAAATTACAGGGAGCAAAGGCTAAACACGTCTGAGTTTGAGTGATAGGACGATAGATTTTTTGTGTTCGAGTATTCTTGGTGTTGTTATTGTTGTGATTATTATTTTTCCTCAGCTGTTTCGTCGGGGCCCCAACGGATCGCGGGTGAGTCGATAACAATAACAAAACATAAGCCGATTAAATACTCTCTAACTATCGCCTGCCTATCATTAAGCAATATACTTCTCACTCTTATACAAACAAAAACTAGTGAGACCGAATTAGAAAAAAACATAGAAAATAAATTCAAATTAAATGAAATTAGTTAAGAAAAAGGAAGAAAATAATCAAAAAGGATAAAATATTAGGGAAGTAAGGCTATACTTTCTTTTGAAATTATCATGCATCATGAAGCTGCATGCGCAATATATGTTTGTTTATAAATAACATTAAAGAAACTTAAAATGGAATAATTTAGTTCTTTTGAGGCACTAAGGACGGTAGCATAACAGCAACATGGGTAGTATCTGTATTTCGATATCGGTAGTCCATGGCTGGTGGGTGAAGAAGGAGAGCATTACATCTAGCTCTCCGACTAGATCGTTTATTACGGGTAGTCCGTCCGTTTATTTTGGCCTTCCCTTTTCTTGCCATTCCCTCTTCTAGAGTCCTATAACCTGTCGAAATTTCACGTGACGTCGATAACCGAACCTGCACACAAAACCCCGCCCATTTTCCCTGAGCTTAGCCGGCTCTAACGTAGACAGGGTGTGCAGGGGAGGATATTGGACTTCGGCCGTCACAGAATTGGCGCCCAACGTGGGCCGAAAAGGTTCCACTCGGCTATACCCTTTCCTTTTCCTTCTCTTTTTCTTAGGAATACAAAATCTCTCCATTTCTATTAGTTTTTTTTTGATTCAGCCGGTGGATTATGGTGGAATATAGGGTATGGAACTATCGAATTGGTTTTAATCGGTTCCATCGAACAAACACCTCGACTCGTGATGGCTGAGATTGTTCGTGCTGGACGGATTCGGCACGCTCCTCAGCATCCGATTAGAGCTTCACGCACTTTATTTTCCTTAACGTAGTTTCAGTAGTCGGAACTATTCCTAATGAACGATCAGATCACAAAATTGCTGTTTTGTTACGTAAACTTAGGTAAGCCCTCTAATCTTGTATGAATATTATCACAGCATTACACCATATCAGAGAAGAAGAAGATCCTTGAGTTTGGCGCATTAAAAAAATTAAAAAACATTTATGTACGTGTTTGTGTGCACAATTGTAACTATCTCATTACTTATAGTAATTGTCGCAGTTTGTGGGATACTTTCTTATTGTAGTCCCTCAGACATTTACGAGCAGTTTCTTTGGAATTAACTGGAGTTGGAATCTAATAGTTTTGACCAAGTTCATTTTTTTGTGATTCTATTATGGCGGCAAAACGAAGTAACGAGATAGTAGGGGACCTAATGAACATTGCGATGGACTGTACCAATTGCAATGACACCAGTCAGGACCCCGAAAACATCGAGACAACTTGCAGACACCATTTCCATCGAACTTGTTTGGCTGGTTGGCTCGACTCGAACGAAACCTGTCCGATCTGCCGCCAGTCGTGCTCAAAGGCCATCTTGACTGCTGCAGTTGAGCGCAGG